>JAHRHJ020001432.1:0-374229 GCA_019776745.2 Taxus chinensis | reverse complement strand
ATAAATACAACTTTTATAGATTGGCAACTTTATCAATTCTAAAATGGGCATCAAACTAGTAATAGTTCTATCAGCCTAAATAGGAGTTAGAGTACCTAGACTAGATCAAGCTGTTAGGAACATTCCCATGGTTATATAGGTTCAAATCACCTCCCATCCAATTCCAAACATTTCATAAATTAAAATTCATTGCAAGATCAAAATACACAAAACAATTTCTCAAACACAAGTCTCAGGAGGCCTCATTCTTGACCCCTGACATACACAAATAAAAGTACGATACGGTACGGACATTAAATTCACCATAAAACATCAAAAACTCATAAACACTACATTAAAACACCCGACATAACAAATGTTAAGCATTTTTCCACTAGTGGAAACATAAACTATGCAGTTTGTATAAAAACCATAGGCAGGGGGTCAAGGTTTTAGGCCGGGAGGAGAAAATATGTGTTACGTCTTAACATTACTTATAGTAATGACTTTTTTCTAATTTTACTATAACACTAATATCAGACCTAATTATTCTTATAGATTACAAATTGTTATAAGTATAGTTTCTTATGATTAATTATAATATCATTTACAATTATCATGGTTTAATATGTTAATGGTTAGTTACATAGTAAAGCATGGTTATATTCTCTTGTGATTTGCATGATGTTATATTATATGTTTAAGTGTTCACTATTCAACTCAATTAAAATTGATGAATTTAATTTTTGTTTCAATTTAATAACATTATGAGGCCACCCCGTTCTTTTGACCTTGATTTTTGTATTAATTGTTTCTATTGTGATGAAATTACTTTTCATAAATTTTATTTGTAAAATTTATTTACCTACTTATCTGCAAATATTATATTATCATACAAGTGGTATTTTACGTTGTTTTAAAAAATTCCCTACTATTGAAATATCAAAATTTAACCTTTATAGGCCAGAGCTTATTTTTGGGTGCATCTTTTGGAAAAAATGTCTTAACATTTCCTACATCTCCCAACTGAGACCTAAGGCCATAATTACATACCATTGTGTAGGTGGATGGATACTTTACATTCCTTTGACCTTTTTAGAGTTACGGATAGTGAAACCTTTAAATTTCATGCCTCAAGCCTTTTCTTCAAATATACCCACAAAACGGTACCACGTAGATCGAACCAGGAACTTTATTAATCAGTATACTAAATTTAATACATTTGATGTATTTACAAGAAAATTGGTATGAGGAATCGATTTGGGGCCATGATTGATTGTTTAAAAAGAAGTAATAGTCACTTGTTAAAATTTACAATGCCCATGCCCCATTAGTGGAAGACAAATTTCATTTTGTTAGGCCTATTATGGGGACTTCATTAAATGTGGGTGTGTCAAAACTTCATCCTAGAAAAGATCCTACGCCATTGATCTTCATATATCAAACATTGTAAAATATTTATAAATAATTTAATAAAACTTAATTTGTATCACAAATCCATATGTATATATACATAGAAGCATCTCGATCATTACACTTCCATCACATCACTATTTCCAAATGGTATGAAGCACTGGGATACATAGACAAATGTGATTGTGCCACGTGTGCAGTCAATGATTTAACATCCAAAATTAAGGGAAAAATTAAATTTCACCATTGACTATTTTTGAAATTCATGTAAGATTTTGTATTCACAAAAAAATCTACCTTTTATAAAAAGCATCCTACATTTTCCACTCCATTCATAACTTGCTTCAAAAATTATATCTTTTTTTAATGCCACGACCACTAATTTTAGATAATTCACAACCCCTATGAATATGGTTCCAATCATATTCGCCACGATTTCTATAAAAAAAAATTCCTATGGGTTCCTTACAAGATACAATAACCCTGACTAAAATCCCATTTTGCCATAAGGTTTTGAAAACAATTTTTTTACACAACACTCTTTGCAGAGTTTTTGTGAGAATCCATACAAGGATTTCCTCCCAATTCAAAAAACTTTATGAATTTATTGACAAATAACTCTGGACAACAAGTTGGTTTTTATGCCAAAAAACACACTGCTTCGGGGCATGAAAACAATCAAATCTTAGACAAATAAAGGAGTTGGCAGGAAAGCATTTGATAGATCCTTTCACATGGTATTTCATGAGCTGGAAATCTTATAGACCATATTTATTGGTGTCTAAGCATAGCCACTGCAGAATTGTTTTGGAGACGGAATCAATCTTGGTTTCTGGCTACTGAGAAAAACTTTGAAACTAGAATGAATTTGATTTTTGTAACTAATGTTTTGACTATTCATTAAAAAACTAAGTCTAATAGAAAACCATTTTATACCTAAAAAAATAACTTTCCTAAATTTGTAATAAATACTAAGAACTCATATACTAAATTATATTCAATAGTGCCTATTCTGGCCTCCATAGCCATGGCACACAATGTTCATTTTCAATTTCCTTCATTCAAAAATCACTCCTACCTGAAGCTTTGAGAAAATAATGCGAAAAATTTGAAAATAAATACAGCATTCTCATTACCTTGATAAATGCCTCACTAAATTTGCCATCACACTTCATTAATATTGTTAATTTAGCTATTTCTCTGATACATGTGAGACACCTAGATCATGTTTATGTGCATATGCTTGACGTGTCACTTCCATGAGAGCTTGGGGGTCCAAAATTGTTGCGCCCTTGCAATAGTGCTAATGCTTCAACTGGATCTAAAAAATTGTCATGGAGCCCAAAGAGGATTGCTGTAATAATAAAACAGCACTTGAGATATTTTTGAAATGCAATATCTCAAGGATATCTGAGATGGCAGGGCTCTCCGAACTAACAAAAGCACAATTTAGCACCTAGGCATATTTCAAGGCATTGTCTCTCTGTACACCTTTAATCAAAGTGCAACAAAAGTGCACTCTAGTCTTTTGCTCTTCTACTAAAGCAATCTTTTTATGTTGGATTTAACGATTCAATATTTGTTTTACAGTAGCCAAATCTACATGTAGCACCTGTCTCTTGCATGGGTCTTATCACTCTCCTCAAGCACTCGCATGCCTAGCAAGCTAATAGACATATCATGTTCCGAAGGGAAAGACAATGAGGTATGTCTACCTATCTCATGCAGATTTTACAGCAAGCAAAAATTGTAAAAAGAAAATCTGATTTCACTCATCAACAATATTTGTGAGGCAAACTAATCCATACTTTGGTCATTGCAATCTAATTCAATTCTATCATTTGGTATTATCAAGCTATACCATAGCTCATAAATAGGGATCAGACCAAGTTCTATCACAATGGAAGGTTGCCCTGTATAAGCACTATTGGAGAGTCCCCATTGGACAAGAAGATCTCCATCACAGGCCTAGCAAATACAAGCATTGTTTTTGCTCTCCATTCCTGCTCCAAGCATACCCTCAACTAGAAATTTGTTCTAAAATCAACTAAATTAGAAGGCAAAAAAGAAATTTGATTAGTCATTGGCATAGCCACTTGATCTCAATACATTGGCGGAATTTTATTCAACATTTGAAAGACTATTTATAATAAAAGAGTGGGTTGAAAAATGCTCCTATTTGTCTAGGAAAAGCATATTCTTATCGTCAAAGCTTATAAGATCCTCCACCAAATCCTATCCTACATCGAGTTACAGAACTAACCGAAGCTATGTGAATATCTCAACCAGATCTAAAAAAAATCTACAAAAAACAGACTATGAAAGTGGCGGTGTGAATAATTCCTAAGCATTACTAAGTGGTGATGATGTCCCGTGCTGCAATATGTACTGCTTCATAGTGCTCAATCTGATAATGTCCATAACCTTTGCATACAATGTCTGATGTGGACAGATACCAATCAAGTCATTTGTAAAGATCAAGAAAGAGGTCCTACAATGTCTGAAACCGTGGGACATGCATCTTCAGAACTGTGCATGAACATGTAACGAAAAGTCTAGTACTGAGGGCAGACCAAATGTTTGTACTAGTCTTGTAAAAATCAAGCATCCCCTATACTACTCAAAGACTACTGATCTGAGACTTTGCTCGAAATCTGAACTGTATCTATCCCCTTCTTCAGATGAAAATTTTAGGGAATCTTCACTGGAACTAGAATCATCCGAACCGGATCTGTATGATATTGTCCTGTCAAAAGGGAGATGCAAATTTCTTTCAGACTTTTCCCGGTTTATCCATCCAAAAGGTAGGCCACATTATTCAGATTGTTTGCGTTGGATCTTCCATGCAAAAAGAAAAAACAAAAAGACCTAGAACGGTTCAATTCCCACTGTTTCCATATTTTTTACCCTGAAAGTTACAATTTATTCAGTACCGGACAAACTTAGAGAAATTAGACCCTGAAATGTTGGCAAGCATTTTCTAAAATTAGATAGCTCTACCAAACATCTTTTTAAGGAATTTTGTACAGCTCTTATAGTTTTTGCGAAACAAACACCTACAGAGGGGTAAAAAAATATTTTTTTGCCTCAAATTGCCCCTGAAACCTCAATTAATGTGATTTTAGACCGCTTTTTTATAACCATGCATGCCCAAAATCTAAAAACTTTCTCACATTTTGATGAAATAGCATAAAGCAAATTGTGTACTAAAATTTTGGTGAATTAAAGTGCATAAAAAAAAAGTACAATGTTTTTATTTTATGTTTGGTATCTAGCATAAAACAAGAAGATTTGAAAAGTCTACCATATACAGCGTTCGGTATATGCGGGTTTGCACATCTGGCTGTAGTGCGGTATTCGGGTGGTGCCATCTGGTTCGACATACTACTACAGGTTAACTCCTGAACCACAGCTGCACCGTGAATACAATCACTCAATGAATCCTCCCTCCATTTCCCATTCACCATGATCATTCGGCATAATACACTTGACATGTGGTATCGGTCACTAAACAAGTGCCATTGGTCTTGCACGGAACCTCTTTCACGTGTTGTTCTATGGTACCACGTACTCAATTCTACTCTCACGTACATTAACATCTCTTAGCATGCATTTGATCGGGTATATTGAACAAGACGTGGCCTTCTTCCATGTACCAATGAGTATATCAGAAGAGATGGCATATATATCGAGAGGTTTGGTAATATATCGGTCCGACAATATAAAGAGAGGGCGACCATTTTACCTGGAGTGAGAAGAGCCTTACCCATTGTCATAAATCCCAGCAATTTGCAAAAATTCAGATTGTCCAAATGGGTGCACAAGCACCAGAGTTATTTTTGCCAGATTCTTAACTACTAAGAGGAGATAATTATGCTGCATGGAAAACCAAGAATCAAGAACTCAACTTGAAACTTGAAGACCTATGGATAGTTGTAGTTGGAACAACAACCTTCAGATCGACATGACAATGATGTTGCCGACAACAACAGTTTAATTTGACAGGAGCCAATCAAAAGGAAAAATATGATTATCATGTTTGGAGTAACAGATGAGGTGCAACCTCCACATTCGTGATGCCTTAACAACGTCCAAGGACGCATGGGATAAACTCAAGCACAGTCTATAAGTCTAAGAACCAAGAATACCAATTCTCCACCTACTGAAGTCACATTACTGCATAGCTCTCAAATTAAAAGCACTAATGAAAAGGTTGATTCCTTTTCAAGGCATGATGCAGTTACTACTTTGAGGGCGTCACTCAAAGGCATTGGGAAAATTGAATAAGAGATGAGATGACTCTCTCATACCCAATTGTCTTGCGAGCACCACCCCCTTCTTACAGGATATTTGTGACCATTTATGAATATGTCAGTGAACACAAAGTCACCGACATTTGAGAAGTTGGTGAATCTATGTTGCAACATGAAGAATTCAATGCACAACAGAAGATCATGAAGATGAGCAAGCACTGCTCTTGCCAAACATCGAAAGGAGAAGGGAAATTTTCAGTCCAATCACAAGAAGTCTTCAAAACAACCTCAAAAGTCATAGTAATCAGCAGAACCAAAGTCAAGGAGAACAAATAACATAGAACAATGTCCTCATTTGTGGTCATAAAGGGGGGGACATCAAAGATTGTTGGTAAGAATTGTTACAAAAAGGGTTCATCAATGCAATTCCAACAACCCAATCATCCAACTAGGGTAATAACAATCTCAAATGACCAAGGGAAGTCGTCAAAGGGACAACAGAACAAGTCTCAAGGATAGAAAAAAGGGAAATTGGAAGAAAAATAAATCACAGCTACAAGGCAACATTACCGAACAAGGAAGACAAACCCTCATATGAGGACTTCTTGAATGCTTCCCAATCACATGAGGAATCAACTTCACAGAATTCTATATGGTATGTTGACTCGGGTGCAACTTGACATGTGACTGGAAGAAAAGATTGGTTCTTCAATTTGAGAGACACACCCAACAAAAATCATGTTTCTTTGGGTGATGATAACTCTTATAGCATCCAAGGAATTGGCAACATCTCGTTACCTCTTAGAACAGCATAATTGTAAAATCATAGATGTCTTATATGTCTTGGGACTCGTCAAGAACTTGCTATCAGTCAACTATTGGAGCACAACCTGAAAGTTGATTTTGACCGCAAAAGCAGTTAAATGATGTGCCTTATCAGAGATAAGACCAAGAGCTCGAAAATTGTTAGCACAGAGCATCTAGCATGTGGGACGAATGTTCCAACTTGATTTTGTTCACAAGAGATGATCAAGCATTCTAGTGGCCAAAGACACACAACTCAGCACAATTGTGGCATCAGGAGATATGGTCATGTCAGTTTTAAATATCTCGAGACACTTCAACTGGTGAATAATATGGTGACATGGATTTCCTATCACTTCAAGGAAGGATACAAATGAAAATGTCCCAACTTGCCTAGCAGGAAAACAACATCAAAGTACCATTCCAGAAGAAGACATATCGAGCTTCCAATGGAAAGCTTGATTTGGTGCACATTGATCTTTGCGGTCATGATGCAACCGAGTCATTCTGGATTTCAGTACTTCATGCTCTTGTGTTGATGACTACTCAAGAAAATGTGGCTTTATGTCTTCTGCATAACCAAAGTTAAGCCTTTGAAACTTTCAAGAAATTCAAAGTAGCTTGTATGGAGAACTGAAATTGGTCGTCATAGATCAAAACTCTCTACTCAGATCAAGGGGGGGAATTCACCAGTAATGAATTCTTAAGTGTACTTGAAAGCTCATGGGATTCGTCACCTCAAATTCCTCCTACTTCACACACACAAGCAGAATGGTGTTGTTGAGAGAAGGAATCATACTATCATGGAAATGGTGCGATGTATGATTAACGATTCAGATTTGGACAAAGACATTCTGGGCAGAAGCTGGCAAAAACAACAGTGTATTTTTTGAACAGAGTGCCCACAACCATCTCTTGAAGGAGTGACACCACAAGAAGCATGGTCAAAATGCAGAAACCATCTATTGCTCATCTTAGAGTATTTAGGGGTAAAGCAAGCATGCACATACCCAAGAAGAACAGGAACAAAATTGGATATGAAATCTGACATAAATTTATCTTCATTGGGTACATTGAAGAGACTTTGGGTACAAATTGATGGATCCAAAAGTAAAGAAAATCTATATCAAGTAGGGATGTTGAGTTTTTTGAGAATAAGGAAGTAGATGTCTCCTCCTCTATGACTCACCTAACATGTATATTTTTCACCAGTTGTGAAGACAGAATTGAGTGGATGTTCCCACTAGATAGATGAAAATGATGAATGGGGATGTTGGTGTTGATCAAACTAGAATCCATGACAAGCCAATGGGAATAGTTTAGAAGTATGCCCAAGTGGTGTACTAGCACATTAATAAGAGATGCAAGAATTCGATGCTCCACCTGGCATATCATCCACCCTTGGACCATATAACTCTCAGTAAAGCAAGAGAAGAAGTTAACTTTTGCTTTGATAAGTAGAGTTATTGAATCTGATGACCCGTCAATAGTCTAGGAATCCCTACAGTCAAAAGCTTGGAAAGATGTCATGGACTTCAGAATATGTGTCAGTGATGAAAAAAAACACTTGGCATCTTGTCAATCTTCCACCAGGGAAGAAACCTATTGGATGCAGATGGATATTAAAAAGTAAGTACAAAATCAGATGGGACAGATTGACAAGTATAAAGACAAGACTTGTAGTAAATGGGGTATGCACAAAAAGAAGTCATTGAAGTTACGAGGATACATTTTCTCCCATAGTTAAGATCAAGACAATCAGAATGATCTTTGCTCTAACTACACATAGTTTGGATGGAAATTCCATCAGATGGACGTAAAAAAATTCCTTCCTGAATGAAGATGTATGCAAGAAGAAGTATATATGACTCAACCTATAGGGATATGTTGTACCTGGTCAAGAAGCAGATGATGGTATGCAGACTCTGGAAATATTTGTATGGCCTTAAATAGGCACCCCAGGCATGGTACATCAAAATTGATGAGCATCTCGTACAACATGGATTTGTTATAAATCCATATGATCCCAATATTTACCTAAAAAAGTAAGGGGGGAGATTATGATTGTTGTTGTCTATGTCGACGATCTAGTCATTACTGGAAGTTCAATGAAGATGATCGATGCAACGAAGAAATATCTTAAATGATCGTTCGACATGATAGATCTTGGACTGATGCACTAATGCCTTGGATTGGAAGTATGGCAGAAATATAATCACATTTTTTTTTCTCAGATGAAATATACCAAGACAACTCTCGAGAAATTCAGGATGATGGATTGCACACCAATTGCTACACCTATGGAAGAAAAGATTGTCAGTTATCTTGTTTAGATCCATCTCCTACCGGTGAAGTGCCACTCTCTATCAGTAGTTGATTGTGAGTCTCATTTACCTAACATACACTAGACCAGATATCAGCTTTGCAGTAAGATATCTATCCAAGTTTCATGCAAGAACCCAAATTTTGTCATTGGAAAGAAGCAAGGAGACATACTTGAGGTATCTAAAGGGTACAATTGACCTTGGATCTAGAGTACAAGAAGAATGACAACTTGGTCTTGACAGGATATTTAGATTCAGATCATGCAGGAAACATGGATCATAGGAATTCAACATCAGGCTTCGTCTTCTTTATGGGATCTGGACCAATATTGTGGGGAAGCAAGAAACAGACACTTTATTTCTCATTCTTCCACAGAAGTCAGAGTATTTTTCTGCAGGATGAAGTTGTCTGTGAAGAGAATTTGGCTACATTGCATACTAGATGGACTTGGAATACCACATGACAGAAACCAAGCACCAGTGTATGTTGACAATGAAGGTGTTCTCAAAGCTTGTTCACAATCCAATTTTTCACGAGAGAACAAAGCACATTGAGGTACAGGTTTATTTCATACGCGAACATGTGTTGAAGTACAACATCCAGCTTCCATTTTTCTCCAACAGCTGAACAGACGGGTAGATATTTTCACAAAGTCACTTGCATGTGACAAGTTCACAGTTTTTAGAGAGTTCCTCTCCTCATCTCTTTAGACACTATGCACAATTAAGGGGGGGAATGTTAGGTTAAATATTTTGTGCATAGGCATATAAATTGCATTATTTAATTGCATTGTCTATTAATTAAAGAATGTGCATTATATGGTTATATTCTAAACCATAGGGACTTGCATTGTATTTTGTTATATGGTTTTATCAACATTCAATATTTGGCTTATTAGTAGTAATTCACAGGTATAATGTGTTATGTAGTCTTATCATCAATCGTAGTTGGTGTCTGCTACCCGTGTCATGTCTATCCATATGAGGTTGTCTAATATATATGATTGTTGCAGCTGTTGCAACTCCTCTTTTGTAATCTGTATTTCAGTTGATACAATACCTATAATTATGTACAACTCATTCCATTGTACCTAGTTGATCATTGCACATCTAATATAATCTACATGCTATCCATCCTTGTTTTGTGAAATTATAGGGATTATAATCAATATTCCCTCAAGTACTCTAGAAGGGAATCTTCATTAGAAAAATCATAAATTTCTAGGTATTCATTAGGTGAAATTGTGTAACATCCTATTCACTTAAGTGAACTATTTTTAAAATTGTGAAAGTATTTTCTCAAAATTATAAGAGAAATGCTTCATTTTTATTTTCCAATGGTAAATGAAAGGTCACAAGTTGAATAGGAATGCAAAGAGTCATGTGAGGGGAAATGAGAGGTAAATTCACATTGATACATATTGGGATGGTCTCTCCATTCTAAAGGATCTTAGATTTTGAAAATTTCCACTTTTGAAGTAATTACTGGATTATAGTCCCATTAAACTTTGTATCAATACATATGAAATAAAAGCTAAATTTCTTCTATTTTCCCTTCTCCTTGGGATTTCCTCTATATATCTTATAAATATGCATATTGCAAGCATTGTTGAATTTATATGATGCTTGGATACTTACCATGAAAGATGATCCAAAAACTTTGTGTCATTTAATTCTTGTTTCTGAGATAGCTTCATTGTTGATTTCCTCTATATTGAATGGTTGAATCCAAGGATGGTTACTAGGTGTGAATCTATGTAATTAGTCCTACTCATTGGTAGTAAATCCTTTCTTAATTTTTTCCTTCCCCTCGTCGTTGTGATTTCCTCCCTTATACCCCATACAATCAAAACTTGCCATAGGTTTATTGGAGTGTCCCTGTTATGATCCCTGACCTATCTGGACCAACACCACAATATTTAGATTAGGATTAGATTAGTTTTACATTCAATAATGGGAGTTGCACCATTCAATGTATGAAGGGGCGTAGCCCTGTGAACGTTGGTGGAGACACCTAATTTTCCCAAACAAATTTTTTCCTCAAAAATAGTTTTTGGTGACTATACTAGGGAGATATTTTCCCATGTGCACCAAAAAATGATATTTTCCCAAAAAAATTTACAAAAAGTATATATTAAAAAAAAACAAAAAAAAAAAATTTCAAAAGAAAATAATTTTTGAAGTCAACTTCATCAAGAAATGAATCCCTATCACATTTGTTTCCCGCACATAATGAAGATATTTCCAGACTAGATTGAAGTACCAATGATTGAAGTGAAGAATAAGAAGATATGGTAGCTTGAGAAAATGAATATTGTTGATCAACCATGGTTCTGGAGCAGTTATTATAAAGAAGAGAATTCCAGAATAGTAAAATGGTCTCCTACTTTAAGAAATAATTTGCAAGTCAAACAAATGCAAAATGATAAAAAAATTGCTGCTCGAAGAAGAAGGTAAGAATGGTTGAAAAGGAGACACAAACAAGATATAATATTTTTCTAAAGCATAAGAAGAACAAGAATCTTAAATTAATACTCCCAATCATGCACTAATAAATGAAAATTGCGTATCCATGTCTTTCATCACCTCCAATGGGATGATTTTCTTATGTTTAGAAATGGTGAAATGGGAAACTTCTAAAATTATGGAGTATGTGGAAAGAATTTTATAATGCACTATGATAGGAAGTCCCAATCCCCTAAATCTACCTTGAAATTGTGATGAAATATGTCAAAGCCTTGCAAGAGAGGTACACAAAAAATTGAATAACCCTCTATGTGACATAGCAAGGGGAAGAAGATGAAGATGTTTTTCCTATGGAGGAAGACCCCGATGAGAATAAATCAGTCCTATGGAAAATGATGAAAGACAAGAAGGTACCGTATCCACTAAAGAATACTTTTCTAATTCCACATAGCTCACTATAAAATTAAGAACTTTGTCTTTCTTATACCACTCTCTAGATGAATTCCTGTAATATAAGTTGATCAAGAAATGAACATTTTGAAAAGAGAGTATGTGTAAAAGCTTCAAAGCATAATAGAAGGAAATTCTGACCTCGACACCTATCATGAAATTTGGAGGTATACTTTAGCTTTTCAAAGAAGGTATGAACACCTTTAAGCACCTCGTGGTTTCAACAAAGAAGAAACATAATAACATCTTGATGATTTTTCGCACTACAAGGTGTTTTTCCCTGAAAGATTATTGGATGCTTCTAAGAATTGTATTGCACTTCTTGAACCTCTATTGAAAATCTCAAGAAACACCTTTTACAGATACATGAAAAAAGAACTGAAGGTGGAACCACCATTCATCCAATATGCATATCATGGCTTACAGGCACAACCCATTGGATGAGAATTGGATTCAAGAGAATAATATCCTTGTTGCATGATGGATGATTCAATGCTTTCCGAAGACTCTCCCAAAGAATGGAAAAACAATGAGTTTGAGGTAATCAAGGATAATCCCCTTTCAAATTTTAATCCTTCGAGTAATAATGGAAATAGGAGATATGTGAATCTAAGTGCAAGAAAGCCATCCTCCACTTTGGACTCACAGATGATTAAGACAAGGTATTCATAGATCATTTACTTTCCAATTTTGACTTCTCATGTTATATAGAAATGTTGCATAATGAAATGGAGATAGTCGAAGAATCAAATTCCCTTCTTCACTCAATCATGGATGAAATAAATGGGAGAAGTCCAATTTCCTTATTTGAAGCCAAGGATATAATGAGGAACTTGGATTACTCATAACCTCCTTGAGGAATCAAATCCATCACCCAAGGGGCATAATATTGATCACCACGATGAATACAAAAATTTCATTTTCTATATGAGCAAGAAGACATGATGATAAGTGATCAAGATAGAATTGAAAATTATTCCCATATTCCTTACCCCAACATGGTGCTATAGGTTTCCCATAAAGAGGATGACCAATGGATTTAGAGCTCGAAGGATGTGACACTTCCCAGGAAGCATGGACAGTTAACTTACCTTCTGCAGATAGGTGTTGTGAATCAAGTATGCCCTTTCTTAGAAGATAGTAAATGCTCTGACAATACAAAGAATAGAAGAGGTGAAACAAGGATGTTTCTAGGAATGAATCTAATGGAATGCATCTGGATCATATTTTCAACCATCTCTTGGAAGTACAATTTAAGAATTATTCCTTTCATTAGGACGAAGATGAGCATATGGAAATCATTGGAAGAATTATATTAGTGCAAGACATCTTGAAGGTTGCATAAAAGAGACTAAAGACCTTCAACTCAAAATATCCTTCCTAAACTCTTGACTCAGGCTATGGATATACAAAGAAATGTATGAATTAATTTTATGTTTAAACATTTTTATAGACCCAATGTTTAATGTTGAGATGGAAGGAATGGATGAGTTTTATGTCCTCCCCAATGCCTTGGTTGGCTAGAGAGCAGATGTGAAAACATATATTTTTTTCTTTCACTTTAAACATGTGAAGAGGTTTCATGAGTCAAAAAGAAAGGAAGGTTATTGAATCTCCTTTGAAGGTACCAAATCTTGAAAACAACATCTCCTCCATGGAGGAAGATAGTAGGGAAATTTTTGAGCCGATTTGCATTGAAGAGAATTGTTTAAAACAAAGTTAAAAGTTTCAAGATTCTTATGATTGTTCTCAATAAATTTCATTCCCACCACTTCATGAATACTCCACCTAATGTAGAAAAATATTGACATATGGAAAAATAAACTCAAGGGTCATGAATCAATCCTCTAATGATACCAAGTATTTTTTTTAGAATGATGCTAGAATAGATGTTGAATGGATAGATATCAACTAAGATGGTTCTGGACAACAAAGTGAGAATGTGCATCCCTCTTATGAAGGAATTAAAAATCATATTGAGCTCACCATTTCCCAAGCCCCGATTTTTCTTGAACATACTTCGATGCTACAACAATTTCTTCAAAATGATATAGACCTCCGTCCCAATGATATGGACTCTATTTTGTAAAGCACTTGCTGAGATCCAAAAATTGGGATATTCAAAGAATATTTTTGAATGGGAAATAAATGAGTTTGTTCTCACTCCTTTAGAGTGCATTTTTCATGTAGATGATTATCACTTAAATTTACAATTTGAAGAGGATGAATGTTTTCATGACAATATCAATTTTCCAACTCTCGGGGAAAGGGAAGAATGATGTATAATGATCTTTGGACATTAAGAGGAAGCCTTAAGATGCAAGAATTTTAAGAAGATAACAAAGTTTCCATTGGATGTAAGAACATTCTTGGTGCAATTTGAGTATGAATATGGGATCATGGTAATTCTTATTCTTCTCAAGCCATGAAAATCCATCACTAGAGCATGGTTTTGTAGACACAAAATCACACACTTTGGGTAATTATCTAGTTGTGATTACATACTACTATTCATATGATTCCTAAGTAAGAAAAGTACTGATTAACCCATGTATTTGGCCACCTTTCTTTGTCTTTTGTTGCTCCTTTCAATCTTGCACCTTTACTTGCTTAATTTTCCTTATTATACCTCAACATTTATCATCTTGGACACAAGTATCCAACCAGGATGCCAACGTCAGGCACCCTCGTCCCCTCTAGGTGCCCCTGACCCCTTTGTACTTTACTCACACTTTTTGGGTACTTTCTAGCCATTTGAACATCTTTTTTTTTGGTATTCAACCTTTTCGAGGTTAATTATGAAATTCAATCAAGGGAATCATATAAATATAAAGTTATGTGATCATAATAAAGGACCAAGCACTAAACATTAGCTATCACCACCTAAGGTTGCATCCATCTAGCACCATCACAAGGAACACAAGGGCTGGTTATTCTACTTACACTTCATATGAGGGAAGTTCATTCTATTCCACGCACACATATATTACATTTCTTTACATCTAGCTTATTTATTCGCTATCAAGTGTGACTCGCACAAGATCCACTTAGGGCACGATTCCGCACACACACACATAGAGCTACACTGGGTCTGAGATGTAGTGCAATGTTTAGTCGTAAGTTCACCATTGTGACACTGAGGACAGTTCGACCCCTCATTCTACTTCTTTCTTTTTTAGGATTTGATGTCTATTTGAGGGTTTTACAGGTTCTTATTTGATTGCAGGTTTTCAGCGACCTTGGCGATCTTGGTGCGGCCTTAAAGTGACCAAATATTACTAACAACAAACATCTTAAGACCACCCAAAGGAGGTTTTATGAGATTTTCCACAGACCCAGGCGCCCAGAAACAGGCCTAGGGCACACATGGGTGCCCCAATCCAACCTATCTGTATAGATCTACATTTTTCTGGGTCTTTGTGCGATGCTCCTGCTGCTCTGTGCACCTGGTCAACACTTCGATACACTCCAAATTTTATTGTGAATCAGCTAAGTACCTCTTTCTCCTCTTTGCAATTAGGGTTTCATATTTATTGCTTAGTTGTTTGGGTGTAATTTCTATACTTAATTGCATATTTATTTTGCTTCTACAATAGCATCAGATTAGGCTCTAATTTTCCAACAGTTAGTCATTTTTCAGTGTTTACATCGGGTCTAATTCCTTTGTATTGCGGTTATTTCTAGCTTTTTTGGTAGACAAGTGGTACATGTTAAACCTGAGCCTTTAGTTCCCCATGTTGACCGCTTCACCTGCACAAATCACATTTTCACCCTTATAGGAGTTTTAGTGTCTTGAGGAAATTTCCTTTGTCCCATTTTGTAGGGAACATTTCATATTTATCATCAAAAAAATTGCGGGAATTACGGATTTTGTTCCTCATCAAGACCCTTTGACTCCTATAGGCCTTACATTCCTTGAATGACCTCTAAGAACATTGCTAATAGTTCTGTAAACATGACAGGATTTTGGGAGAATTTGAGAACTTTGACTCTCGCTTCATTCCCAGGACTTCATTCTCCACATCAAATTGGTATCTGCATTAACTTTAAACCCGCAATATTTTGACAAGTATTCCCTTGTATTGCATGGTTTGCATTACATTTGAGGAAAAATCATGACCCATATTTAATTTTATTCCTATTGTTCCCCATAAACCCATTTTTTTTGCACATTGAAGCCTTTCTATACATTATGGAGAATTCAAGGTATAAGCCCCTCTGTCCCTTGTTCCCTCAAGTACCTCTTTTCCTTGCATCTCTGTCATATCTCAATACAAGGGAAAATAGTAAATTGTTCCACATGTTTTCTGTCCTTTGCATTACACTGAAAACCCTAAAATGACTATTTTACAAACCATTTTTCAAATAGAAAAAGGTATATAAAGGGATAAAGTACTTCATTTTTCACCATTGCAACACAAGAATTTTTATTGTGTTGTACATCTTTCATTCTCATGCCCTCAGGTACATTTCTAGTCATAACTCTTGTTTTTCCCAACCATTTTCAAAAATTTGAGTTGTGTTGTGATTCTGAGGAGACTATCATTATTCCTGAGATAAAGGTAAGCCATTCTAAGGATCCCCCTGCATTCATTTGAAATCAAATTGAGTTTGTTCCCTCCTGTCTTATTTGTCATTGTTAATCTTATTTCCTTAGGTGTGTCTTCCCACATTGCCACCAGGAAGTTCCAGTATGCGGGATTTGAACATATTTCTTATCTTGAAACCTACGTTCCTAACATTGGGGATAGTGATGTATGATATATGAACCTAGATGATTTTTGGGGCCGTGTTTATGGAGATACTCCTACTCCCTTATCCCAATGTATTAGGGATAGTGGGATTACAATGCTACCATCTTCCCCCTCTTTGTTCAGTTCTCAGATACTATCTTATCTTGTGCTTCCCATTTTAACCCCAGAACTAAAGAAATAAAGGACCCTCAAGGACAATTTATTTCCAAATTGGATTCTATTTGTATTAATGCAACTCTTAGAATCCCAATCATGGAAAACCATGTCTTTTTATCTAATTCCAAAGCTTAAAATATCTTTGAATAAAACAAGGAGAGATATAAGGAAATGATACCCAAATCATGGCTTAAAAATCCAAAGAGAGGAGCCTCCGAACTGCCAAAATTCATGTATAGATCAGATTTCAAAGATGAATTATCTAGTATGATCACATTTTTTTCTAGATTAATGGCCCTCCCCTTTATAAATGAGTTTCAATTCTAGATGAGTGTCTTCATCAATATTATTTGTGAGGGAAAACAAAACCTAAGTTGGGGAGAAATGATCTGTGAGAATCTCAGTGAATAGTTGGTTGGTGTGCAAAAAAGAAAGACCTTCTACATGACCTCTTATCTCATATACTCAATTGCAACTTACATGGAATGGTTAGGTTTATCTCCATGTGATGATAAGAAGAATGAACCTGTATATGAATTTTACTCACAGCTAACTTTTGAAAATAGCAAACACCATTATATAACATTCAATGATGCTTTTACCATGTATATAGTTAGAATCTTAGAGGGAAATACAAAGAGAGGGTTTTGTTAGGAAAAAAATTAATTTCAACATATGATAGCTTGTTCATTCAGTTCAAGATATTTTCCTATATCAGGTTAGCTGGGTTTGAAGGTACACCAAATAAGCTAGCTATGTATTGTAATGACAACATAGTTCTTGTATAGGTTTGCATACAATTAGACATGTTGCACATGACATGCAGGGATAAGAAGATCACAAGCATCCAATTCCCAATCTCTTTGGGGAATTATACTTGCAGAACAACCTTGGATGCTCAAAATGTGGAAAGAACAATTGTTGCATTCAATTTTTACTCATTCCAAAAGATATCTTGTTTTCATATTAAATGTTTTATCTCTAAGCACCTCAGGATGAGTTATAATCATTTTCCTACTCTGGAGGATTATTGGGATGACTGTTCATATGAGTATGCAATAAGAAGGAGGTATTTTGGCTGAATTTATCTACAACAGATCAAATATTTCAATATATATAAAGTTCAAGAGGATTTGCCAAATGACAATGAAGATCTGTATTCTCTTGAATATGTCAAATACTATTCAACACACACCTCTTCTCACCATTAATTGGTTTCAAAAGGAGAAAGATGATCTTTTGGAAATAATTAACCCAGTCTTGGTAAGGACAAAGGTTTGGTTTGACAAGAATATGAAAGCATACAGGACAAGTGTGACACAACATTCTTCTCAAGAGGCCTCTTCATCACATAAGGAGGTTTCTATTTCACTCATAGAGGTGAAAATCAATCAAATCCTTCTCCTTTATAGGTAGAATCTGAAACTATAGTGTACTCCAAGAAGGATAAGGCTAAAAATATTGAGAAAATTGAAGAGATAGTTGAGAAGGAAGTAGAACAGGAAATAATTCATGAACCAATACAGGGATCCATGTAACTGAACAGATAATTCATCTTCCATAAGAAGAAGGAAAGGAAACAGAGGAACATGAAGAAAGTAATTACGAGGGTGGAAGCACTGAAAAAGAAGAAGAAGAAGATAAGCTGGAGGTTATGGAACTAGATTTTGGAAAGTTGAGCATCCCCAAGCTCAAATCACCAACCAAGGAAGTGTCTTCTTCTAGTATTGAGACACCCACTCTAGAAGTATCTGTTGCCCAAACTCTTGGTTCTCTTAACACACTTGCATTGGGCCCACTTTCTGCTCCACCTTCCAGTGATTCCTTCACATGGGTCCAACCCATGATTGACAACAGGAAAAGGAAGACATCTTCTCAAGTTATTGCTCAAGTTTTGATGTTGTAGCTTCCCTCCTTGGTACAACTCCCACTCCTTGCTAAAAAGGCCAAGGCCACATCTAGGTTGGTTTCTGATTCAAAAGGTCAGCAATATTTGGAGATAGAAAAACAAAGAGGGGAAAAGGATGAAAAATACTTAAAAAATACTGACTTGGAACTGATAAGAATCTCATTGGGTGAATCTACTCCTAAGGGATAGGTTCAAAACTTTAAGGAAATAGTCTCCAAAGTAATTGAGAGGGTAGAAAAAGGTAAAACAGACACAAGAGTAGCTAGAAGAATAGGTACAAGTTCTTTTTGGTTTCATCAAATCTTTTCTTTCCAGTGATAAAGTGCTTGATCCTACTCCTCTCTCCTCAATGCCTCCTCCCACTATTCTATCTAATGAAGATGTTCAAGCCATCAAATATATCCATAAACATGCTTCTTATGGAAAGGAAATTGAGGCAATGGTTGAAGGGATGTTGGTGTCTATTCTAAACTTCATAGATGAAGCCTATAAAGTGTATGAAAACATCTCCTTGGCTCAAATTCAATTTGATACAGTAATCATTGGATCTGAGAAGGAGCTTAAACTCTGGTTGGAATGTATTCAGGATCTTAGGATCATGAATGCTACAGATGAGAAAATCCTCCTTGCACACAAAGTTTTTGATGATTCAAAAAGTAATCTCTCCAAAAAATGGGTGTTCATGTTGAGTGGAAGATCAAGGTACTTGAGGAGGAAATCACTGAACTAAAGAGCATGGTACAAAAAGGAGAGGAATTTAAATATGAGATACTTTCTGAATTTCAAGCTCTACAGTGTCAGTTCTATAAATAAAACTCTGTGCAGAAAAGGAACCCATTAGATGAGATCAAAGCAAATTTTCAGGGCACTCATCAAATAATATTTGTTCAAGTCTGAGACTGTTAACAAAGAGAAAGATGGAGGAAATTACTTAATTGCACAATGTTGTCATAGAGGCCACCAAAGGTTTTTCGTAGAATGCAAGAATTAGAAAGGAAATGGAAGACTTCTTGGGTAGCTGGTTAAATGCTATTGCAAACAAAACCATCTGAAGAGTCATGGATATTTTTGGTGCCTTAGTCAAATTTAGAAATCATATACTCAAGATAAAGACTCCATCTGCACCATCTTCAAGTTCTCCCTCTTCTAGTTCTTAAATCTCTTTATCTAAATTTCTCTATATATATATATATATATATAGTTAGCTTTATTATTTCGAAGACATGAGATTGTAAATAAAGCTAACTAAATGTAATTCATTAATTAAGTGGTAACACTTAATTAAAAAAACAATTGGATTAGAGAAAGTTGGTTACAACCGCCCCTCTGCCTATATAAGGATTTTCTCTCATTGTAAAGGGATTGTTGGATTTTGGTGTTTTGAATGTAAAGATACAAAAAAGTTGAAATCAATACAAAAGAAGCTTATCTCACTTATTTCATGTGTTCTTTCTATTTCTATCTCTCAATATTACAAATGTGAATTAGTATATTTGAAAGTGAAACTATGTGTTTAGTTCATATGTTATAGTGCAAAGAACTTTGTGTCTGCTGCATTTATATCTTGTGGATTTTTCAAATATATAAGTTCATGTGTTCTTAAAGTTTCATGCATGCATCAGTAAGGTGTTATTCTGTAATATCTATATCTGAAAGTGTTTCCTTCTTCACCCCTTTTTCTTGACAATAGTGAGTAATCTTGTATGACCAAGGAGAATACTTGTGTTCTTGATAGGTGGAAAGTTGAAATTTGTGTCTCTTCTTACCAATCTTTCTCATTTAAACTATTATTTCCTCTTCTGAAATTCTCATACCTTTTTCATCTTTTGTATTGAGAATAATTGGATATGGAAACATTCTTTACACCAAAATCCTCATCTACATATTGTTAGATTGTATATTTGTAAATAGGTAGATTTCTTTATTCAACCACAAAATATAACTCAAATCTGCCATTTTTAGGAGAGAGAAAAGATGATAAAGTGGATAGTTCGAAAAGAAATGACATGAATTTTTCATTCTCATCACATTTTTTTTGTTTATTTCAATACAATGTATATAATAAAACATCTTAATAATTCCAACTTATTCATTTTCCAAATAGTATCAAGTTTACTCAATGAAATGAGACTAATGCGGTAATCCCTATTACCTACATTTCCATTTCATGCCACAACGAGTAAACTTATACTTTAATCATAATTAATGAATTCATTACCAGTTATAATTTTGATCATTATGATTAATAAACATACTACTAGCAATCAAAGATAACTTGGTTCATATCAGTCATTTAACATTGGATCAATCTAAAGATGATAACATAATTAACGTTAACAAAAAAAGTCAAGAAGCCAATCAGTAATCAACAACTACTTCTTTCTCTTTATTGCACCAAATCATGATATCCACTACGACAGGATTGGTAAATATTAATACCTTAGTCTTAACAAATATGATATTAATTAATGCCTTAATCATATCAACAATGATATTTATTAATATCTTAAACTTTTCAAACAATGATAATGATTAAAACCTTAATCTTATCAAACAATGTTGAAGATTAAAACCTTAATTTTATCAAACAATGATATACCCCTATGAAGGAAAAGACTATTTTTAAACTGATTATCATGTGTGTAGAAAGCATATTTATTTTTAAAAATTCCTTCATGATTTATCAGTCACAGAACTCGTGCCTTCATAAATTTACTTGTTTTAAAAAAAATCCTTACCCAATTAGAAACCTAGGCCTTTTGAAGAATTCATTAATGAATGTACAATCAAGAAATAGAATCATTTACGCTTGAAAATAGAAGAACCCCGGATGAAGGTCCCAATTAAACATACAAGTTTCAATTATTTATGTACATACTTGAGAAATCCTTTCACTCTTCAAAACTACCTCAACCTGTGAACCATCTTTAACCCCATTTTTTCAATAAACAGTCATCAAAATCCAAGTTTACAGTCTTACTAAAATGATCATTCGGGATAGTAATGTAACATGAATAACTATTATAAACTTCCTTATCAAGTTTAGACCGAAACCCCAATACAGGTATCGACCAATACATAGGTCAATTTAAACACCAACCTTTTAAAATAAACCCATACATTTGGATACTCATTTTATTCCATTATCAAAAGAGTTCATTGAACCAAATATTATTCATTACATAATTTTCCATTACCCAAATAAAATTAAAATACCCATATACAAACTTCTAGTTATTCAAGAAAACCGACATATCCACAGTTAGGTCAGAAGAAGGTCCTTCCTTTTTTTTGTTTCACAATGTCAACTATACACATCGATAAGTTTATCATTACAGCCACAAATGGGTTTTACTTTTAACTTTGCACGTTTCCAAAACAATTTCATTTAAACAATTTAAAGACAAGTAACCATGTTTTTGAGTAGCTGAAGGTTGATAACAAACAAAATAAATATTCTCAAGTATTACATGTACTCTATTTCCATTTTTCTAGATTCTAAAACACTCAAGAAAATAAACCTATGTTTATATCTTACAAATTTGAACTCCCATATTTTTATATAAAAAAAATCTAAAAATCCAACAACTTGCAAAGATCTATTTTTTATAAACATTATAGAAAAATAAACAGCAGAGAAGGGAGAAATAAAATCAATGCTTATAAGTGAATCCTCTGCAATTTTCCTTTTATTTCCTTAACAAATTTCCCACTGGGTCAAGCAAGTTGTTTCTCCTTCCTTCTCATTTTCTAAAAAAAAATCCACACCAATACTTCCATATTCCCTAAATTTTGATGTCAAAGAAATATTAAAACTGAACTTATTTATTTTTCCCATCATCATGAATAATCCCTCAAAAATATCCACAAACCATTTAAACCAGGGAAAATTTTAAGGAACCCCCCTGAAAAAAACTTATCGAAATCATGGTGAATATACCTGTAACCAATTTTCATGGTTTTGGCGAATATACCTTTAACATTGTGTGGTTTTGGCGAATATCCCTTTAACCTCAGCGATTTTCAGCGAAAATGGTAAAAATATTAAAAATAGTTGGAAATTGAATGGTGAATCTCTTGTAACTTGTTTGGCGAGTACCCTCTGTCGAATTTGACTGTAATGAGGCCCAAAAAAATTCATTTCTTTTGCATGCCTTACCTTTATGCTCAAGTGCCTAGAATGTGTGACACTTGGCCACTCAGAGGAATAGGAAAATGACATGTGGTATCTTCTGATTACTCACTGCCACTCTGCCTTGCCTCACCGACACCGCGGACCCGAAACTTTATTGAATCGGTTCATTCTGCGGGCTTGGAGTCCGGGGAATGCCTTTGACTTGGGGAGGCCCAAAATCCTGCCACGTGTCTGTCTGATGGGCAGGGAAGGATTAATAACTTTAATAATAAGGAAAAAATAACTTATATTTAATAATGAAGGATACGCGGTTGGTTGCTATTAATTTTTTTATGTCAGGTATGTGCAACAGTAAGAATGTGTTTTTTTAACAAGGCCATGATATGGAAAATCCTTCGAAGCTATTGTCTTTTGATAAATAATGAAAAATAGTATGGGGGGCCTAATTACTATGTCTAAAATTAAAAATCACATGTATTTACAGGGTCTTGGCACAATTCTCATCGTTAATCACAACAACAACAATAGATCATTCAATAATCGATGATCGAATCGAATAAAGATGCCAAATGGTCATATTCGAATGCACAGTTAGTGCCGCATGCGTGGGAATAGGGATAAAGATGAGTGTCCAAGTATGCCTTTGCATGCAACTATGGAAAGCAATAGAATTCAGAAATTCTAAAAACATGCCAAAAACACACGAACCGAAAATCATGCCACTAAAAGAGAAAAATTAGTTTCCAATAGAGAATAATCGTGCCTTAAATATAGAAATTTCCATTTTTTGGATGCTTGGATTTTAGAAGATAGACCATAACAGTAAAAATAAGAAAAGATGCTACAAATCTGTAAGTTTTTTTAGGAAACAAATTTGTAGTTGTCTTAAATCATCCTGGGCTCAAAGGCAATGTCACCATTATAACAGATGTTAGTTGTGTTTATATATTCTGGAAGCCACAACCAAGACCCTTGCTTTAAATGAAAACAAAGGATGAGGATATTTCTAGAAAACACCTTTCTGAAACACAAGAACTCTCCCACCGTAGTGCAACTAAATAAGAATATCCTTTTCCTCACAGAAATACACTGGCACATTGCGTGGGGCATCCTTGCAATTTCTTTCCAAGACCAAACATTGCCTCTCCTCCTTCCAAACTCAAGCTCGAGCTCAAACACAATTATGTCCTTCAAATGGTCCCCATCTACAATTGGTGTTGCAAGTAGCACCCTCTCTTCAGATACAACCAACCTTGGTCTGTAGTGAGGGAAATGGTCTCTGCCATATCTTACAGGTAACAACACAAAATGCATAGTAGCATAATCTTGAGTGTTATAAATTCTCACACCCAACATAGGTTCATATGACATTAAGAAGAAAAAATTGTTGTTGAAGACAACGGGTCCATAGAAGAAACAATCTCTCAATCGTGCCACAATCCTCCAAGTCCCCATAGAAGAATCATAAATTTCTATAGTACCATTACCTACATTAACTCCATATCTATTAGCACCTGCTTGAACCACTTTGTACCCCTTGTTGTCATCCACAACTAGAATGCCCCACGCATAAATATAAAAGTGCCATTCATTAGCTGATAACATTCGAGGAAGCTTGAAGGAGGTTCCAGCCTTCAATGGATTACATACCCTTGAAATGTGACTCGATTCACTCAAACAAAATAAGATTATCCCTCGATGTGAATCTTCAAACCGTACCCCATCAAAGCATGATAACCATGAAAAGTTGAGAATTTTCCATGTCCTACTGTAATAGTCGTATCTCAGCCAATGATGACCACTATCATGATTTACAAGTATCCATGGATGTTTGTTCCTTGTTTCGCTGTAACGCCTGAAGAATGTGGTGGAAGACATGAGTGCTTTCCATTCCTTAGAAACTAGAGAGAACCTACATATGGATTCTAACGGAAGCCAAAGCAATACATTTTCCCAAACATCTTGAGGTAGTGAATGATCCCACAGAACATGATTTCCATGTTGCTCCTCATTCTTTGACATTAAATCATCGTCCATTTCCAGGATTTCTCTTTTTCCTTTTCTCGGTGACAGCTGAAAAGAAAAGGCAAAGAAAAGTTAACGGCGATTGATGATGCTAAAGGGCAGCACGTAGCAAGCACACGATACGAGCAGGGGGTTCAGGGGTTGTAGGTTAAATGGCCAGGCAGGGTTTCAACGCTTACATTGGAAATAACCTAGAATGAAGAACAAATTCTGGTGTTTCAAGAAGGAGAAGACAAATCAAAAGGTGCAACATTGTAGCAATGCAAGAGTATCCACAAGAATAGGTGCTGACAAGGAAAAATATATTTGTTGAAACATAAACAAGAGTATCTCATATATTGTTGAGATCCAGAAACAAAAGCATCCAAACAAGAGTATATCATATATTTGTTGAAACATAAACATTACATATCATAACATAGGCATACCAAAAAATCTATAAGCCCTTAGCCTATAACTATATTATAACATAAATATTACATATCATAATATATTTCTCAGTTCTTGTGCCACTTTCCTAACTGCATTGGTATCGATCTTCTCCGCCAGAGTGTCAAATAGGGTTAGTATCAAGACACATTCTTTATCAATGATAGCTTTGCAGGTGTCTGTTAAGTCTTGTCACATTTTAATCACCTCAAAAGATTGCTGCAGACTTGCAAGGATGGAAGACACCATTTTGACTTGACTGTCCATCTGAGGGGTCGCCGTCGGGGATTGATTGCCATCAATTTCCATATCCACATCATTTATAGCAGCATGTGGAGAATCCATAGGTTCTGGGTCTTGGGGATTCTGGATAAACAACAGAGAGTTCCAGTAATACTTCTGGAATCAGTTGCTCAGACAGGGAATCCAGTTGGAGATCTGCAGAAGAAGTTCCAAGAGAATGAAGGGGAACAATGGTAGCAATCAACTGGCCAGGAGAGGGGGGTGGAAGCACCATCAGGATGAGAACTAGAAGTAGAGAGGGAAAAGGATTTCCCAATAGTAACCTCATTTGAGTCTGTATCAAAACTAGAAGAAACCACGACGTATTTATGGCTTGATATTGGTTCGATGCACTCAATTTGGTCCCCCATGATTTTGCAAAAGAAAGCAAGTGTCGAAAAATGACCATGGGCCTTGAATTTATAAATTGTCGAGTGAGTTCTTCGAATGGAACTTTACACGTGTCAACCAAAATCAGGTATGAATTGACGGTTAATATTAAATGTAAATCATGGCAAAAAATTTGCATTGAAACTATTGTCACTATCCCACATGCCTCTGCCTTCCTTTTAAACATCCTTTTATCATGATGAATATGATAAGGATAAAATGTTATACATTAAATCAATAATACTTAACTTCCTTCATAATAAACATTTAACATATCGAGATAGTGACACCGGTGAGAAATTATCGATAGCCTTGGCCCTCGACCTGAGTTTTAATTAATTACAATTTACCTATTCATGACACATGTAAAGTGTGCCACCAGAGATTTAATCGGTACCCTCGCAATTAATAAATGTCTTATCAATTTTAATTCTTGGTGACGTTATATTTTCTAGCATGAAGGTCCAGGAAACGAGATATTTAATACATATGGAAAAGTCTTATTTCATAAAAGTGGCATATTTAATAAATATGGAAAAGACTTATTTCATAAAAGTGGCATATTTAATAAATATGTATATTCAAAAGTTACTAAGCTTTATGAAAAGGGAACTTGCCTACAAAATATATTGAAATGGCCATCATTGCATTCAGTGATCAAATTTGAAGGGCTCCCCATACTTTAATTTGACTGGCTAGGTTAAGCTTTACCCATCGTAAATGAGATATTAGAAAACACATTACCCTTCAACAAAAAAAAATGAAAATGTTAATTTTCTTTCAATATATATCTGATTAATTTGATTAAAATAAATATGAAAAAGGTCAAAATTATGAAATATATAACATCTAATAATAATTTTGAAAACACTATATAAATGTGAAAACACTATATTTCATCAGTAATGACATCAACAATTCTGAATTCTATTTAAAAACAACATTTTCATTAGTTATTTCAATTCAAATAGTAAATAATATTAAGCAACATTTGATTTTATTCATATTCATTTTCTTTAGAGAGACTTTCTTTGATCTATTCTCATCTTAAATCTATGGATATTTGGTTTTGTATTTTGAAAATTGAACTTGTGTAAATTATATATATATATATGTATATAATATATATATACAATTATATATTAGATATATATATAAATATAAATAAATATATATATATATATATATATTATAATATATAATATATATATAATAATCTATATATCATAATATATATATATATATAATATATATATTGGAATTTGGGATGGTATCAAAATCATTAAATAAGAAAGGGCCTTAAATATATGCTGTCACCAATCTTTTCGAGCGTGTGAAGGGCCTTGTTTTTTTGCCTATTTATTATGGGTCATTTTTTTTATTTTCATCCTTTTTGTCGGTGAGCACCTATGGATTCCCCTCGAGTTCCCCTACTGTCTTTATTTTGCAATAAAAGGGAAATGGATTTCAGGTCGTCTATATCTAATAATCGTTTGCGGTGGATCTTCAAAATTGGTAATGGTAGCGATCTGGAGGTAATTAAATTGGTTTTGGGGCAAAATATTTGTTTGAGGATGGATGGTGTAGGGTTAATAGCAGTGTGGCCTCAATTTTTGTGGAAAATATTTTGATAATTGAGCCATCAAAGCCTGATGCAGTCAACATTGCTCTCCACTGGGTTCGGTCGTCTTTCTGCTGAAATTTGGTTGCAGAAGTGCAAAAGTGTAATGTTGCTTTCTGGGCAGCGGGGGAGGAGGTGAAGCTCTTGGGGTGGCATGGATTTGAGCATCGTCATTAGGAACTGGAATGTCACCATGGGGAGCTGATGGCCTTCACAGAGAAGCTGGCGGTGTTCAGCCATGACAAGAATGCTGGAAGGACGCGCTTAAAACTCCCTAATTTGGTTTTCCTCAATTCTCCCACCGAGCCAGTGCCACTTTGGTGGATGGAAATTTGTGAAACTTCAGGGGAAGCTTATAATCATCTTTGGCATAGTTGGGCCAATGAAGTTTTTTCTCAGGACTCTGAGGAGGGTGTGGTTGAGAGGCAGGGATCTCCAGTTGTATTTTTTTATGTCTTCTGATTCAGGGGATTAATCTAAATATATGTTGTAATGTCTATAGTATAGTATAGCTATAGTCTTCCTTCGTTCTGGCTATGGATTTTTCTCGATATACCCAGCAGTCATGATTGACGAATTTTTTTTGCATCTTCATGTTGTATCTGAGGTTCGACCTCTCTCTTTTGTAAAGGGAATGAGACCCTTCAACCCACTTTAACAATAAAAAACAAGGCCATGATATGGCTAATACTGTCAAAGTTTGAGGTATTTGAGTGGAAGTTATGGGACAAAAATATTGTATATGTTAAGGAGTTACACTGATGTAATTGTAGTTTTTCTTGCAAATTCCCCAAACATGTTTAGTAAAATTGCTGAAATTAGTTTGTAAAATTGCTAAAATTAGTAAAATTGTCGATGCCTCCAAAATCCCATCTCATTTTCCTTTTTCTCCTGCTATTGATACTAAATTGATAGGCAACAGAGATTTATTGAGCCTGCAAAATTAGAGATAAAAATGAAAAATATGTTATGATGCACTTGAAAAAATAGAAGAGAACTTGTCTGAAAATTCTTTACAAAAATTGTGTAATATTTGTTGGTATCAGATAATTAATCCCCAATCTTTAGTAAATTACATATTACAGTTGAAGTGTTGTGTGAACAGAATGTTAACAACCCAAATGCCATTGGAGCATCCATGCTTCTCCATGCCAACTGCTCTAAATTAAAATCCATAACTTTGACTTCCTCCCATGTTATGAAATAGAAGCTTCCCCTGCAGAAAACCGCTTCACTCCAAATGCAGGGCAACAACCAAGATATTTCCTCTAAAGTGGATTAAAGAACCAGGTGCTCCAATTGAGACAAAGAAATAAATTAGCCCATACCTGCAGTAAATTTGGTGACTCAATGCTGGGGAGAGAGGAGACATGCATCTAACCTTGAGCCCTGTGAAAATAGCCCCCGGAGGAAAAAACAAGCCACAGAAGTTAATTTTTTGCACAGTGAGGAATAAAGGGCCCAACCAATAGAATTGAAACAAAAATAATAATTTACACTTGAATCTTTAGTTAAATGGTATCTAAATACACATGGCATTATTTGGTTGGTTTTTGTGAAAGTGATTATTTGTTGGTGTGAAGACTATATTACTACCTTCGGTAGTATAAAAAATAATAATATATATAATGTATTTAAATTATATTAATTCATCCGCGTGGCATGGGAAAAAGTGGGGTGATAGCTTTTTAATTTATTGAAAACTTTAAATTAATTTAAGAAATAAATAATCTAATTTAAGAAGTCAATAATGTAAACACTATATAAATGTGAAAACTATATATATATATATATTTGATGTTTAAACACTTTTTTACCAGAGCTATGAACCGGAGGGTTAAGGGACCCCACCCTTACAACTATACTCCAAACAAAAACTGAACATAAACCAACAACACAAGGCCCCACTGAATGGCCCACGCGAAGAAGAAGGAAACACCATTTGAACAAACAGAAGTGGCTTCAAGACAACGAATACACATGGCCACAGAACCAAAAAAACAAGCTAGAAAAGAGTATTAATCCTCATCCGAAATAACTTGCCACCTCTTGAAATGCCCCGACCACCACCGCCGGAAACACCACCTTCCAACTGCTTGGCCTTACCTAGCAGAAGAAAAAAGGCCTCACTGGCATTATCCCAAAACTCATTGAGGTGGTCAATGGCTGAGTCGATAGGTGAGAGAGCATCGGTGAGATCCAGAGGAGGCAATTTGATAAGGTCTGGACCACCATGCCTAAACAGAACGTGAAAAACCTCTACATAGAGTAGCAGCTCCCTATACCACTTGTTAAGCCAATCTTCCCCATGCACCCGGTGCCATTCACCTAAGTGTTCTCTTCCTCCACCTCGAGCAGAGGGTCTGGGACAGAGCACCTATCCATTTCTTTGCGCAAACTGACTCGATGGACAGGGTAAATAAAGAACTCCGTGATAGCCATGACATCCACCTTGACCGATGGAGAAAGAGGAATTAGAAATGAATGTCACAGTGAGTTCAGAGTTGACTTTGGCCCTGTGAGAGTCCTGCATATAGGAATCTCCTATCACATGCTCAATGGCCTCAGCCTCGAGCACAAAATCATAGCGAAACACCTCTTGAAGCTGCCTATGGGAAATGGCCGAAATAAAGGCCATTTCCCTTCTCTCCCCGCAGATAGAAAGAAAGGAAACCCCAAAAAAACATTTTCTCGCCAACCCAAAAACACGAACAAATAGAGGTAGGGAGAGAGGATTACGAGCGGCCACCAATAATAAAGGCCCAAAGTGTGGCACGTGCCACCATTAATTCTTCGAGCTTTGTGTCTACCACCCATCATAAATGATAATATCTTCCAAGCCATTCCAATATTGTATATTATTGGAAATTAATTCAACTTCTGGGCCATCAATTACCTCATTTTCGATAGTGCTTACTTTACAAAAATTGAGGTAAAATAAGGGATTTTTGAGTATAATGATGCCCTTCTCACAAATTCCATTACAAAAAGTATGTCAAAAAGTAGTAATAAAATAGCTTCTTCAACAACTTCAATAATTCCATCCATAAAATGTCATAAATCGAAGTGTTGAGAAGAAGCACAGGCCAAATTATACGTCATTATGCTCTCGTTAACTAAATTTTGGCAAGGCTATGACTATAAGAACTAGAAGCCAAATTAGATGTCAAAGCACTCTCATCAACTTAATTTTGGTGAGGTTGTCAAATGGGGCTTGCGCAAAAGCACCAAATAATTGAAAATAGTAATTGAATGTAAGGCTCGGCAGTTATGTGTGACGATTGCATTGATTATTTGATCAAGAGCTACTGGATTTGGTTAATAAGATAAATAAAGAGCTCCATTATTTGTATTATGTGACGCAATTGTTAAATAATTAAATATTTGATGTTTTCTATGCATATGTTATATAGCATAAATATATTTTCAATATATTTTGAATATGAATGCTTAGTTTAACAGATTGAGGAAATTGGTTTATTTGGCAACTGGGAGATAGGTATTAGATTTTGAACTTGCATGTTTAGTTTTTTCAGGGGAAAAAGAGAGTTTTAAAAAGTCCTAAAAGACGTAAAAATTTTATCTAAAAGGTGGTGTTTTAAATATGTAAGCTTGTGAAAAAAACTTTTTCAAGTTTAATTTTTCTTTAATGAAGATATTTTTTAATTCATATCATCTATAAATCTAGATTTTTTAACTTCTCTCTAATTATTAGGAAATTAATCTTCTTTTGTTTAACCCTAAACAGGGTGCCAACATCTAAACCTAAAAAATATGGGGTTTGTATTTGGGATGCATATTCCTCTTAGCTCAATTTTTATCAAGTTCCTTCCTTCTATACAATATCAAAGACATCACTCTAAATTTATATTTATATTTCTATCCAGTCAAATGTAAGTGTAGTGCAATGTTTCTATACCATATATGTTAGTACTTCAATGAATGCTATAAAAAATGCTCAATTTATTTGTAATACTTGTAATGATCACTACAACACTAGGGTACTTATGTATCTGTAGAAAATTCTAATTCACACACTATAATAAAAGGGGTATTTAGAGACATTAATTAGAGGAAAAATTATATTTTTATTTCTAATTACTATACTCGAATATTTCCCCTTATAAAATTTTATATTAAATAAACATATCTTCTCCCAAGATCAAGGCGATGTATACTATGATGTTAATAACACTATTAATTATTGTAGGATCTTTCAATCACAATTGATCTTCAACATCTTACATGGATACTTGAATGTTGAATGGATAACAAATATTCACTAAATTACTTCTTTCAATTACTCCTCCTATATGTCTATCGGACTCTCACAAGCACCTACGGATGGTTTTAATAATCTATATTATTAGAAATTAATTCAACTCCCAAGCCATCAATTGCCTCGTTAGCTACATGATCAGTCCAATTCCAATGTCCATGATCAACAAATTAATAACGAACAATTAATCCCAGACCCAAAATTATAATACATCCCGCCTAAATCCGAGAGATTCACATCTATCAGGATACGGAAAAAGGAAATCCATGGAATTATTCCACATGTTATGGGAAAACATGGGGTTTTATTATTTAAAATGTTTCAACAGCCCCCAAATATTTCAATGGCCAAGTCATTAAATGGAAACACCTATCACCATGGACCCGAAACTTTATTATTGAATCAGTTCATTCTGTGGGCTTGGAGTCTAGGGAATACCTTTGCTATGAGGAGGCTTGGAATCATGATAGGTGGCCATATGATAAGTGACAATTGTCATCCACTGAATAGAATTTGATTAATGACTAGATTTGATGTCTACAAAGTACAGTGAAATACCTAATCATTTATATTGATGTTGACAATTAAAATTTTGTTTCTAGAAGGCATACTGCAATAGAAGGTAGAATAGATTCATAGAGGTTGCGGACAATGTAAAACTCAAAATTTAAATATTTCTGAGTAAGTTTCATCCTACATTTTAGTCTTGATTATTTAAATATTATCTTTTTTATAAGTAGCACTGTATAATCCTTTTATTTAAAATATTTCAATATAAGGGTTGAGAAATTAGGGTTGAGGGTTTATAAAATTCAAAATTCCAAGCATCTCTACTTCCACAGGATCCCAAAGAAAAATTAAAACCCAAATCCCATACGCCAAACTACTTAAAATTAAAACCCTTGGTTTTACTAATGAATATCATGATATTTATGATCCTGTAATTGGCACAAGAGATTCAGAGCTTATTTACACATCTGAGACTAAGATCATGAAAAATAGAAGTTCGGACTAATCAGGTAGACATAATGCTTTTGGTTGCATAACGTGGGCATCTGGATTATGACACATGATGTTCTACGAGGTTTTCCCTCCTACCATGAACTCATCAATATATGTGCCCCAATATTACAATGAGACAAAAAAAGAAATTGTTGCAAAGGGCAACGGATAAGAAGTTTTGTACATTATAGAGGTAAATCTTGGTAGTGCATTGGGGTTTGAAAGCAAATATTTAGTGACCAAATTTACCAATAATAACCCAGCATGTTGGCACATCACTCAGCCTAGACTGAGCACTCACTCAAAGCGTACAAAGGTACCAAGCCCCTCTTTAGGGTTGTTGTTGCAGGATGTTAGCATGATGAAGACTTAATGCATTCAGATCCATAATTAATACAACATTCTACAGAGCATGTCCAGATCTAGATCTAAAGAGTAATAGATTTAAATAATAACCATAATGAAGTCAATCATGCAAGAACTAGTTATACTCATGATTAATACCTTGATTCAGCCAATACACTCCATTATATTAAACACAATAATACACAAAAGCTTATTACAATAAGTAATACCATAAGCTCATGCATGCATCAGATCTGGCAACATAACCTCACAGTAATTCAGTTCTCACACATATTCCCTCCATACTACGCAGATCACTACATATTTATAAGGGTGGGGACTTGCCCTTCACCACTTGCATAATTCCCAAAATAGGTCACATGCTGAAAATAGCCATGTGCCTTTACAATAATAGCCACACATGCAAGTGCACTAACAATAGATCTCTTCTGGTTAACTAGTAGTAGAAATTCTATTTTTAATTTGAACCCATGCAAAGTGCTTGATAGTCACTCTTCCAAAAATAGCCTATGCATGATGCACAAGTCTTTATCCAGTTTGTGTGCTCCACATGCCATCTCCAAAAATAGCCCATACATGTGAAAATGACTAAGTCCCGAATCTTCCCTTGTCTTTTGCGTGTGTTTCCTTCCCTATCCTTCCATGCACCTTTGACTGTGCTTTACTCCTATGTGTGAATCTTCTGTGTGCCCTCTCCTTCGTATCATACTCTTGTCCACTCAACATTACCCCACACTAAACTGCATTGCTACCCCGACAATGGTTGACCTTTAATATGGAAAGAATAAAGAATAAGGAATGGATGAATGTAAAGAATTACTATACAAAGAATAATTATTTACTCTGCAACATCCTTTGCTTCAACTAGAAGAATTAGTTCTGGATATTCTTCTTTTATTTCTACCTCTAATGTTTTCCACTCATTCAATGCGGCCTCTGCCTTTTCTGGAATATTTACTGCAATAGACTCCAACTCATCTTGGGAAATTTCTTCCTTTTCATTCTGTAATACTAACATAATGTTAGACATTGCAGACATTCTCCCTTCTAGAAGATCCATCTTCTACGCTATAAGTTTCCCAAGTTCATCCAACCTGTTCTTATGGGGCTCCTAGGCTGCTGCAAGGGCCTCACACTTTTTCTTTACCAGTGCCAATCTCTCTACCCACCCCAAGGTTTCATCCTTCATTGCCTTCAGGACTTCATTTTCCTCTACCATGGTCCTTATTCTTATGACTACCTCTAGAGCTGCACAAATATTCAACGCTTGGTCCACTTTCTTCAGCTCCTCCCACAAGGTTTGGAGCAGTGCCTCGTATGATGAAATATTTCACACTACTGAAGCCTTTTCTCATTCTCTGCTTCCTACTCAGGGTCATTTGGTGCTGGCATACATATAGGTCCATCCTCAAGCACCAAATCGACTAAGGTATGCACATAGTGCATAGCCGAAGGGAACTTTTCAGGTACCTTGGACTCCAAGTGTGGTCTCACTTTCAGGACATGGTCTCCGATCTCCTCTGCCATTCTGACAAAAACCTCATTCTTCTTTTTCTCCAAGTCCTTTTCTCCCTTCAGGCACGCTATCTCAGCATCCTTTGCCTTGTTTTCTTCTCTTAGCACCCTAATAGTAGTGGATTTGTCTATGTTCCTCTGTGCCACCTCTGTAGATACTTTTACCAAGGCATTACTCACCTATTCATCAGACATAACAGTGGGTTTTATGGTTATATGTCTAGCCTGAGGTGCCTTCTTCAATCTTCTTGACACACATGATTCTTCGCATACGTCAAAGTCTAGCTCATCCATGTGAGTGTGCATAGACCAAGATAGTTGCTTCCTTATGCACGTGGTGGCCATGTCTTCATCCATCAACTCCCATCCATATAACTCCTTAGGGCTCACCATGCTTTGAAAATGGGTGTGGAAAATTTTACTTGTGTCCTCAGCATAGCCCAAAGATGGAACAATATACTCTCCACTTGTTCTTTTAGTTCTTGGCCCCTTAGGAACTAGAGCGCCAAGATTTGGAGCTGGATCTTCTATGTCTTGAGCATTATCTGGTCCCGCTTCTCCTTCCTTTACCCCTTCTCCTCCATTCTTCACATCTTCATCTTTCATTTCTTCATCCCTTGGCTCTTCCACGTCCTCTGGTTGTGTAGGATATTTGGGTGCACTTTCTGTAGACTCTTCTGCCTCCTCGTTCAGCTTCAATTTTCTCCTTCTCTTCTCAGTTGTCTCCTTCTGTGGAGAGATTCATGGTGATCTCCATACTGATTGTGGAGTAGCACCTTGGGTTCTTGTTCTCCTAAATACCCTTCTGAAATGACACTCTCCTTGGACTGCATCCAAGTCTTCATCACCTTCTTCTTGTACTTGGGGTGGAGTGGTCATGTGTTAAGTTTCCACCTTATCCATGGGCTGCCTCCATCCTCTATGTTCCAGGCCACCATTATCTTCTCATTCATCTTCCTCCTCATCCACCACTCTGGTTTTTGTAGGTTGTGAGGTTGGCACATTCTCCATTGTATGCTTACCCTTTGGCAGCCTTGGGAGTGCAAACTCATTCTCTACATATTTTTTACCCTCCAACTTAGGCTTAAGTTGAAGGTATACAAGCACAGATCCACTGTCTCCAATTTCCAAACTTACAGGCTTCATGCTTATCATATCTAAAATTAGCCTCTCAACATAGGTAGTCTAGCCTGGATATACATAAGTCTTCCTCAAGGTGTGGTAGTCACAGTCTACCTTGTCTACAATGAAGTTCAAGTGATGCGCATCAGTAAAATGGTGGACTGATGCCTGGAAGTAGTGTGATTGTGAAGGCATATGGAAGCTTGCACCAGGGGCTCCAAGTCCCATCTTTCATTACAAATCATGCACATGCAGAAGTGTTGGTACACCGAGAACTGCACTTCCTTTCCCACCACCGAAGGAAACTCCTTGGGAATGCACCACTCTTCCTCAAATGCCACGGAGCTTGTCATACCACATCTCCACCTTTTTCTTGAATGGCCCACCCATTGACCCTTCACACAAGTACTTGTCAAATATTTCCACAAGTGACTTGTTTTCCTTGGGGTACTCCAAAATATTTTCCTTTGGCCCATCGGGCACTCCGATCTCCATAAATACCAAAGATAGTAGGATAGTGCCAAAGCTAATCCTTTCACAGGTGCACACTTCCTCAATGATGGTCTCTGTAATGTAGCCTACAATGTTGTAGACTACCCCCTGTGACATCTTCTTTGCGACATGGAGCCACATTGTGTTCACCTATGACCATCACTCTTGATCATTCAATTTGGTCACTAGATGTGCAGCTGCCTGTACCACTGGGTACTTCTTCAACTTGTCGATATCCATTCCACATGGACCCTTGGTATACCCTAACTCCTTCCATGTGTCTCCAGGATTGTTGCTTTATCTACTAAGTCACTACTTAGATCCACTCTTGTGCCTTTTAATCTTTTTATAGTTAAAATCAAAGCGGCTGTAAGCCTTACCCTGCATCTAGCGAAATAGAAAAAAAAATCATGTACCCTGCTCATCAACCACTGGTACAAAGGTTCATATTTTACAAAATATGGGAGCTCGTACAACTGGTAGACTCCAATCTTCTTTAGCAACTTCTCTCCAATGTCATCATACACTAGCATGTCCTCTGTTGTGCACTTGTTTGTCTTCGTACTCAACAACACATCCAACTCCTTCTTGTTATCTGATGTGTGGTGGTTATAATCACGTATTTTGCACTTACAAATGTAAGACTCCCATTCTTATCCCACTATCACACCTTCTGGGTATTGCATCTTGAGAAATTACTCTCGGGAGTAATTTCAACCTCTGCTTCCACTTTCTTCTTTCCCTTAGCTCCTGCAACAGGTGCTTTTCTTGGTGCCATCTGTAACTCTCAACTTTCTATCCTCAAATGCTCACCTTCTATCTTCTGCAACATGTAAACCCAAACCCTAGCTCAAATTGCATGCCCTAGTTGAAATCACATGCCCTAGCTCTTTTGAAACACTCTTCTTTGCTCAAACCCTTCACCAATGGGGACACAAGCTTCTCCTACACAAAATCTACTCTCCACATCTTGTTTCACACTCTTCACACCTCAATACTCTTAGCTCAGCTCAGTCACACTTAGCTCTTTCAAATTCTTATGATTTACAATGATAAAAATGAACTCACATCCCATCCTTATATAGATTTTGAAAAATTTAGTGCATTTATTTCTCCTTCACCTACCAACAATCCTCATTAATTGACCATTTTCACATGTTCCACATGGTACATCTTCACGCCCAAGCTATAACCTTCTAGCATACCTTCCTACCCTCTGGCCATGGACTTCTCTTCAACATGCTTCCATGCACCTGAGTACCTCACCTCTGCACCTTCCCTTGGTAGTCTCCATGGCCTCTACTTACCTCACGTTATACTTGTTCCTTCATTTATCTCCATCTATGGTCCTCATTTTTAGAAGAAATCTCTTTTCTAACAACTCTCCAAACTTGAAATAGCACCTTTAGCAGTTTAATCCTTTATGTGTACCCATTTTCCAATAGTCCTGTACCTAGTTATCAATAACCACCCCACACAAATGGTATGTGCAGTCCTCTATGCATAAAAAATTCTTCAAATAATAATTAGCTTCTGGCGCGCAAACACACTTATTACACAAAAAACCAACTAAATTGACAAAGCCTAGCGATGAAGAAGGAAATACATTAAGGGAATACATAATTGAAAACCTAATCTAAATGGAAAAACTACCTTATTACAAACACCAAGAAGACTTATTTATAGTAGGGCTTCAACCTACTCCCATTGAAGTAACCGGTAACCGTATTCCATCAAGTGCCTCTAACTGGAAAGCACCTATTTCAAGTATGTGAGTGATAACATACGGCCCCAACCAATGTACTTTGAGTTTTCCTAGATGGTGCAAAAACTTAGAATCATAAAGAAGCACCATCTGTCCAATCTCAAACTTTTTATCCCTGATGTGCCTATCATGCCATGCTTTCTACCTGGCCTTTTCTTTCTTCTGACTCCAACATGCTATTGCTCATTTCTCATCTAGCTTGATCAAATTTTCAATCCGTTCTTCTAATGCTTGCTCATCAGCTAGACCTCCAGCACATGTAATACACAAAGAAGGTAACATGAATTCCATAGGAAGAACTGCTTCCACACCAAACACTAACTGAAATGGTGTGGCTTTGTTCAACCTTTTATATGTTGGCACGACAGAAACTTTATCATCCCAATATTTCCTTCCAACATCACAAATTTTTGTCAATGTCTGGCTCAAAATTTTGTTGAAGGCCTCAACAGTGCCATTTTCCTGAGGATGATAGGGTGTAGTCTTATGGTGTGCAATCATAAATTCATCCAATAATATCTAATTGTCTCATTCAAAAAATGTGTGCCCCTATCACTGGTCAAACTCAATGGGCATCCATACCTTGTAATAATATTTTCCCATAGAAACCTGGTTGTTGTAGCTATTGTACAATCCTTTGTAGGTGTTGCCTCTGCCCACCTTGTCAGATAATTTGTGCAAGTGATGATGTAGTAGCACATCCAGTCCTACGCGTGGCTGGTGAAATAGGACCCACAAAATCTATAGCCCATTTCTCAAATGGTTTTGCACTAGAAATAGGTCTTAACGACATTTCATCTCTTTGACCTATTTTTCCAAGGCACTGACAGTGATCACAAGCCTTGCAATATGCCTTAAAATATTTATACAGGGTCTCCCACCACAATCCAAGTGAGTAGAATTTTATGCACGTAGTAGCATCACCTACATAGTGCCCACCTGTAATACAACCATAAGCCTCCTCCATAATATCTTAGCACTCATGCTCCAATACACATGACACAATACTTCATCTCTTCCTAACTTGTATAGGTCACCACTGATCAACATAAAAGGTGCCACACGAATGGCAAGTTGTTTCTTCTCTAAGGATTTCATTCCTTCTGGCACCATACTTGTACGTAGAAATACAACAATGTCCTCTAATTCTGATGGTGTGCATTGTAACCTATATAACTGTGCATCAGGCATGGTATCTTCAATTTCCTACGTCTTCTCCTAACTGTATTCTAGATAGATGATCCAGTCTAGATTTACTCTTCCCTGGTTTGACCACAACTGTAAAATCAAATTCTTGGAATTAGAGTACCCATCGGTATATGCACCCTAGTAAAATGGGATTGTTTACCAAATAATTCAATGCCATGTGATCGGTATAGAATAAAAATGGTGTTGCTAGCAGGTACTATCTGAATTTATGTAGCGCATAGATCATTGACAAAGCTTCACGCTCTGTAGTTGTATAATTCTTACTCTGCAGGAGTCAAATTTCTACTAGAAAAATAGATAGGATGATCTATAATACCTTCTCTAGGCTGAGCCAACACCGCACCAATGGCCATGCCATAGGCATCCACATGTACATGAAATGGTTGGTCCCATGAAGGAAAGCACATAATAGGCATTGTAGTAAGTTTCTCCTTCAATGTCTCGAATGCATGCTGTTGTGGTTCTCCCCTAGTAGAACATCCCTTTTCCTTTTAGTAACTCCTCCAAGGGTGTAGAAAACTTAGCATACACCTTTATAAATTTTCTATAGTACCAAGTATGACCCAAGAATCCGCGCACCTCACTTTGACTGGTAGGCTCTTCCAGGCCGATAATGACTGCAACCTTAGCTGGATCAACCAACAAACCTTCCTTGCAGATGATGTGCCCTAACAATGTGCCAAATGGTGTAGCAAATATACACTTCTTGATGTTTAAAGAAATACTCAACTGTCTACATATTCAAACATTAAGCACAAATTGTCACAATGATCCTTAACAAGTCCATACACCATCCAATCATCTAAATAAACTTGCAAGAAGTTGTGAATAAAATCTTTGAACGCTTGAACAACTATGTGTGAAAATACAACAGGCACATTTTTCAGACCAAAAGGCATCACAATATAGGAAAAATTATGCCCCATTCAGTAGTAAAAGTAGTCTTTTCCTGATCCTCCTGTGTAATCCTAACCTGATGATACCCAGAGAATCCATCTGTAAATGAATAGATTTCACGCCCTGCAATGCCTTCTAGTATTTCCTCAGTGAATGGCGTAGGAAAGGGATCAGTCACACATGCAACATTCAACTCCCTGTAGTCCACACAGATCCTAATCCAACCATCCTTCTTGATACTGATCACCATTGGGCTAACCCATTCTGACTCATCCAGGGGCTTGATGATTCCAGACTTCAACATTTTGTCAATTTCTTCTTTGACCTTTTTGTGCAAGTTGGGGTTCATCCTGTAGGGTCTCTTCCTAACCGGGTGTGTACCTTCCTTAAGCTTGATCTTCATTTCTCCTAATTATTCATGAACACCTTTGAGTTCATGGTATCCCCCAGGAAATAACTCCTGATAATCTCGTACTAACTTGATGATTTTTTTTGCTTCAAAGTCAGACCAATAGTCTCCAATTATGGCCTCCTTAGGCTCAACATCTGATCAAATATTCACTTTCTTTTTGTTTCATAGGTTCATGATAGGCGCGCATGGTCTTATCTTCCCTATCCAAAACCTCATGCCTACATGTTGAATGGTCTACATCCAGAGTTTCTACTTCTTCATCATCCACTAAGTAGACCATCTTTCCTTTTTCCTTCTCAAGGAAAGTGTGATTAAGTAGTGTGACATTTGTCTCCGTTTCTTCAACAAAACACGCTCTTGAGTCTTCATCATCAAATAAATCCTAAATGAGTTCTTCCATCTTGGCACTATCTCCCATAGTTAAGTGCTTTATAACCCTTAATGCCTCTTCTACTAGAGGTTTAGTAGAGAAATAGTCAAACATCTGGATCATTCTTGTAATCAAATCCTACCAATTTCTAGTCTCTCTATGGAGTTCCGCATATACATACCAAACACGTGCACAACCTTGTAAAGTGGAATAAAATTTGTGCACCCAGAGTGAAGGTGGTAAAGCTTCCTGCCCCTCTGTCCAGAGTCTCTCACACTACTGAATGTGGTGCTGAACAGGTTGATTACCATGATAAGTGCATATTTGAGTAGGTGAATTGCTCCTGGAAAACTGAGTAGAAAGAGCAAATCTGATTTCATTCCATCCTACAAGATTATCCTTGTGAACCACCCACCAACGCATTGTTGTCCCACATAGGGTATATGCTAGCATATTCCATCTCTCTAACTGGTCTATCCACTATTCCTCCATGGCACACAGAAACACCGTAGGATCTCCTTCTCCAGTGTATCGAGGTACCAAGTTGTTACTTATTCTCCTGATACAACGAGGTCTATTATTCCATGCAAATGTGCTCTTTACTTCATGCCCTACCAACTCATAAGTACTATGAGCCCAATTATCACAAGAAACACTTGTAGTATCACTAATAGACTATGCATCTTCCCACTAAAGGATTCCTTCTTTAGATGGCTCAAGCACCTCTGGGTCTCGGATGGCGCGTACATAAATCCTATTCAGATCTTCCTCACTCAAAGGCTCAACATAGGGTGCATATTTTCCATCTGTTAAAGGGATAATAACTCTTTCCTCCTTGTTTTCAAAACTGATATAACCCTTGTTGAACTGAAGATCAACATTATTTTCATAGCACCAAGGGCACCCAAGTAGAGCTGGGAAGCTATCTGCCTCTGCAAGTGCTAAAACCTCAAAATCCCCAGTGAACTTGGCTCCCTGTATGGTAATGGATGCATCTTTTAAAACTCCGATGGGAGTGGCTTTAGTTTGGTTAGCCATGAACAATACATTTGAAGATGGCTGCAATGGGGGTCTCCCCATTTGTACCCATGCATCTAAAGTAAGAACATTAACTTCCACCCTGTATCAATCAATATATTACTCAAAAGCCATCCATCCACAACAACATTCAGAGTGATTTCTTTGTCATAGTCTAAGCTATGAGGGGGAATATTTACATGTAATATTTTCCATCCAGTCTCAATACTTGCGCATGGAGTGTTTCCTTTTAGCCAACTCCCTAACAATGGAATGATATTCTCCTGATGCAACATCTTGCACACCTCTTTCAAGTCATCCATATCAGATTGGACCATCTCTGTTACTTTCTTTTGCTCCATCTTCCGTGATTTCTCCTTTAAACATTGTATTTCACCCTGAAGATTTCTGAGTACCTCCATGGTTTCCTGATAAACCTCCTTCTGATGGACAGGATCTGGGTACCATGCATGTAGAACCTCCTCCTTAGTGATGGTAGGCTTCTGTTGTAATGCTTCTTTGGCATGTGCCACTTCAGTGCGGGTAGTGATCTTTACAGGAAATGCCTCAGATTCTGGTTCCAACTTGGGCATCCACTGATTTTCCATAGCACTGTATCCTAACCATCCCTACACCTTTGTTTTCTTGTTTATGCTGCTTACTAAGATGCTCATATAAGTCTGGGCATTCCTCATAACTATGATTCTTTCCACAGAAAGAACATGTAATATTCTGAGGACATTCACACCTGTAGTGGTCAGGAGATCCACATGTATAACATGTTTCATGAGGAAACTCACCTCATCCACCACCACAGCCTCATCCTTTGAATCCACCATGATATCCTTGACCTCTGCCACGACCTCCTTCAAAACACCCTTCATTTTGATCATAGCACGCTTGATTTTGATCCCAATCCTGATGCTCATTCTTTCCTTTAGAGTTATCTGATACTCTTGTCTGTCTCACACCAATATCTATAGCATCATGGATCTGACCAATCAGCTGGTAGTCTTCCATATCGTGAGTCATGGACCTATAAATTTTACAGTAGCAAGAGACGTTCTTCCTTATTGTGCATTGTAATAATGGGCAGTGGCTAGCATCATGGTTTAAATGACATATCTCATAGTCTAGCAGCAATGAACGTACTGATATGTGGGGACAACTATCCTTGGTGTGGCCTTCCACTTCACAATCTGTACACCAAATCCCCATGCACATCTCATGTGCTGAATTTTCCGATAGCTTCTCCAACTATTTTCCATAGCTGTGATCTATGCTTCCAAAAATGGGCTCACCCCAGTGTCTATACTTTTGACTACCTCAGTGTGTAAAGTTGATTCAAGTGCTTTTTATAGATCAGTGTATGTCTTATGTGATAGCACCCTTCTAAAAGGTGTAATTAGACCTCCAACGAACCATTGTGCATGCTGGCTTGCATGAATATCATAAGAAATCTTAGATAAAAGTGTTTTAAAATGGGCATCATACTCTCTGACACTCTCAGTAGTGCCTTGCTTAATATCCTTGAGTGCGCTTATACTCTTCTACTCAAACTCAGGGATGTGAAACTCTTTAAGGAAAGCATATTTTAAAGCAGCATAGTCTACACAAGTCTGATCAGGGTCAAACTTTCTTGTACCAACTGTGTGTGCGCCCTTGTAACGTAGTGGAAAATTGACTTACCCTGCACTCAGAAGCCATGATTCCTTTTGTGCACCACATAGATTTCACACATGTGCACATGTTCAGCAACATCTTCTATGCCCCTATACTCTGGAAGATGAAGAGACATCTCCATGTAAATATTTTGGGGTTGGTGCGGACCTTGCCCACCTGATCCAGAACCTCCTATGTTTCCTCTACCTCCAAAACCACCAGATCCACTAGAACTAGAACCACCTATACCTCTTGATCCTCCACCTGTAGCCGGAGATGGACCAGAGGATGTACTTCCCTATGTTCCAACAGTAGTACTGAACTACACCCCTATAGTCTGTGAAGTGTTACCACTCCCAGAAGTGAGTCCAAAATTCTGTGCACTTGAATTCTGTGTGGATGATGCACCTGAAAAGGTACCTCCAAACAACAATGAAGATGTTTTCCCTGCCATCGATGTACTTGCTATATGACTTACTCCTACTCTCCCACTACCTAAATTAGCTTGCTAACTGTTTTCATACTAGATACTGGAAAACCAAGCATAAGGGAAAGGTTTCTAGGTAGATTCAGATGCGCACCCATGGCCCAGGTCATCTTTGTTGGCATGCTTCTATGTGAGGTCGAGGGGGGTTCCTTGTCATGCTTTCCCAAATGGGGGAGTTCCTGATGCTCTGGCTCCATGCCTTCTGCGTGAGCTCCAAATCCTTCGCGAGCCATCTCTCTCCTTAACACCATTCACTCTGCAACATCCCATTGCTTCTCTATCTCCCTCTCACGCACCTCATTATACTTAAGCCACCTTTCTTCTCTCTATCTTTCTGCCACTAGGTCTGCCATCTTTCACCAAACCTACTCCTACCCCCACACGTGGTGGAGTTTAGTTAGCCATCGGTTTGCTTTCCAAGTTCAGGGTTACCATCAATATTTTGATTTCCAGTAGAATGATTTTTAGGTAAGTTCCCCTGGGATATCATAAAAAATGGAATTCTGCTACCTCTGGGAAAGAATAAGTGGAAATTGAGTACTCCAGAATATAACTATTTAGAACACCATGAAACCAAGTATCCACAGTGCGTGTCCAAATCAGATCAGCATCATAGAGGGCCTGAAATTATTCCTACATCCAAACAAGTGTGTGATACCTCCAATCCCTTTTAGACACATAAGAAACTAGCCACTCATACAGTTCTACTGGAAAAATAGTGAAAAATATCTCATACAAACTGTCATATAGATTATGTTCCACCCATACGCATGCGTTAAACTCAGATCCAGTGTTGAACCTCCATGTGTATTCTTCTTCTAGATCATGTATCCACTCCTCAACACTTGCTAGGGTCAACCAGTATGTCTTCATCATGAACCATCCTGAAAACAACTGAAAAAGAGGTCCTGATAATGGAACCAATGATGCAACCTAGAATTTACCAGTAATAACCCAGGTGTGCTGGCACATCACTCATCCTAGACTAAGCACTCACCCAAAGCATGCAAAGGTACCATGCCCCTCTTTAGGGTTGCTATTATAGGATGTTAGCATGATGAAGACTTAATGTATTCAGATCCATAATTAATACAACATTCTACAGAGCATGTCCAGATCTAGATCTAAAGAGTAATAGATTTAAATAATAACCATAATGAAGTCAATCATGCAAGAACCAGTTATACTCATGATTAATACCTTGATTCAACCAATACACTCCATTATATTAAACATAATAAATACATAGAAGCTTATTACAATAAGTAATACCATAAGCTCATGCATGCATCATATCTGGTAGCATAACCTCACATTAATTTAGTTCTCAAACATAGTCCTCTCATACTACACAGATCACTACATATTTATAAGGGTGGGGACTTTCCCTTCACCGCTTGCATAGTTCCCAAAAAAGGTCACATGCTGAAAATAACCATGCACCTTTACAATAATAGCGAAACATGCAAGTGCAACTAATAATAGGTCTCTTCTGGTTAACTGGCAGTATTAATTCTATTTTTAATTCAAACCCATGCAAAGTTCTTGATAGTCGCTCTTCCAAAAATAGCGTATGCATGACATGTAAGTATTTGTCTAGTTTTTGTGCTCCGCACACCATCTCCAAAAATAGCTTGTACATGTGAAAATGACTAAGTCCTGAATCTTCCCTTGTCTTTTGTGCATGTTTCCTTCCCTATCCTTTTCTCCACTTAACAATTTCTATTCTAGTATTTTTCCTTGGCTTCGATAGCGATGAGATAGTGGATGAAACTGTCCTGGAAATGGTATACAATATCCATTTTGTTAATCCACCTTGTCAATACAGATTTTTTGGGTACATTGAAGAATGTATGCATAAATAATTATTAACAATCAAAGAAGGCTCCAACACTAAGACATCTAGGTTCACTACCTACTTGAGCTAGTTAATTCTATGGCGGTTTACTGGATGGTTTGAAAAAAAATTTACAATTGAGCTCCATCCAGAATTAGTGCATTTATTAACTGAGTAGGCCCCTAAGATAAGGATGTATGATAATAGAGCAAACTACAGTCAATTTGTAGATTATTTTTGGGCTCCAGTGTATGAAGCACTTACAAAAGGTACAATGGCTAGATTTCCTATGAAATGTAGATATTGCATTCAACTGGGATTAGAAATACTATAAGAAAACTAGTACTTCAAAAAGGTTATATTGTGCTAAGGTTTTATGGGTCAATAGTACAAACTTACAAATTTCCAATACATGTGACAGAGATTTTTTTTTTTCTTGGAATATATACAGTAGATGGAACACACAGATAATATCTCTTTTTTTTTCTCAACAAAAGAAGAGCATATTTCCTTCTGTACCATTCTCATGTGGAGGGTTCACATTTTAAACAAAATCATTTTATGTGGCACATCAAATCTTACATAGTTTTAAGTTTGATGTTGACTCTCACTGGGTGTATGACCCATGTGAGGTGCCTAAAGCAAGGGTAGTGGTGAACAAGAACTCTGCCACTAAAACTCAATATGAAATAAAACCCTTGCTAGAAAAATTGAAAAACAAGAACTCTTTGGATGAAGTACAAATAGAAATGAATGAAATTTCTCCTGAGCAAGGAATTAGTTCTCAAGATTTTTCAAAAAAAAAATTGGATTACCTGATCCTCCACAAAAAAAGGTAGAGGATTTTCAATCTGCAAAACTTGATAAAAATTCCTATAAAATCATTCCAAAACCATTACAACAAGAATTGAAAGATAGAAATTAGACAAGCTTAAAACTTAATTCCTTTTAGTCTATGAGGTAGAACCTAGGCCATCAAAAATTTGTAGAAGACTATGATTCTATTCCAAAAGCTGTAGATTTCAGAAAATTATGGAAAGAAGGGTATCCTTGAGAGGAAAGTAGTGATGATGACACTACCTCTAAGGAATTATAGATTCCCCCTAGTAGTAACGCATATAAACCAAGTTTCGATGAAGGTTTGAAAGAAAAATATACTACAGGAGCAGTTATTATTAAAAATTTGGGATTTACTAGTGGTGGTTTGGTTTAAAGAGGACAAGGAGTTTGGCTTCCAACAGAGGTACAATATAGAAAAAAAATTGGCAAGTCAAGACTTGGAGATTCACCTTCAGAGAAAGGACCACTGCATACTGCAACATCTACAAGTGCTAATATAGTGCAATTTACTCTTGAGTCAAATCCTTAGCAAACAATTCAGCCACGCATTGAAAATCCTAGAGGAGAAGTTAGTCCATGAATCTGTTACTATTGATAAGGTTGGCAGTTGTAGTGATGATGGTATAGTAGTCAACATAGTGTAAAGATACTCAAAGAGGGCAATAGAGATCAGTTGAAGGTGTTAGGGCATATTGTCCAACAAGGAAGCGAGAAGAGGCAGAAGATAGAGGTAGACATAGGTATAATTACTCTTGGCTCAAGGCAACTATTTATAGAAGGCGGGGTCACCGCCACCCCTAAACATAAACTGCCATTCCATAGGGAAATTATCCCCAAAATTCAATTACTCCTTCTCCATTCAAGATGGAACAGTTCATTCCTACGAACACCTCAGGTTTTGATTACCTAGCTGAGTTTGCCAATAAATCAAAAAGAGATAAAAGAAATAAGAAGAAAATTCTACAGGCTACTAGAACTTCAGATCCAACCATAATGAGGGTATTACCTACATATAACCCAAACACAGATACCCTGGAATACATGTATGTTGTGCCCAAAGTTGTAAAACTAGATAATGAAATGCTTCCCACTGACTACGATGTGACCTCCCTTCAAATGGATCTTAAGGAAATGAAACATTTTGACAAAATTAATGTATCAAAAAGGAAACAATGATGTGGTTTACACAACATTACTAAAGGTAGAGAGGGAGAACAATTAAGTTGAATAATAAGATTCAAAAGTTAGAGGTAAACTGGCAAATGAGAAAGCAAAAGGAAAATAAACAGTTAATAAGACATGTGAGTTGGAGAGGAAGATAAAATCATCTACCTCTATGACTGCAGTTTTCTTTGAATGAACAGGCAACAGGTAAGAACTAGAAGATGCGAAGAAAAACGTTACAGGAAACAATGAGTAATAATAATAGATTACAAAAAACATTAGGATAATTAAAAGAGGCTGTGAAGGAAGAGAAATAAAAGGTCAAAAAATGGGAACAAAGCCTAGATGATGAGAAAAACAAAATGAAATATTGCAACAGGAATTGGCAAAAGTAAAAAAGGAAATATGAGTCTTCCAACATCAAACTATTTGGATTTCAAAAGATTGACTAGATGATGAGAAAATAAAAAAGGAAATATTTGATTAGAAATTCATGAATTGGAATCTGAAAGCTCAAAAAAGGAAATAGAGTCTTCCAAATTCAGTTACACAAACTATCTGGATTTGATGCATAAAAAGGCATTGATTCAATATGACAGATAATTGTTTGGGGGAAAATAAACAAAAAAATTGATGATTTGATTAGATTGTTGATAAAACAAGTCAATTCATTACTGGATCTACCAGAGAATCTTTGATAAGCTCGAGATAAGGACAAATACGTAAGAATCTAGCAGAAAACTTGATGGATTAAACCATTAAGAGAGGATACAATAGTAAAGCAAATCTCCAAAATTTTAACAAAGAAGCTATCTACAAATTCAATGACACAAATGAACTGGAGCATCCAGAGGAATTCATAAATTTTTAAAGGTTTGATTCCAAGTTAATAAAGGTATTATCTATCATTCAGAAGTGTGATAATGGAGTCCCATGTTGGGAAAAGCACAAATGAATTGATTGAATAAGTATTCAAATAAATTCATAATGTTACATTAGAGCTATATGGAAAGGTAAAAATAGGATGCCCCTATTCACAAACCACTCTTGGTTTATATCCAATGAGAACAAATCTCATTTTGACAATACATGCTAATTCATTAAGAAGGATGCATTCAAGAAGAATTTATGAAAGAAAAAACAATGACTCAAGAGAAGGACCAAATTCTTGAGAAAATCATGGTCATGGATAAACAATAGTAAATTGTCTCTATTAAACTATTGATAACCTTGTCAGTAATTTTGCATTGAAAAAATTTTAGTAAAGGAAAGCTCCACTATCAGTTATGAATTGCTAACATAAGTTACATGTCAGTCACTCTGATTTACAACAAATTGTGAATTCCAACAGATGAAGAGTAGTAGCATGTTACAGAAGATGTTTATAAATTTTTTAAAGTTTTGGAGCCTGATTCCAAGTTGAAGTGGCAGTTTGGTTTTGTTGTTTCTATTATTTGGGAGGAAACCATGGTCATGGATAAAAATAGTAGATTGTTTTATTAATAGACTAGAGTTATCTTTACATTTATTGTATTAATAAACATGTGATATTTAGGTTGCTTGTGGTTGAAGAAAACTTTTACAAAGAGGTGCACAAGTTAAATATATATGTGCATGGATTTACTCTTTAGTGTATTTAGATCCATTTTGAAAATTGTTCCATTTGTTGCAATGACAATCTTCAATTTTTTCATACAAGGCATGTCTCAAGCAAGTTGAATGAGGAATAATGTTATTTTTAAATTTTCATTTCAGTAATGATTTAAGCAAAGCCACTTATTCTATCTCAGAATTAAGAACCACAACTCTTATATGCCTAAAGTATATAATAATGTAAATGCACGGTGTATGCTTTCTATAAAAGAGATCAACAACATTGTATGTGAAATATATTAAATACTCATTAAAACATGACTTTGTAATGTTTCTGCAATCAAAATGGAAATGGAATCAATATGATTACCTTTAGGCACATGTTTGGGGTGAGTGTTAATCCTTGCTTGAGATTCAGAAAAATGTACTTGAATATTTGAATATATTAATTATTATATGGACATCTATATCATGGGATATCCACCAATGGAAGCATCCAATTTGATGGACGTGGATCATCTCTATCATTTGATTCACCAGATATCTGAGACTAAATCTCTCTTTCTTGATAGTAAACTACTACAATAGGGTTATCTAATGTATTTATGCCATTGTTTTTTAGCCCCTCTTCTTTCATTAATTGACTTCCATACTGCCAAGTCCTTGTCGTAGGGAAAGTTATCCACTTCGTACTGTGATATGTAAATTCTTAAACAATTTTCCAATTTTTTTCAAGCTTGTTTCACAATTTTGACTTTATAAAGGCCAAGGCATTGAAAATTCTCTCATCTTCAACTGAACCCAAAATCATTGTTTGACATAGATCAACCAATGAGAAAAAATCGGACATGGTTTGTTGTAAAATAGTACTCACCCCAAATTTTTTCCATAGCTCGATTATTGCTCCACACTGTAAGGGATTATCCAAATCTTTGAATTGTTGAATCATTGTAGTGGCGAATTCATGAGATTGAGCACTCAAACTGTCCTTGCTTAAAATAACTGCAATATTCATTCCATTGATATCAACAGGCTTACAAAAATGTTGAATCAATGTAGTCAACCTCTTGAAGTAGTCTTCCTGCATATGTCTTTCATTTTGGACAGGATTCCAAAAGGTTGGATTTACTATAGCCATTGCTTCAAGTAAATCATCCCTTCTAAATCACTCCCTTATTTCTTCTAGTAGGGACACTACAATTTCTCTTAACCTCTCCCTTGTTGATGATACAATGTTATCAAACAATGATCCCTGTGACTTTTACCTCTCAACCTTACCGGCTACTACTTTAAACATGTACATCGGTATCTCATATCCACGTATAGAAGCACATAATTCCCCAAACAAATTGAGCTTCAGAAAGCTACTTGCATTTCCAATATTTATCAAATCATTCCAACCATCAAATTTTGGACCTGTAAAAGCAGTTTCATTGAGATACAAATATTCTATTGCCATACAAACTCATTTCCTCAAACTAGAAAAATCAACAATAGAGATAGTTCTTTCTTGTGCTTGTTTAATTAAACAATGCATTTATTTCAACATGGGAAGGAGACCACACAACATCAAAAATGACTCTATATCAGTCAAACAATGTATCTAATCTGGGCCTTGTCCACTTCCATGCGATTCTGCCACATCACTCCTAATAAGGATTGATACTCTTCGTACACCCTACGAACCGGTTGGTACAATGAGATCCACCTGGTGTCGACATATTTTAACAATTTATGCCCATTTTTTATTCCTTCTGCAAATATTTGGAATTCCATGAACCTTTTAGGACTATGGTAGAAATAAGCATGCACCTCTCGAACAAGGTCTTCAACTTTTTCTACAGGTTTAAATTTTCCAACTATTTTGTAAGCTAGGTTCATTCTATGAGCCATACAATGAATGACAATCATATAAGGGAAATGAGATGTTTGGATTCTTACACACATGTCCATTACAATGACCTTGCATTATAGATGCCCCATCTACCCCAACACATACCAGCTTTTATGCAATTGTAGAATCATCCATGTCACCAATCTCCTTCAAACTTTTTATCACCAACTTCACAAAGGTTTTCAGCATTGGATTTCTCTCTCATCTTGTGAATGGAAAGTAAGTGAGGTTGTCTCACATAATTCTCAACAATATACACATGCATACAAACCCAAGCAGTATTATCTACTGTTGTAACCTCATCAATAGACAAAGATATGTATCATGCAGACTTCAGTTTCTCTTTCAAGTCTTCTTTCTCAACCATAGCTAGGAATTTTTCCCAATCCCAACCACTACTTTCTGACCAGTGAGAATGAGGAAAGTGTGGGACACCAAGGAAATAAAACATCTTCTTTTTTTCAGGAAAATATGTTATAGGATGACCTCTTTTCAAAATGTGAAAAACAATAGCTAGCTGAACTGTTTTACCCAAAAGACTATTTTGAACGATCTTGTTGAATTGAGAGGTAATTGTCCCTCCATTCGCTGCAAATATTATTTCAGTTCTCTTGTTCTCTTCAAATTATTTTTCATACCTACTATGCAAACAATCATTTGTAGTTTTCCATCTGGAAACATTCTTCTCAACGCCATCTACAATTATCTTTTCATATATCTTTCCTACATGCTTCTTAATAATATCCAACTTAAGTTGCATTGTCTTGTCCCTGCCCAATCTCCAGCTACAGATTGTACATTTGCATTCTTTGGGAGGTTCAACTTTATTCTAATTTTCAACAGGTTCAATAAATGGAAACTTAGAAACCCACTCTAACCTGAAACTCCTTCCCAAGTCCCATTTTCTTTCCTTTCTCTTTCTTCTCAGAAATAGGTGTCCGTTGAGTATGTGCCTTGGTGGAATTTATACTTCATTGACTACCACTGCCAATAATTTCACCTCCAACATTCACTTAGGAACTGACAGGTGATGCAATTTCATCTTCATTCAATTGGGTAGGTGGTACAATGTCAAACTCAACATCATTCAATGGAATGTCTTCAAGGGGAGGCATTTCATTGTTGTTGTCATTGACAACATCAAGAAAATAAAAAATGAATACATTCTCATTCTGAGTTTCATTTTGAATGTAATCATTATCCCTTGATTGTGATGGTCCTGCTTGGAGAAGGATGGGTTTCCTTAGATGGTTTCTCAAAATAAGATGTTATTTTTTGAATGTCAGTACCACTACCAGGAGGGGTTGGAATAGCATTTTATCCTGAGGCTGAGCTTCCCTTTTTAGGTGCCATTTTTCTGAATCAGTGAATCCTGTAGAATTGAAAGAAAAAAAGATACAACATGTTAGACTAAATGATATTGATATGTGCACAGACATCTCAACATGAGAAATATGTATAAAGAAAAATAATGTTGTGTCACTTAACATGTACTACTTTTTGCAAGAGTGTTACATTAGTATAATAAGAATTAGAGCATACATCAAGCAAACTAAAGATGTATCAGAGGTTTGAGAAGAGAACAAGCAATTTTAAATTTTAAATGATTTGTTGAGCAACCAAAGACACTCTAATGATAAGACACTCTAGTGATAAGAAGTCTCTGTTGTAGCTAATCAAACATGAAATAGGTGATCTCAGGGTCTGTGCTCAATTTGAAATCAAAGTATAATATGTATCTGACTCGTGAAAGACTCTGAGTTCATTGATTTGTCCAAGGTATGATTTGTCTTTAGTTGATTAATGAAGGAGTCTTGATGACCGAGCTTTGTCATAATGTATAAAGGTTTGTCCTATTGTAGAGAGGTTCTAAATGTTGTCATCAAGCCAAATAAGGTGTGCATCTTCTCATGAAAAAAAAATTGATTCATCAGAGGTATGAGGTCTATTATAATCCAATTACCAAGAGTGTTCATCATTTCAAAGGAGCTGATGACAGAATATATGGTCCTCCATCTATGACTTGTTGTGGTATGAGACTGTGAATTCAAGTTTGAGAATGTATGCAGGGTTCTTTGGCTTGACAATGAAATGTCATGTGTCAAAGCCAGCTAAAGTATCATTATTATTGAGAGAAAATTGAATGTTTTGATACGATGTTTCACATATTATACAATCACGATAAGGGTATTATTTGTATACTATTGAGTTCCTACTTGGAAAATGAGTTCAAGAAACTTGAAGGATGCATTAATTAAAAATATCCCTGGATGTTGATGTTTTTCCTTTATATTAAATATTATATACATGTTGAAATTTAAAATTACACTTCAATACTAAAAATCATTAAAATATTATAAATTTTAATTGGAAGGGCTAACTAAAAATATCACTTGTCATGTAAATTGTATATTGGATACTAATTTAATTTTATATTTTGTTCAATTTATTTAAATAAATAATAATTAGAGAAACAAAATGCATGTTTGCTAGCTTTCTATTTTCTATATTAAAAAAATGCATTTCATTCACACAAATTATGCAAAAAATCACTAGGAAAAAGGATAAATCTCTAGAAAATAAGAAATTAGCTTATTATTTCTATTTTCAAAAGAGTGATATTCTCTTTTAGCTTTTGCTTGCTTGTAAATCATGTTTGGAATTTTGTAGTTTATTCTCAATACCCTTATTTATTTTATAAACTAGTCATTTAAATATTACCTTTTTTTATAAATGTTTGCTTACCAAATACACAACCTTATGCATGAGAGAAAATTTGTACAAGAAACAAGTGAATTCAAGTCCTAGTGAGTTTTGTTGCTCAAAATATTATCAATGTAAATGTATTTTCTAAGAAATTGTTTGATAAAAATATATCTATGCCACGCGTCGCCATTTCATCGGTATCCCAAGGAAATGCCCCTAGCGAACGTGAAACCAACTAAATGTACCACATTTTATATATCCTTTGGGTCCACTATGGGACGATGAAAAGTCAGGGGACAGTGAAAAACAGTCATGGTATTGATTTTGGTTTGAAAATCTGTCGAATGGGCAGATTTATGGATAAACGAGCCAACAGTGTGCAGGGCATAGCCCCTCTTTGAGTCAGCAAAGCGAAACTGGTTTATTGCTATTCTACCAGCAGGAATCTGTGCAAGTCTCACAATATTCTGCCTTCGGGGGTTTGGGATCTCATCCCAGTAGGGGTGTTTCCAACTGCGAAAAGAAAGGAATGAAAGAGAGGATGAAGAAAGATCAGGTCCGAAGGGAGAAAAGAAATGAATTCCAAAGCAGAAAGGTCAGAAGGTTTATGTTTTGGGATTGGTAGTAAACAGAGCCAAACCTACTTGCATAAACGAATAAAGCAATACTGATGAATAAATGACAATAAAACAGAAGTAGATCTAACAGAATAAACACACAGATCTGACGTAAGAAAGATCTGATGCATATAACACATGTATTCAGCACAAAGTCTAAATATTGTATTAATATTTCTTTCTGTTACAAAAAGCTCAAAGTCTTTTCTTCTCACTTCTATTTTTCATCTGAAAGATATCCACCTCCCAAATACAACAAGTATTTGAGTATTTATAGAAGAAGGAGAAGAAGGAAGGCAAAAAGGAACCAACCACCTATTTACATAAAATATACAAAATATCTACAAAGTCATGTTGACTTTTGACAACTTGATGGATGACATCATCCCATGGTGCAACATGGATGATGTCATCATTTGTGCCAACATACTTTAGATATTTTACAAAAAGAAAGTCGAAGAAGAGAGAAGAAGAGAAAGAATTTATTCATCGTCGTCATCCTGCGGCTGAAAGGGGATATCCTGCTTCTGATGCTGCTCAGGTGACGAGATGTGGAATTGGGCACGGTATTCCATGAACTTGCTGATCATGGGCTCTAGTTGATCCTGGGAAGGATCCTTGTGTCACTCACTGATCGCCTCGCAAGTCTCCCGCTCGTCTATGAGCTTCTCTGGGAGTTTGGAATATTCATTCTCTGCTTCTATTAGGAACCCGATGAAGTCCCGACAGGCCAGCAGGTTATTGATGGATTCTGCGTCAAAAGTGACCTCTGGCCCCAGCCCTTGCGAAACGATCTCCTTGAAGATCTGGATGGTTTCATCAACCTTCCTTAAGGTGAAAGAAGGAGTAAGCAACCCTGGAGACATGTTGAGAACAATTTGTTCCATTTGATGCATTGCGTCTAGGGCTTCTTCCTTTACCTTATCAATCTTTTCAAGGACGAATTCCAGTTGATCCATCCGGTAATCCAGAGTGGAAAGGATTTTATTGAGGGCCCTGGGATGACCGAAAACGCCGAACTTGACCAGATCTTCGACTGAACAGTCGAACATTCTTTGAAAGGTCTCACGCTGCAGCCTAGCATGGTCCAGCTCTTCTGATATGGGTCCTGCTAACGCCTGGAGTTCTTTGTTCACCTTGTTGATGTTCAGGTACAAATCGGTGAACTTGGCGATCACTCTTTCACTGTCCTTGAGGATTTGGCTCCTCCAGGTGGAAACTGCCATACCCTGCTCGCCGATCTTTGCATATTCATTAATTTTATCCTGACTCAGAGGCTCAGGAGTCTCGGCGGCAGTTGTGGGAGGTGCACTGCCCATCTTCTGTAAGGCGTGGAGCAGATGTTTATTTTGCTCTTTCAGTAGCCTTTTCTCTTCTTTTGCTTCTTGAAGCTTCTTGCAGAGGGCATCAACTGCAGATAGGGCCTCTCCCTGAAGGCTTTCAGAAGACGTACCCATTGTGACTTGAGTCACTGTGTAATCTGTCGGAGACAGATCCTTTTTATCCTTCAGAGGATTGGGGTATGCGATCTCCATTACCCTCTCTCCCGAAGCACTCTGAGAGAAGCGTGTGATGGGCTTCTGCTTCTTTGCCCCTTTTGACGGGATTACGGAGAAGTCCATCGGAGCGATGGGAACTTTCCTTTTCTGTTGACTTAGGTGCTGGGAGATCCAGGCTGGACTTATGGGAGAAGGACCAGAAACAGAGAAGGGGGCAGCTGCAGTAGTTGAAGGGAAAAACATGGAGACACTTGGAGGCGGCATCGAGAGGGAGGCCGAGGAAGTGCTCACGGGAGGAAGAGATACTGCAGGAGAGGAAGACATAGGAAGGGAAGGGAGCTCAGAGATGAGGGAAGAAATGGAGGGGGACAGGTCCGCGAGAGAAGAGAAGATGGACGAAGAAGCAGGAGGAACAGTAGAAGAAGGGGGAGAGGACACGACCAAAGGAATGGTCGCTTGGGTCACTCGAGGAGGGGAAGGAGGAGAGGGAGAAGGGACAGAAGGGACCTCAATTGTTGCAGCAGTGGCCACATCCTGAGTGGATGGGCCTATTGGAACATCTTCCGCTGTTTCCTTCTCTGGAGAAGCCAGAGTTACAACTTGTTCGGGTGCAGCGGAAGGAGGACTTTCAGGAGCTTCCTCTTGGGTGGAGCTGGATTCACCCTCTTTGCCTTTTCCTTTGCCTTTTGGCTGTTGTTTAGCCCGAGGAGGTGCGTTGCCCAATGGAGAGGTTGTGAAATCGACCCCGAGGTAGATGAGCCCGTTCATTCGGCACCAATGCTCTGTTCTGCGCAGAGTTTCCTTGACTCTCTCCTCAATTGTCTGAGGTGCTTTAGTTCTATCAATTATCACGAAAGGCCAATCGTCCCCACCCGTGTCAAGATATACTTGATCCACTTCTTGCTCAGTAGTTTGGTAGCCTTTGGGGACGATGGCTACCCCGTACTGGATGATTTCTGCTAAGGCCAAGCGAGAATGATCCTTCCTCCTGAGCTCAACCTCATGATATATGTCGATGTAGATATCTTCGATCTGAGGGATGTGGATTGGGTCGAGCTTGGCCCTAGGCAAACAATTTCTCGGGTCGAAGGTGGGCCTTGCTGGGAAGTCATGTTTCAGATTCAGCAGCTCCAGTTCTGCAAACATATCTTTTGCCTTGTGGTGAGTAAGACACGTATATCTACCCACTGTGAGGGGGAAAGGAGTTCCACCCTTCTTTCTCTTTAGGCACTTTTCGTGGTAAGTAACAAGCTGCCTCGACAGCTCCAACAGGATCAACTTGGGCCCGGCATACCTTGGCAGTCTAGTCGGTTCCCCCAAGAAATTGACTGCCCTCAGATAGGTAAATGTGGGGAATTGAGTGAACAGGGCCCCCCACTTCTCAGTAGCTGCTACTATGCTCTTGGTCGTGCGACCGTGAGTCATATTCGACCTCAACAGGCAGATGATGAAGTAGAAGAATGCATCGTTGATCTTTGTGAATTGGGGGATGCTATTTTCCAGCTTCAGCTCTGGATAGTATTCATAAATTTTGACTTGGGGCCAAACCCCACACCGCATCAGAGCTGGATAGTCCCTTTCTGAAGCTGCAGCATAGACCACGTAGGAGTTCATATAGAACCTCCCCGTTGTGTTAAGTTGTTGTAGCTGCTCGGAGATTGTGCTGCTTATGATTTCTGCCCATTCAAAGCGTTGATCGGGCACATTTTTGTTCATTGTTTCAAGGTACCGCAACATCCACTTGTGAAAATAATGGGCGTCAGGAAGCCCAAAGACTCTGCTCAGGAACGTAATTGTGTCGCTGAGTTCCTCTGAAAAGTCACTGCGATGAATGACTTGTGGCCACCGAGTCACTACTTTTTTGTTCTTCAGATAAACTTCATTCATCAGCTGCATGCACTGATCTTCATTGTCATCCCAGGCCTTGATGCAATCTTCTTGGCTGACGGCCACAAAGTGCCGGTGATGAGGAATGCCGAGCATTATCTCAAAGTGGCGGGCAGTGAGGTTAATTATAACCTCGCCCTTCTCACCATGAACACATCTTGTGTCCTTGTTGTAGCATCGGGCTACCACCATCATAAATTCATTGTTTACGGCACTAACTGGGATCCCACCAGCAAAGTGCAGGGCACTGCCTATCAGCTTGTCCATCCATGGACTTCTTGTGACCCTCTGGGTTCTGGCCCAGAATTCCTCCATATCAATATGACCCAGCTCTGAGTCTCTGATGTCTAGGTCACACTCTGCTTGGGACTCAGGCATTCTGACCCTCTGATACTTATACTTCATTTCTTCTTCTGTGAGCTTGGCCTTGCCTTTAGATTTGATAGGTTTCTTGCTTGATGTTGACATATGTTCTTCTGAACTTAGTTGCTGATCTGCAACAATAAGAAGTGAAACCCAACGCAAGAAAGCCATGTCAGCTGTCTGATTTTCCATTGAAATGCTGACAGAAGAAAGAGTTAGCAATTTTAAGGCCTCAGGGCGCAGGGCGCATGAATACTGCAGGTTACAGGGCTAAATAGTAAGGCGCACAGGAAAGGGATGTTGCAGGGGATAAATCAGTGCCAAAGGGCGCATGGCGCATGGATACTGCAGATTGCATTCTTTGTTGTTGTAAGCACAAGTGCGCCTGCGCCATATGTATGTGTTTTATAAAGGGCGCATGGATTCTTCATGTTACATGGGAACAGGATGCGCCCATGGCGCATATATCTTTCATGTTGCATTGAACTTTGGTGCGCCAAAGGCACATCTAAGGTTTGTGTAACATATGACTTTTTGTGCGCTAAAGGGAACTTGGCGCGGCGCATGGAAGGGTCTGCATAACATGATGTTGTTGCAATGAGGGATGCGCCTGCGCCGTTTACAATTTTGCACTTGGCGCAGGATTTAACTGGTGTTGCACAAACGCAGGGTGCGCCAAAGGGCGCAGGTTTTAATGATGCAACAAATGAGTTTGGTGCGCCATGAGGGGGCGCAAGTGAAAGGTGTTTGCAACAAACTAAGGAAGTGTGCCTTGAGGGCGCAGCTTTTCATGATGTAGCAGGCAGGGAATGTGCGCCATTGGCGTGGCTGCTCTTTGTGTAACAGGGGCGACAGATGCGCCATTGGCGCAACTGTTCTTCATGTTGCAGGGTGCGCCAATGCGCCAAAGGAGAAGAAAAATACAGTTTTCTTTTAAGCTTCAGTTCTCTCTCTGAGGGGTTTTACATGTGGTTTAGCCTCCTTCTTGCAGGGTCGTTTGGGTGATGAAGATGGCTTTAAAAAAAGGGTTTTCAAGCTATTCATTTCAGGACAGAGTTTCCTCTACCAGCAGATCTGGAAAGAGGGGGAAGAACATGTGGAAATGAATGGAAAGACAGCAAGGGGGGGGGCTAGTTCATGATTTCAGTCTTTCCAATCCAATCCATACTAACAAGCAGCCAAAAACCAAGCAAACACGAAGTGCACAAAAGAAAGAGGACCTCTTACCCAGATAAATAGCGAACGAAGAAATGTGCAAACGGGTCCACAAAGTGATTCGAAAGCGACAGGGCTGGTGCGCTGACAGGTACAGAGAAAATAATCACGTGATTTGTGTTTGGTGACAATGACAGCGCAGACGCGCCTATTTATAGGTGAGGAGGCAATAAATGCGCCACCAAATTTTTCAAGTGGCGCACCAAAAGCAGCTGTCGACACAAGAAAACATGCGCCCTTTGGCGCACCAAAACTAAGCTTGCCAACACGAAGATATGTGCGCCTTTGGCGCACCGAAAGTGGTGTCGACAGAGGAATATGTGCGCCCTTGGCGCACCAAAAAGTGGCGCAACAAAAGTTATGTTGACATGAAGGCGCATGCGCCTTGGCGCACGCAAGGAAGACTCAACATAGAGAGGCGCACCAAAACGCCTGTTGACACAAGAAAACATGCGCCAAAGGCTTTAAAGGGGGCGCATGAACTTTTGATGTTGCATAGTCATTATATGCGCCCGCCAAAAAAGGACCAAAAATGGCTAAGTTCGGAAAACTAGATTTCCCGGGAAGGGATTTTGCAACGTTCCGAACGCAAGGAATCCCTGACGAGGGATCGGAACAAAATTTCGGTAGGGTTATCTGTAAAATTTCCCTTGCCAATTTTACGGGATAACACATATATATGTATACATATATACATATATTATGTATACATATTAAATGTGTATGTGTGTGTGTGTGTGTGTATACATATTGGGGTGGCATGATATGATACTTGGATCATATATTTTTCAATAACTTATAACCATTCGGCATGTCACATTATAGTGTACACATGCGATTTATATATGTATATGTATATATATCAACATATAAAGTTTGGTATATACAGTATACATACATATACATATGTGTGTGTGTGTACATATGTATACATATATACATATATTATGTATATATACATATATATACACACATATGTGTGTATGTATATGTATACATATGTGTGTATGTATATGTATACATATGTGTGTGTGTGTATATACATATATATATATTATGTGTGTGTGTAAACATGTGTGTATATATATTATGTAGATATATATATATGTATATATATATCATATAGTTATACATATACATATGTGTGTGACCTGTGTGTGTACACACACACTAAATAAGAGTCGAACATTAAAAAATACTATTCAAAGAAGATACACTAATAAAGCAAAGAATATACAAAGCAACAACTCGTAGAGATGTATTAAGTGATTTAAAATATATATAAATATATATATATATATATATATCTAGATGTATCTAAGATAGGAATACTAGTTATGATTCTAGATGACATAAAAAATCATAGTGGTTATGAGGATTAGGATGTTCACACTTTGTAATAACTTACAAATTCATGGAATTGGCACATATAAAGAAATGTGACATGACATAAAACAAGTCTCAAAAAAACTGAGGACTCACCTGCAGTAAGTGCTTCTAGGATCATAAATTGTAGCGCAGTAGTTGAAGCACTAGTAAGACCTAGATTTATTTGAAATTTTGTAAGCAAATTGCAATATGCCGATTCGCTCAAATCAACCTTTCTAATACTTTGCATATAACGCAAATTGGAAAATCATGGGAGATCATCAATTTTTTTTATATATCAATTCAAAAATTTGAGAATTTTTTCTTGGCCAAATAAGGTTCCGTATTGAGTAATCTTGGTGAAACATTAACTGTTTTTCAAATCTCGGTGCATTGATTTCTTGGTGAAACATTAATGCATTCAAATCTCGGCACGTTGATTTCTTGGTGAAGACATTAATAATTTCAAATTGCCTGATGCGTCGATTTCTTGGCTTAAAAATTAATGTTTTCAAATCCTTATGCCATAAATTCCAAATCTTGGCAATACATTAATGTTTTCAAATCTCACGGTGCAGCGATTTAATATAAAAATATACATTTGGATTGGAAATTCCTTGGTTATTCAGATGGGATAGATTACTATTTATGAGATGTTTTGGTGAAACCTGGGAACTTTCATTGTTGTAAGTATTCGCCAAGAATCAAATTCCTAGAATTATACTATTCACCAAACTACGAAAGATTCGCCGCCAAAATTTTCACTGATATAAACAACTTAGCATGTCACAAACCAAAATTTTTTATATTTCCTCTTTTTATTTCAATTAAATTCCATAATAATAGTATGCTATGAAATAATCCAAGATAATACTCCCAAAATAGCCAGATTCAGGCCAAAAATGGACTGTTACCATTTTTCCACATGCATAGATCAAAACAGCGAAAGAATGGATAAAAGAAAAATTGAACCAAATAATAACCACAAATCGTTCACAATAGCTTCCTCAAGAAGCTTCATGCTTCTCCTGAGAACCGTACTTGGAGAAATGTTAATGTCATTAATACATATAGGTGAAACTTCATGGCATGGGGATTATAACTCCCTTTCCCTCCTTTTTGCATGGCTTATTTTTTTAACATTCATCTAACTTTATTGAAAAATCAATCAAATTCCATGGTGAAGACATATTATGATTACCACTTGCATGGTCACAAGAACTCAACAAAAAGATGCATGGTGTTACCAAATCGATCGGTTTAATACTATGGAGTTTTAAACACACAATCTTGTATAGGTCGTCCATATAACTAAACATACTCACTAATCAAACTCTCATAAACATTATTTCTTGGGGTCGGTTTGACCGATACAAAACATATCTTAAGAATCAAAATCTATTAAAATTTATCCATGCCATGAGATTGATCAAAGACCACTAATAATCTATGTTGTAAGCATCAACTTATAACCATTGCAATCATTTTACTTTCAATAGGGTTGAATACCGTAGTGTTTTATATTGTATGCCCACAAACATGGTATTAGACCATATTGTTTAATAAAACAATATTTTATTTCATATCATTATTAAATCAACATAATATTACCTTTTGTTATACTTTCCCAGCAATGGGTTATGAAATCATTCAGCAAACATTACCTTCTCTTATTGGTTTTTCCACAACAACGAAGTTCAAAATTTCAACAATCATTTATGTGTTTCTAAGGTCTATGATGCTCTAGTCACCACGTAGATAATAATAGTAACTTGTGTTAGCAAAGCAAATAAATAATCAGCTTAACATTTATATTATCCAAAATATAATCTCTTTAACACATCACGGTCAATGACCAATTCAATACAGAAGGTTAATAAAGATACTATGTGTTATTATAGCATATGCCAATATACATAACCGAAATGTACAACAATCAACATGATCATGCCAACAACATAACAGCATAGTCATGAAACAAGTTACAATTAACAAAAAATCATCATTGACAACAAGCAAGGTGCACTATAATATCCATTACAAGTACAACAATCCAACATCACCCTAATATTACGAATCATTTCCCACAACAAGTAAAATAACCTCATACAACAAGCTAAAGCAAGAATAAGTTATAAATATTAAGTGCTTTAAAAACGTTGGTCAACAAGAATTTTTGTGTGGTTGTGCATGCAAATACGCATAAGTGTGTACACATGTGTAGTTACATACTTATATATGCAACAATGTTTATCCCCTACCTTCATAAACCACCCTTCACTTTGTGACTTATCCTTTCAACAAAACAAAATGAAATTGTGGGATGTGACAGTCTATAAACATTTTTTAAGAAGTCACTAGATGTTATCTATTTTATTAATTTGTTATTTAAATGAAAGTAGCCATTGTTCAATTGTTATTCATAATTGTTTATAGTTTGTGTTTGAAACATCTAAAATAACTATTATTGGGTCATTTTTTATATATCAAAAGAGTGTAATTGTTTTTTGTTTTTTTTTTTTTAAATATTTGTGTTGTTAAAGTCAAGTATTGTCTTTATTTTGTACTATCTCATTATGTAAGAGTGAAAAATTATTTTTCTTCCATTTTTATGAAGTAGCAAATAGCTCAAAAACCAAAAATATATTTTAAAAAATCCTTATAGATGCATTTTCTAGTGGTAACCGACATCTGCACCATAATTTATCCTCAAAGCTAAATTTCCTAAGTAGAAAATCAAATGGAGATAGGAGGCAACAGGGGAAGGAGGTCAATCAATGACCTCTCATCAGCCACTAGCTGCATAGTAGTTTTGGTGGCATATTTTTCAGTTTGCTTTCCATTGTGTAGTGATTTTAGTTTTCCTTTTTTGTATTGTCTAATATTGTGTTCAATAAAACCTCTACAGTGATATTGGGAAAGAGACATGTGCTCAAGAATCAAACTTTTGGGGGCAGGAAAATATTTAGGGGTAAACTCAACATGAATGGTTGTCCAACTAGTTTGGGAACTCTAGAAATTTGGAGGATTCAAAATTCAGGAGTTCGGGAACAAGGTTTTATGAATGATAACAAAGAATTCAACTCGGGAACTACGCCTTTACGAGTGTAGATGAGACAGCTGGATGGATTCATTACCCGGTCTAAGAATTGTCTTCAAGGAGCAACATTTACAGTGTGTTTTTGTCTTCTCCCATGTTCACACTAAGAGGGGGAATGTTACAAATAATACCTTGTTTATTTGTTACTTTCTCACATATATCATGTTTATGTGAGTTAGAATAACAATGTGTGGGTGAATATAAAATAGTGTTATATTATAATATTATTAATATGAGTTTCATACAACTCGTTATTAATAATATGTTAGAGTATATTAGTTGTGAGTTTTTTGAATAAATAACTCACGTAGCTATTCTTGTATTAGGGAGATTATGGGGATACGTGTGAGAGATTCTCTAAGAGAGAATAATGTTTGAGAGATATTAGGGATCATGTGAGCCATGGCTCCTTGATTTAAGGATCTCATATTATCATCTCGAATGAATTGAAAATTTAGGTTTTTTATTGTATTCATATTTGCGATATCTAAACCAAATATATCATCACAAAAATGATATCAACTTATTCACAAACAAGGGTGGCAGAATTTTCCATAATTTATATATTGGGAATCACTCTAGAATCTTCATAGTTAAAAATGTCATTTCTCTCGTGTCCTTATCAACCACCAGTGTTGTTATGTCGATGTATCAAAATCCATACTCGTTGACTGCAATCTTGGCGATGACTATGGGCTTCTTGGGAGTGAAAGAGTTGTTCATTAACACAATAACCTCATGATCGATTATGACTAGATTGACTATTCACTTCCTCTTCTTAATTTCCCCATAGATCCAAGAGGGAATTTATTCAATCAACTCACCGCAAATGATCATTGCATTTGGTGAGAGATGCTCTTACATTGGCGGAAAGTTCTCAAATTAAGGAGGTGTCTGAATATATTATTCTTTTTGATGATTAGGATTTGTTGTTATGTATCCATGGTGAATTAGGTAAGGTTGCAAAGCATCCTTGGGACACGAAGGCTCAAGTAAGTTGGATATATGAATCACTGGAACTTACACCTGATCTAATACCAAAAATTGCAGAGTGGTTTTTAATCAACCCATGAGAATTGGAAATTTTATTAGTTGTTGAATAATATCTTGATTGTTACATTCCATAAAAATGCTTCTTTCCCTAATTTTCCTCCTTCCTTCACCCAGGTTCACTTGTTGTTGAAGGATAATCTTGAACCGATTTTAACTTCTGTTGTATCGTACTTGCTTTTGTGTGTGGTGAAGCTTAAGTGGCGGGGTGAGAGGATGATTGAGTGGCATGAGTAATTATCTTCTCACTCCAATTTTTTTCGAAAAAAATTTCATGTGTATTTTTCTAGCTTGTATTACATCGGGCTAAGTCTTTCTCATTGCAAGAAACACTCCTCTTGATAACATGTTGAACTCTATTATCACGTGACATATAGTCTCTTCTAGACTAGTTGACTTTCGAAAGGTATGATGATGTAATATAATCATATGCATTTTTAATCATATCAAGGCCATTATCATGAATTCCATGCGGGGAATCCTTCAATTTTAATGTAATTATTTGATTCAGGGTCATTCTACAATTGTCGCGATGTCAAACCTCAAATTTATCTCCGCAACTAGTTCAATAGTCCTCCACTTCTAGACAGTGACTATATTTTTGCCCGAGAATCCTTTCCATGAACCCACGGATATGAATTACCTTCTCCTTACAAATGGATGTAGTGTCATAAAATCCATTTCTTTATCTATCATCTATGAGGTGCAGAAATATGGACACTTGTACACACCAATAAAGATAGGGAAGCGAACACCGAATCTGTGTTTTTCACCTAAGAAGCAATTCATTGATGTTAGTTATCATGTTAGCTCCATAAGGACCCATTTTTCATTCATTTAGTTTGGTATCTTATAAGGCAATCAATTGTATTCACCAATTCAAATGTATGAGAAGGTAGAAAATTTGATGAACCACGAACTACATCATGAGATCAACTCTTTGGCCTACTGTGATAATCTCTCTTGTGGTTTGTCCATGAGAATCTTGATTAAATAGAAGAGAAATACATTCTTGACGTGGTGGAAGTGATGCATAATAGATTTTAAATTAAGTTATGGATAATAGTGGAAAATACTATTTTATGCAGCTGTCATTTTGCCTCTAGCCTCTAGATCGGTGAAAATCTATCTTCATGCCATTGCATAGACTATGTAGGAAGTAATATAAAAATGACCGGTCATCTTCACATCAACCAACTGTGTGCATAAAGTATGATTGATGATTGTGGTCCAATCAATGTGAAATATTTGATCCAGAATAACACAAATGAATTTATACATCCAAGGCTGGAAATAGCGTGTAGAAGATATGCCAAACACTCTACTCAGTAAGTTGATCATTCTCCAAAATCATAGTAGAACTCAATATGGGAAAATTATTTGGGAAGCCTTTTAGCATGAGTTCTCTTATTGACTAGCCAATTTGTATTCTTCACTTTGGAGAATTTCAATGGATCTTCACCCCAATATTGTTGTATAAACTCCTTATTGATCTCAACATTCTCCTCGTACTCTGTAATTGTGAGAAATTATTCAATGAGTTTAGGTGTGACTAGGAGGATAGGCTCATTTTTACTATTAAAAATACTTCTTAATTTAGGATTGTAGTGCTCGACGCGAGTAATGAGGAGATCTAAGCATTGAATGGGCATTGGAAATGTTGTTTCTTATGGTAAATTACTACAGTATATGCACTAAGTAAATAATGTGCGGCCCTTCGACCGAGTCATATCACAGAATTGACTTAAATTAACATGACCCATATTGGTATCAATTATACAGTCATAATCTGAAATAAGCATGAATGTCGGTGTGACACCTTGAAATTCATATTTTAATGTCGATTTGTTTGGTGTTGTCATTTTAAGGTAGAAACAAGGAAAACTGAGTAAATGGAGACACAATTTATGGTGCCAAAGTCCCTATCTCTAGGTCCACCATAAAAACAAAGAAAAGGGTGCTTTTTAAAAAAATTGTTTATTTATTTAGATTGTTTGCAATATTGCTCAAATCTTTCTCCAAGCAATTTCTGCACCGTAAGAGGCTTATACGAGACTAAATGTAAACTAGCAATCGTACGTGAAATGTACGATGGAAACGCCGAAGGAGATATTTTGAAGGAGTCAAATTTGAATTTGGATGAAGAGCCATGCATAACATCGTATGAAAATTGAATAAAAGAACACCGTTCTGAGCACCAACGGGTGTAATGGGTAGGCCGAAAGGATTTATTGGGAGGTAGTGGAGGATGCGGGAAAGGGAAGTTATGGAAAGGTATCAAGGAAGTAATGTCTGGTATGATCATTAATGTGAGTCATATGAAAAGTAAGGGTATAATTTCAATGCCACATCCCAGAGCTACAAAAGCCCATATCAACATATATTGGAGTAGATCTATAATGAAAAAATAGGTGTATTTTGAAAATAAAATAAGAAAATAAAAGCTAAGAGAAAGTCCAAATGAATATATCTTAACAAATGAAACCACAAAAAATTTGTAAGAGCTCGAGTCTTGAATTTTGAGCTTCTAAAAAATGGAAGTTTATCCATCTTTGAAAAGCCAAATCTTCAAACATAGGATGTATATTCTTGCAGGATGAAAAGAAGTCGATCTAGGCTTATCAGAAGCATCTCAAACACAAGGAACAACTTCAAGTAAAAAAATAATTAAGGTAAATGAAAAGAAAGAAGAAAATTTTCAGTGCCATATCCCAGAGCTGCAAAAGCCCATACCCACAGATATTGGAGTAGATCTATAACGACAAAATATGTGTATTTTGAAAATAAAATAAGCAAATAAAAGCTAAGAGAAACTCCAAATAAATAGATCTTAAAAAATGAAAAATGAAACAACATAACGAATATGGAGGTAACCTACAGTGTTGATAGGTTGCACTTTGCATGCAATATCTCCTAATCCATAAGGGCATCTCTATTCCTGGAAAGGTTCTAGCAAGTATTTTTCATAAGGTCGTTATAGGATCAAAAGAAAGTAGACGAAAGAGAGAAAAATCTTCAGACATGTAGATAGAACACACTATTGGAGAATTAAAAAAAAACACATAGCTTTCATTTTGAAGTGGTTTGAAAATCATTCAGTTCAAATCCCTGGAGTAACTGTGAATTTTGAAGGTCTTTTTTGTATAAAATGACTTTGATACTACCATGACGATAGACCTGCTTGCAGATTAGATGTACCTTCCTTATTACACGATTATCATAATTATCTTTAAAAATGACTAGTCATGGACTCTTAAGTTCAGACTCAATGACATTTCCAAGGTTGACGCGTTAATAACATTCACTGACTATATATATCTTGTAGAGATGACTTATTCTTGAATTATACTTGTAATATAGGTTTAGAAAACTGGCAGGATGGTCTGCAATTTTCTATGGGTCGAGGTGGAAGATGTGGAGGAGTACTCATATATTGACCTCCTTATGTTGCTCTTGCATGCAACTCCCAGACAGACCAGTCATTACCTTCAGCCATAGTACAACTCTCTTCCATGGACAAATACATGCGCTCCCTTATATCAATTGCATTGTCTCACATCCATATATAATCATGTGTAGAGATTCCATCCTTACTGATTCTACTTAAAATGTGAATATATTTCCCAATATTTGGCAAGAGTGGGACAATTTTCCAATTGATCATTCCTCCCCCTAATTCAAGTTTATTTATATAATAGTTATACATATCTTGGTCAGCAGCAGGAGTAAGAGTATATACACATTGGTCGGTGAAAACCTAGTGAATTTGTAAGATTCCGTCGGAATGTGAGGAGGAAGAGGAAGCCTTCTAAGAAGGTCCTCTTGGTATATGTGGAGAGAAAGATTGTGGCCATTGCCAGTTGGTGTATAGGCATATAAAATGACTGAATTTTAATGGTGTAGATTTTGTAGTGGTTAGTTGCGTAGTGGGGATTTCTGAGGGTACGAGGCCATATTTTATTTAAGGTCATCAATAGAGGTTTCATGTGCCAGGGCATGCAGGCCATGAGAAGGCCCAAAGTAATCTCATTCTACAATGTAGGGATCAGATCTACAATACAATACAATACAATTCATGATTTAATTTAAAGGCTATAAACACTTATACAAGAAAATCTAAAAATATGAGCAAGAGAGGTTAAATTTAAACCATAGGGATATTAATATCAAAAACTAGTGCTAATTTAGTTGTGCAAATAAAACAAAAAGGAAAAAAACCCACAAAACTACTTTCATTTATTTTCTCTTTTGGGTGCTCTGAAATTTTAAAAAAGGTAACTAAAAATTCACAGAGAAAGTTGAATTAGATACCAAAATTGCTGGTGGGTGCTTCATGTGTTGACTTGTTCCCCTTTGTGGAATAATCCATTTGGCACAACTTCGCCAAGTATGTGATTATTTGAGAATTGAGCTTATGCCTACATCGATTAAATAGGCTATGTACACTTGCAAAAACGATGGAGTTTCTAATTCAATTGCGACAGGAGGTCCACCTGTAAAATTAAGCGGCTACAACACTAAAAATTTCTAAAAAATAGAGATGTTTTTCCCGATCCACCTTTGAATGCTACAATAAAAATTACTTAAGTAATATTGGAAAAAACAGTTAAAACTTTGCAATACACAGAGACAACCTAACTGTGGATTTGATCCTGAAAACATCAAACATCGGCGACATTGACGATAACATTTTCCAAGATTTAAAACTGGGGGATCCAAAATGTAGGTCACATGGAACTAAGTATATAAAATAAAATTGAGAAAAAAGAGGCATTGGCAGAGTCTCCCGCTTTTATGGGTAGCGGTGCATGTTAGTTGAGGCCAAACTTGCTTCAGGAGGGACCTGGGGCTGGGTTTCCTTGATATTCAATACATCAAGTCAGGAAGCCCCTGGAATCGGCAACGGAAATACACCATAAGCAATAATATTACTCAAAATTGCCATAGCCCGCTGAAACCCTCATTCGAAGCCAACTTCTTCTCATCTGCTAGGATTCTATCTGTGTATGTCTGCATGGCCCCGCCGAAAGAATTTTGTACAATGATATCACAGATGTGGTTAACATCAACTGGTATTTTCGTTTCTTGGCGGCTGGTCTCTGTTTGAAAAAACTCCATGGCCGACACTGATGCGCAGGCTTGCACAGAGCCAAGGGAATAAATCATACCTTTGAATGGTGTAACTTGTCACATTACAATTCATAAAAACATATTGCAGGAAAGAAGCCCTTCTCCGTTATAAGTATAAGTACACTCACATTCGATAAATAAAACCTTAATTGTTTTAAATCCGCAAATGCTTTTTGATGAATGAATGGAACAACACCAGAAAACTTTTTTCTTTTATGATGAATCTCCTTTGAATCAATTAGCTATACAAACTTAGCTAAAATAAACACAAATAACAATCAATCAAACATTTCATTTGCCAAATGTTGCAGAAACATAATAGAAGACAAAATAAAACAAATGCTTGAACCATCTGTGTCATTACTATGGCAGCCTCCTCATGCAGGGAGCATAGATGAATTGAAGTGCAAGGAAAGCTAAGCTCTAGATAAATTAGCTTTGAACTTGATCTAGTTGGAGGTCTTTCAATTGGCCCACCACCTGCTGCACAGAGGGATGCTTGAAGGATGATTCGACAGTGCAAAGATACCCAATTCTCAAGGTCTCCGGCATTAAATTTATAGGGGCCTGTATCCAATTTCAGATCCAATGCATTTTCACCCAAATTTTCCTTTATTAGATATTGAACCCGACAAACTATTTTGATCCAGGTAAACCACCCCATCCGCTCACCTGAAATTCCAAGTCGGTCTCCTCCCACATGTCTATGTTCCAGTCCTCCAGATCCTTATCTCCACGTCTGTCCCTCTGCATGCGAGGATGGGTGGTACGACAGGTGTAATACATGACAAACACAGCTAATCCAAGTGAATGAATAGTAACCCTACGATTTCAACGTTTTTCTTCTAAACTCTTCTCCACCGTCTATTATCTGTAATGTGTCAGACCAAACAGGTTCGACTCCACTACAAGAACGCCTCCGGCGTAAAATTGTATATTTTTATTTAATTTATGGAAAATCTACTGAAGTTATTTCCTCCGACGGCTTTTCTTTCTTATTCCTATGCACTTCTAGATACGGCTTTCCATACGATGTGTTTTTGATCCTGGGAAATCAATATGTTTCAACGCAACTGTGTATCCTTTCTTTCTTCTCCTTATTACTGATTTTTAGACCGCTCTTGATATCTGTTTGCACATATTTTCATTACTCCCTCAATGTGCTTGTGTAGATCTTCTTGATTTCAAATTTGGTGCTAAAATTTTCATTATTCAGAATCTGAACAATTTGTTTATCTTTATTTTCTCATACTTCCTCCTTGCGAAAGTTCCTTTCAACACATTTCCAATGCTTCACTTTTTTAACTGACTTCTAACGGAATTTTTTTTGCAGGGGTTAAATTTGACGGTCACCCCTACCCATCAAAAAAAAAATTGTGACGGTTTTTAAATTAACATCACCTTGCACATGACGTTTATTTTTCAATTTTACCTTTCATGATTTTCATTTAAATATCAAAATCTATATTTTCATATAATAACACTATAAAATGGAGATATTGTTGACAAAAAATGAAATCTTATTCTATTCTAAGCATATGATAATATATATAAGAAACATTAACTCATCATAATATTGTGGATGCATTTATATTAAAACTCATAATCATCAATGAAACGATTTCAATAGAATGCACAAACTGATTTAACATTAAAAGTTTAAAAATTCAATATAATTGTCATAACAAAAATAATATACATCAATTAAGAATTGAATTTTTAAAAACTAAACAATACTCGAGATAATAGATTATTTTTTAATAATGAAGTCAATTAATGTAAAATATTTGAAAACATTTAGATGGGCCTCAACTCTCATATCATCCCCAATACAAATTAATCTAAATTAAAATTAATCAAATGTATGCCATTATTTTTAATCGAAGAAACATTTTAAACAAAGTATTATAGCATTCTCAATACACTCTAAAATATCTTCAAAAAAGATCAAATGTATATCATAGATTCACCACTTTTGACTTGAGAAAGTACCTTTAAACAATATACAAGTAGTGTAAACATAAGATCTAGTGTGCATTGGCTTATATCAAACACAACATCATTACAAATATGTCAATATAAAACATTCTAAGATATTTTAAACCCTTCTTTCTTTGACATCTTTCCAAATTTCATAAACCCTATTCCAGTCCACCATTGATATATGAAGTCTTGTCAATGAAACTCGCATCAAGGCATCCAATGTATCCAATGAGAGTTTTGTTCTTCGTATATCTTTTATTATATTTTGCCTTGAAAATCCTCTCTCACATGCCACTGTACTTGCTGGAATGGTAAGAATTGCTTGCCATAGTTTTTTCATATTTGGAAAACTTGTATGTGAATCTGTGGAACAAAAAACCCTCCAGGCCTCCTTCATGCGGAATCCTTCACAATTAAAGCGAAGAGTATCAACAAAGTTATACAACTCTTTTGAACAACCTTCAAAATCAAACAAAGGATTTTCTTCTCCCTCACACAAAGTATGTTGCAAGTGCTCAAAAATCTTAAGAAGCCACCGCTTTGAATTGTCTTCTCTAGTACGTGCATCCTCTGAATAATGACAAGGGCTAAACAACTTTATAGAATTGAAAAATGAAAGATCTGGGAATCTTTCATTTAAAAAATCTACAAGTTTTTGAACATAGTCTTTTGCAAGTTTCTTACAACTCTCTAGTGACCCATCAATGCTAGGCTTCATTGTCTTTTATGGCGCATCAACATAATCATCATTGCCACAAATCACAGTTCATGCCTATGAATGTGTCCATCTTTATCAACAATCTCTAAATAACCATATTTAGAGGTCTCTAGAAATTTAGACAAGTAACTCTTTGCAAAGTTGTTGGTCCTTAGAAACCACCTACTTAAAGTTTGTATGGTAGAATCTATCGTTGCCCCTAAATATGTAACATCCACATTCTCTTCTTGAAATTTTTTATTCAATTTATTCAATTCACATAATACATCTGCAAGCATATGTAGGAAAAACTGTACTGAGAATATTCTAGCCTTATCATACCATGAGTCTCTCTTCTCACTTTTCCACAAAGTCAACAATGGAGGCATTCATTAAGTCTTTCAATAACTTTTCCTCTTGAGAGCATCAACAATCCACAAGTTTCAACATCAAGTACAACAGTTCAATGCTTGAATTGTCTGCTTTGGTGCATCAACATAATCATCAGTTCATGTTTATGCCTATGAATGTGTCCATCTTTATCAACAATCTCTAAATAACCATATTTAGAGGTCTCTAGAAATTTAGACAAGTAACTTGTGCCGTTTGCAAAGTTGTCGGTCCTTAGAAACCACCTGCTTAAAGTTTGTATTGTAGAATCTATGGTTGCCCCTAAATATGTAACATCCACATTCTCTTCTTGAAAATTTTTATTCAATTTTTTCAATTCACATAATACATCTGCAAGCATATGTAAGAAAAATTATACTGAGAAGATTCTAGCCTTATCATACCATGAGTCTCTCTTCTCACTTTTCCACAAAGTCAACAATGGAGGCATCAACACAATAAGTCTTTCAATAACTTGTCCTCTTGAGAGCCATCTAACTCCATGAATTTGAAGAGCTTGAAGTGTTTCAAGTTGCATGAGTTCCTGAAGAGCAATGAGTTCATTGTGTCTTTTAGTAGAATTTTGCACCCAAGAATATACCTTATTTGCCAACTTCTCAACAAACAATAATTCAGGTATCTTTTTAGCAGCATCTGATGCGGCTAAAGCCTCATGATGAGCAATGCAATGAATACCTATAAGATTGTGTACATCCTTCTTTAAAAGAGTAACAAATCCATTTTCACTCCCCACCATTGATGAAGCACCATCTGTAGAAACAACAATCAATCTTTTATTTGAAAGACCCCTTTCTTTTTTCAAAACACAAATTGCATCATACAATGTTTTCCCTCTTCCATCACACACATTTATGAGCTTTAAGAACTGTGAAATAGGTGGCCCCAACCCTTTTGATTCCAAAAAAGTAGCATAAACCACAAGGTGTTTCTCTAGGCTTCGATCAATACTTTCATCCAACATCAATGAAAAAATGGTTTGTCTAACATTTTTGCACTTCGCCTCTCTTCAAGATACTTAGATATGGAAAAAACAAAATCATTTACAGTCATATGATTTGTATATGATTTATAGTTTTTGTTTTTGGGCATGTTTGGTGTTTCCAAGTACATTTCAAGAGAGCAAAGGGACTCATATTTTGAGAGGGGCAAGTCTTCTTGCACAACCCAATAAACTAATTTTATGGTTGTGATGATTCTTTCCTTATTTGCATCATCAATAGTTGCAATGTGTTCTGGAATTGATTTTGCTTTCCCTTCATTTCCACATATCCATTTTGCTTGTGCAATTTTGTGGCTATTGGAATCAGCATGAGTAACTATTGCATCATGTTGCAAAGTAGTACAACCAGTTCCAATTCCCCATGGTCCAATAGCCTTGTGCTCTTCACAGTATATGCATTTCATGACTGTTTTCCCTTCATGCATTGTACACCGTACCCACTTAAATTTCACTTTCCACTCATCTCTAAACCCTCTTTTTGCTCTAGCCCCTTTTTTTGTGTGTTGAAGCTTCTCCTCCTTCAAATTCCTCACCATAGTCATCATCATACCCTAAAATATCTAAGTCTTCATTTAAATCAAAATTACGATCCTCTCGTGATGAAGCTTGTGATGCATTTGACCATCCAAAAAACTTTTTGATTGAAGATTGAATCTTTTTGTTTTGAGACATTTTAATTTATAATGTATCTATACAACCCAAACAATATAGAATAATTAGATATAAATTTCGCACCTCTATTAGAAAAGCCAAGAGCAGAAATGAGTGCATTGGTTGTAATCTTGGAGAGTTAGAAATTTGGAATGACACTTAAGACCACTGAAAATTAACCTCGTAATTGTATTGCTTGATCACTCCTCCCAAACTTTTCAAAAAACCGCTGAATTGCACAAATAAACTGTTTAGTTTTATCTTGGCTAGGATTCATGAGATTTGCACGCCACTCTCAAACGTCAAATGTTTGTATTTTAATGTTTACTATATTGAATATGTGATTGACGTATCAAGTGAATCTCTATAATTTACTCTATGATAAGATCTACATGTAAATGTTGAATTTTTTAATCTAAATATTCTTATAGATTACAATCTTAAATTACGGTATAAATCTACCACTCCAATTTTGCAGGCTAAATCACCATGATTCAAGTATATTAAAAAAACAACTAATCCCCTTCAAAAATTTGATGTCAATTTGTGTAAGCTTAAATTGTATTAAAAAAAATTTGCGGGCAATAGAATTGGTACCGTTTTGGAGACAAAACTAGCATTGCATTCTCTTCCCACTATGAAGTGTTATCTCATGCATGTTCACAGTTGCTCTAGCTTCACCAACTAGGACTCCGAGCTTAAAAATTAAGCTAACACGCATGGTCCGGACTTTGAAAGAAGAGCAGTTGAAAAAATACAAAACTAATTTGTTTCTGGTAGTGGTAGACTAGTAGTGGTCGCTAGTGGGCAGTAGCAGCAAATTATTCAAGAATCAATAACTTCTAATGCCTACTCTAGAGTCCAAAGCATGTGGCTGCAAATTGCAATGATCATTGATTCATTAATATAGTAAATTACCAATAAAAAGCCTAATAAAAAGCATGCAGGATGCGGATGCGGATGCGATGATAATTAATAGAAAATTACCAATTACTAAAACGGTTTCATTAGCTGGCAGTGTAGCAATGGTAGACTGTAGTAGTATGCAAATTGTTTTTTCTATTTCACTGTTGGAAACTTGGAGCTGGAGCTCGACGTGGGCGGCTTGAGTAATGGAGTGAGCTATATATATGTAACAGTAACATACTAATTTAAAACGGTTCATTTTAGAAAGCACACGTCAAAATGACAGTTTCCTAAAACAAACTACCCATCCCTTAGTACAGGATAAAATTTAATTCAATTGTTTTTTATGTTTAAAATTAAAAAAATGTCTAAACGGGCGTCAAATTTAACCCCTACCAGCAAGATTGAAATTTTTGCATTATTCATGGAGTGGGCTCGAGAATATTTATAATATCTATGATATGAAATCCCAACACTTCATGAGGCTCCCTAGACCTTTCACTAGAGTTTGATCTTCGATAAAGCAAGCACACTCCCTTTTCTCCAAAAGTGCTTAGGAAGAAATCTTTCCCAAGACCATCCCAAAGTTGTCAGAATGGTTACTAAATCATACCATCACTAAGAAAAATATGATACATTTCCCTTAAATATAACTAGGACCTTCTTTGAAATTCTCTAAGGCTTCTAAAACCCTTCCCAAAAGTTGAACTTTGAAAGCGAGTGATTTTGGAAATTTTGACAATTTTGAGTGATTTAACCAAAAGGGGGCAAAAGTTTCAATGGGGTTGTCATATAAAATGTAGTGAAATTTTATATTCCAAAAATTAGCTCATACTTAGGGACTTTGCTTGGTTTGACATGACATGAAAACAAGACAAGAATGAACTCCAGAAATATCAATTTGGGCTTTAGTATAACAGTGCATTATCCATTGGGCAATAGAATATCAACAGGGATGTGGAATGAAAATGAACAAACACACTCAAAACTGAAAAGGAAACACACCACACTATAAATAAAGGGAGAAAACACATAAGGATATGGGAAACATAACAAAGTTAAATCACCTATGGTACATGCAGGGGATGACCCGCTTTCATTAATTTTACTTCTATAAATATTACCCATACATGGGTGGTGTCAAATGCATTTATCCACAAACTTGTTCACTAGTTCAATGGAGTAAGACTCCTTCCTCAAATTCATAGGAAATCCAAGTACTACAAGGGATCTCTATATGCCTAAGAAGGATGAAGCGGCATGTTTCTTCTTGAGAAAGTCTATATGGCTCTTCCGATGCAAGTGAAAATCCATCCAAATATCCCATTGTATTTGTTTTCCTGAAATTCCATTTCCATTTTCCAATCTATTTTTTAAGATTCATTCCTAGTTTTTATTTCCAATTTTTCACTTTACTGCTACTACAAGATTGATTATTGATCATGCCTAGCCTCGTCATGTCCACAACTAGCCTTGTTCTCTTTGATGTGAATTTTCTCTTTTCTTGCATGCTCTGCATGACCATTGTTTCCATGAACTGGTTCTTGGTATTCGCCATTTGATGTTTCTGACACCATCATAGGCTTCTTGATGTTCATGTTTACTAGTTTCTCAAGATAACTCTCCTTCACACATACCAGCTCATTCTAAATATGTTTCTCACTATGGTATTACTTGCATGGTGTTTCATCCTCTTGAAAGGAGAATGAACACAAGCTTGGGAATGAAATATCAAGACCATCAATTTCCTCATCTTGATCATCTTCAGCTACAGTAGTCATCTTCATGATGGATATACTTTCTTCTCGAAGTAGAATCATCCTTGAGAGATTGAAGTATCTTTTCATCTATTTTTTCTTCATTAGGAAGGTCATATTCTCCAAATTGAAAAGAGAAAGCTTAATATTCACAATCATACTTACCAAACAAATCTTCTTGCTGAATTTTAAGAATATGATTAAAAACTTGGGACTCACTTGGGAAGAAGTTGTTTGATGTCATTTTTCCTTCATGACCTGTATTACTTATCATCTTGAGTTTGATTTGTTGCAAGTCAAGATATCCATTATCCTCATCATCACCAAGTAGATAACCTGTATCCATATTCAATGGGAATGTGCAAAATTTCAAATTATAGGTCCATCAAATCATCATGAACAGTTCTCAATGGTCTCAATATGCATTGGATGTCTCCTCCATTAATATGAGTAACTCAACATCTTCCTCTGAAGTTATGAAGTAGTTATTGTATCTTAAATATTGGTACAAAATTTCTACCCTTGGGTCATCTTCCTTTTGAACGGTATATCTCATGTTTCTTATAAGAAAAATATTCTTCATTTTTCCATTGACTTGTATGGTGTCATATGACAAGTCCATCATATATCTCCACTGACATCCTGACATAAATTTTAGCTAAAATAAATCCCATATGAAGTTAGAATGTGTGCCACAAGTATTAACATATTCATTTTTTATGAAGAAAATCTACAAAATGCTACTTGATCATCTTTGACCTGGATGATGAGGGGTACTTCTTTGGTCTCCATGGAGTAACAATGACCAACAACAGGGTATGAGAGTGAGACCAAGGGCCTTGGAAACTTTTGCAAGAATGATGTTATCAGAAGCACCATAGTTAATGATAAAATTTCTTAGTTTACATCCATTGATAAAAAAAGAGAGGTAGAAGGGTTCTAATTTATTAAAAGTGAAGGATGTTGAAGCAATAATGTTCTAAGAAGGAGTGATACTTGGAGTGGGAAGTGGTTCTTTGGTAGTGGAATTCATGGAACTAGAATTTGAACTAATTCCTTTGATAAAATAGATAAATTTATCAAATTACTTGGGATGAGTTCTCAGATACTCAAACTCAGAAATTTGGACTTTAGAATTCTTAACATGGTCAATGATGTAAAATTATGAAGAATAATATACTTCGGTAATAATGAAATTTTGGAAGGTATAGGAGTTACATTCTTAGAAGAAAAAGAAACAAAAGTAGAAACTGATTTGACAAGGGAGAATGAAAGAAACTTACCTGAAGAAGTATATGTGTACCTTGGATGAGGTGGTCTTAAGATTCTTCTTATTTTACTTCCATGGAAGTGGGTAGTGGTGATCCTCATTTTTATTTTCTGTAGATTCATCTTTAGAGGATTCAGATGTTTTCTTAAACATAAGGAAGAGGCCTTTCTATACTTGTGAGTGAGTGAACACTGTACAAGAGTAGTTATTCATATCATCCACAAAATCCTAAAAATATTCATCAGATGAGTATTCAAAATACCCAATGTTTTCATATCTAACTTATTCTTCTCCTTCAAGTTTTGATTCAAAAATTTCATCTTTTCATTTCATCCTGGGTTCATATTACATTAATCAGGTGGAGCTTCCAAGGAAAGCCTTTGGGTGCTCTAATAATCTTTATTCTATTTCCAGTTTTGATATGGGGCATGAGATTTACTTCTTCATTGTATCTATGTCATTAACCAACTTCTATAAGTAATGAGTCAGTGCCTTCATAGTGGGAACTCTAGACTTTATTTTTTTTGAATGGTTCTTGATCTTTCCTAACATGATAAGATCATCTTCCACCTCAATAGAAATTTCTTGAGCATTATCCAATGTATTTAGTTGATTTCTCCACAATATGAATCCAACTTCCAACAACTAAGCATTTATGAAGAACCTCTTTTAATTTTCTATAATAGGATGAGCACCAGTAGGAATCATGTTAATCAACTTGTTGAATTTGGCCATAAATTATTCATGGGATCATTGTGGTTATTTCTTCATTTGAGCAATTGAGCTAGAAGGGCATGAAATCTTCTATTGACTTGAACTGTTCTTCAAATGTAATTTCATATCTTCCTAATCAGTGATTGAGATGAGATGGAAAATATTAGAACCATTACAAGCAACATCTTGTAATGACTCCACAAATAGCCAAACAATTACATCTTCATTTTCCTACTCCAAGAACACCAATAGGCTGTGATAAAGGATATAATATGCTCATTCAGATGTTTCTTTCCATTTCCATATAACTTGGAAAATTCTTTCTTGATCCTCTTGGTAATTCGTGAAGTGGAGGAGTTAAAGCCAACAAACCATTGTTTTTCCCCAAGGTACTAGGCATAACCATTCCTCTTCTTCTTATTAGGGAATAATTCAGTGGATGGTTGAATTAGAGGGTAGATGCACCGGGACTAATAGAAGGATATTCAAATGGATTCTCATTATTTTTGTCTTAGAATCTGTATGGGAGAAAGTATAAAATCGAATGGTACTTGCATTTCAAACACAAGATTATGAAAGACTATAATTCAACTTGCTTGGTATTTTGTAGTGAAACTTCTTCTCAGCTTGTAAAGGATTTTTCAATGAGGAATAGGAAATTATACACTCAGGAGTACAAAAATTCACTGTGGAATATGAAGGATTTCAACCAAAAACTAGTAGTGGGTGTTCAAGGAATGGATTTCATATTTTTAGGGTTTTTTAGATTTTTAAATTGTTATGGATATTTTAGGATATTTTATTTTTTGGATTTTCTGGATCATTATAGGGTACATGACAAAAAAATATTCCCCACATTGGGCACAAAAACCTATTGGTGAAATTTTTTGTCACGGAAAAAAAATGTGTTTCATTAACACTCACGAGATTAAATCCCTCTACTTCAAGATTTTTGGCTCCCATTTATTGAAATATGGATTACTTGGGGACGTTCGAAGACTAGTGTAATTCTAGAAACACGTTTTTTGTAACTAAAACTACAAGTGTGTGTGTGTGTGTGTGTGTGTGTGTGTGTGTGTGTGTGTGTGTGTGTGTGCATGCGTGCGTGTGTGTGTGTGTGTGTGTGTGTGTGTGTGTGTGTGGGTGTGTGTGTGTGTGTGTGTGTGTGTGAGAGAGAGAGAGAGAGAAATTTATAAGGTGGAGAGGATAAAATGACAAGAGAAATAGTGGGGAAAGAGAGAGAGATGGAATCATGTTGATGGTAGTGACATAGGTTCAATAAACCAATAACTCAGAGTACATCAAGTTCAATTGGAAGAAACAAGCAAGAACAACACAACATCATAAGATAATGAAATGGATAATTGCAAGGTAAATAAAAATATTTATCAAGTTTTATCCATTCCACAAAGAAGACACAAATTCTTTCAACTTCTTAAAAATATCAGCATGTGCTCAACTGAGTGACAAGTTGAGAATGGAGGAAAACTATAATGCAAGGGAATAGAAGAATACAACTTACTAGAGAGGGTAAAAACAATATTCTTTGTAATAGAGAGATAATTAAAATTTACATCCAAATTTATTAGCTCTTCTCATTCCCATGTGACTTTTTAACTTAAATTACAATCCTTAACGAAGAAATAGAAACTTTAAGTGATTTACACCACATTTTACAAAAATTTCTCCTCAATGAAGAAATAGAATGCTAGAGAGAGAATGAAAGAATATTGTAGAGAAGATAGATGTTGCATGATGAATTCTCACTCTTCCTTCATGGTGGAGATAAATTTCACATCTGGATAGGATCTTTCTCGACTACTTATCTAATTAGAGGACATCTCTTCTTAGACCTAGAATGATGTTTTATGTTGTATCTAGAAAGGTTTTGTTTTTTTATATCTTGAAATTTCTAATTTCACGTCGGTGAGAAGTTATAGGATGAACATATGAACATGATATCCTTTCTTCCATATGATAAAAAACTTCTCTTACGATCATTATGAAGAATGCACTTGTACTATACACACCTCAGACTTGACAACCATGACATTGTTTAGAGCTTCTTGAGAATCCCCAGAAGAAACATAGTAATTCTCAAAACCATGGATCCCATTTTGAAATTCTTTTAATAATTTGAATAAATGTTTTTTGAATAAAAATCCTCCCACATACGCTTACTCAGATTAATAAATACTGTCATATCCAATTCCTGTGTACTAAGGAACTAAAAATGAAATGAGATCGTATCTGGAGTAATGTACCTTGATTCTATGTTTTAATGATCTTTTTTTCCTTAAAAAGTGGTGGGGATGCTACGGTGCAAGTGAAAGTGGATTCCACAACTATTTTTGAAAATTGACAACTTTGAATGGATTTCAGTGTTACGGGTAGTTGATTACATATTTAGGAAAATTCGGATCAAATTAACTCTCAAATGACCCAATTCCTTAAAAATATAATTTTGAGACTAACAAGTGCTCCGAATTTGGAGATATTCCTTATTCAGAATCAGCAGGAATTTTAAAAATGGGTTCTGGTGAGGAGAAAAGCTTGCAAAATAGTGAAAATGGGAAAGAGGGAAAATCTTAAATTGATCACTAAGGGAGAAATTATTGTCCATTTAGGATGTTCTTGTGATCATTTTGAATATCTTGGGGAGAGCAATGGATGATCCAAATTTGAGGTTGTTATTATTGGAGCCCAAAATTACACCCATCCCAAATCAGGATGAACTGGGATTTAAGGAAACATGGGATTGTCTCCAGGTTGAGGGACCTTTCATGCTCAAGGCAGACCTCCAGAGAAGGCTGGCTCCTCTAGCTATTTCTATTGCTAGAATTACTCCTATGAAGGGAAATGTAGCAACTACCTATCACCACTCCAAGATTCCAAGGGGGTGGCGTGAGAAGGAGATACATGAAAGGAAATTTAAGCTAAAGGGAGGTGATAGTACCAGAAAAGGGGGATGAACACAGTGAGCTTTAATATAATATATATATATATATATATATATATATAATGTGTGCAAAGAGGATATAAAAACATATAACAAATTGATACACACTCGCACAATCATTTCCATGGAGAACAATCATAAAAGGAACCTGCAAGGGTTGTAAGAAAGCACAACAAACAAACAATGTAAAAGAGAGGCAAGAAGATGCAATAAAAATGAACCAAGGAAAAGAATAGCCATAAAACTAATTTTTTATTACTTAAAAGAAATGCACAGTTGATTACAATGGCAGATGATGTTGATATCCACATGCAGAGAGCCAAATCTAAAGGCTTGCAAATTAAAATGCAAGGAAACAAAGTCCTTATCAAGCTAAAGGGTTCCGACCATTTACAATGAAAATTGGTCCAATATTTATAGAAGAAGAGGGAAACTCATATTCAAAATTCCAACCACCAATAATTAGTACTAAATTCCTACAAATCCACCTGTAATGTTGTCAGATGCACCTTCCCATGTTTGTTTTTCTTGTGGAAGAAGGAAAGAGGAAAAATCATATCAAATTTGGGTGGTTGAGCTTACTAAATCTATGCATTAATGTCCTAAAATGTGTTTCCCTGATTCTCACCTATTAAATTCCTCTAAAATATTATTTTGAATAATCTGGAGTGTATCCCACATCAGCATAATTCCAACAAGATCAATAGCGCATGGAATTGAGCCCTGTGGAAAAGTTATGATGTTTTGAAGTCTATAGTGTAAAAGAACACACAAGACACGTGGTGTGCTCTGATTGATCCATGTGATTGGTTGAATTTCCTAGTATTTTATCATTTCTACCAAGTTCCACACAATGGTTCGTCACAAGGATTCAGTACCCAGTTTGCATGCTTTGATAGGTTGTGTGTGACACACTCAAGTCTAACAGGTTTCTACATGGATCATGATTGTCACGGATGAACTCCCTTGGTGTGTGCATGAGTAAGAGGCATGAGAAATTAGAAGATAGGTGTGTAAAATAGATGCATGTTAGTGTGGAGTAAAGGGGCATATTTTTTATAAGGATACAAGTATGCAAGCTGGTGCATGCATCAAAATGAATGAGTGCATGAAGACTAGAGAAAAGGGCACGCAAAGCAAGCCAGCAGGAAAGGAAATGTACAGTGTTCAAATGCGAAGGAAATATGTGCAAGGGGATATTGCAGACAAGGAAATAGATTATGTGGAAATGTTTGAAGCTATGGTGCAACTGAAATTGGATTCCACAAGGTCATTTTTGAAAATCAAAAAATTTGAATGGATTTCAATGTTATGGGTTATTGATTACATATTTGGGGAAAATGGATCAAATCGACTCTCACATGACTCAATTCCTTAGAAATATAATTCCTAGACTAACAATTGCTCCAAATTTGGAGAGATTTATTCATCAGAATCAACGGGAATTTAAAATTTTGGTTTTGGCAGGAAAAAAAAAAGCTTACAAAATAGTGAAAATGGGAAAGAGGGAAATTTTCAAATTGATCACTAAGGGAGAAATTATTGTCCATTTGGGATGATCTTGTGATCATTTTCAATATCTTGGGGAGAGGAATGGATGCTCCAATTTTTTTGAGGTTGTTATTTTTGGAGTTCAAAATTGCACCCATCCCAAATTAGGATGAATTGGGGATTTAAGGCAACATGGGATTATCTTCAAGTTATGGGACCTTGCCTGCTTGAGATAGACCTTCGGAGAAGGCTGATTCCTCTACCTATTTCTACTACTATAAGTACTCTTATGAACTACTCTAAGATTCCAAGGGGGGGGGGGGTGAGAAGGAGATGCATGAAATGAAATCTAAGCTAAAGGGAGGTGATAGCACCAAAAAAGGGGGATGAACACAATTAACTTTAAGCAAAAAAAATAGAATACACACAGAGAGGATAGACACACATATCACAATTCGATACACACTCGCACATTCGTTTCCATGGTTTATAATCAAAAAAGGAACATGAGAAAGCACAACAAACAAACAATACAAAAGAGAGGTAAGAAAGTGAAATAAAAATGAACCAAAGTAGAGAATAGCCATAAAACCATTTTTTTATTAATTCAAAGAAATGAACAGTTAATTACAATGGCATATGATGTTGGTATCCACATGCAGAGAGCCATATCTAAAGGCCTGTAACTTAAAATACAAGGAACAAAACTCCTTAGCAAGCTAAAGGGGTCCAACCATTTACAATGAGAATTGTTCCAATATTAATAGAAGAAGAAGGAGAGAAAGGGAAAAGGAAGAAGAGGGAAACTCGAATTCAAACTTCCAACCACCAATAACCAGCATTGAATGCATACAAATCCACCTACAATGTTGTCAGATTAATCTCCTCATGTTTTTTTTCTTATGGAAGAAGGAAAGAGGGAAAATCAGATCAAATCTGGGTGGTTGAGCTTATTGAATCTATACATTAATGTCCTAAAATGCACTTCCCTACTTGTCACCTACTAAATTCCTCCAAACTATGATTTTGAATAATTTGAAGTGTAGCCCACAACAACATATTTCCAACAAGATCAAGAGTGCATGGATTTGAGCCCTGTGGCAAAAGCTATGACGTTTTGAATTCTATAGTGTAAAAGGAACACACAAGACATGTGGCGCACTCTGATTGATCCATGTGATTGGCTGACTATCCTGTTATTTTACTTTTTCTACCATGCAATGCTTCATCACAAGAATTTAGCACCTAGTTTGCACACTTTGCTAGGTTGCGTGTGACATACTCAAGTCTGATAGGTTTCCACATGGCTCAATAATTTTTGCGGATGAATGCCCTTGGTACACGAGTGAGTAAGAGGTGCAAGAAATCAAAAGATAGGTGTGCAAAATAGATGCATGTAAGTGTAGAGTAAAGGGGAATATTCGTATAAGGATACAAGTATGTAAGTTGGTGCGTACATCAGAATGAATGAATGTATGAAGACTAGAGAAAAGGGTTTGTGAAGCAAGCCAGCATGAAAGGAAATGTGAAGTGTGAAAATGCAAAGCAAAGATGCACAAGGGGATAATGCGGACAAGGAAAGTGAGTATGGGGAAATGTATGAAGCTCAAGGGGAAGAGTATGTGTGTAGGATGCATTCCAGGGGATGTATCCAATTTGGAGGACAAGTATGGAGATGTACATGCAAGTAATGCTCGAGAATGAGAATGAAAGTGGGTGCATAAGCAATGCATGCAAAGGGAGAATGATAAAAGATAAAGTAAGAGAGAAGGAGAGGTGTGTAAGGGTGTGTAGAATAATTGTAGCCAATTAATGTGCCAGGGAAACCACCAGAGTGTGTGCACATTCCTGAGTCTTGAACCTTAGAATCATAATTAAGATTAATGTCATCAAAAACAACTAGGGGAGTTAATTTTGACAACGGTTATCATGTGGGGTTTGGGAGAACAAATCGAATCAAATTTTCATAGGCATGGGATTTGCAAGGGTTTTGGAGCTGAAAGAAGGATTGGCTCAGTTTATGGGATTCTTCTTGCATCATATCATGTGTGATATCTCAAAATTATTAGCTCAAGGAGTTTAGTGAGTGCTTAAAGTTTGAAATTATTCTCTCTTGGGGATTTTTCACAAGCCTCATTGTTAAAATGGTGTTTTTGAGTAAACTCGGGGTATAATGGCTAGAAATACATTCATGAATATATATACTTTGGGGAGGTTATAAATTTATATTTTTTATAACTCTACTTGAAGTCTCTATAATGAGGATTTGTTGGTTCAAATTTGGTGGAAAACAAAGTTTGGAATGATAAGATATGAAGAATACAATATTGGAACTCTAGGACAAAAATGGGAGTTTTTTAAGTTTGAACGTGGTGAACTAGCTCTAAGATGAGATTTAATGGTTTTCTTGCACTTTTTGAACTCACTATATGATGCTTTGAGTTTTTTGAGGGGGAAAGAATGTTTGGTGCCTTTATATGGTGGAGATGGAGAAGTAGAAGCCCATTTACATTATGATGCACTTTTTAGGTGCAATTACACCTCATAAGTACACTTTGGGTGTAAGGATGGTGAAAAAGTGTTGTTAGAGTGGAGATAGAGATGGGGTTTGCACATGCAATTGCAACCATGCTTTATTTTATTATTTTTTTACCATGTTGTGTCTTCCACCATGTAAAAATCCCCATCAATCAGGTGACATCACACCTATGGGGTGTAATTTCACCTCATAAGTGTGCTTAGGTATAATGGAGGTTTAAAAATCCACTTGGAGGGAAGATTGGGTCCAACCATCAAGTCAAACTAAGCCTTCAGATGCATTTTTTTCATCCTTGTGTTTTATCATTGTAAAACTCCAACCAATCAGAAGAGGTCACACTTATGGCATGCAATTATATGTCATAATTACGCCAAGGGTGCAAAGGGACACCAAAAGTGTGTAAGTGTGCCAAAGTGGAGGTTAGATCATGGTTTGCACATATTCTTTTCACCTCAGAGTTTTTTCTTCACCCTGAAGTCTATCCTTGATGAATTTTGGACGTATAATATATGAAATTGCATGTAAATGGGAAATGGAATCCAATGATATAATTTAGGAAGATTTAAAATGAGGTTTTTTACCCTTCCTTTTTCAATGGTGATGCAACAATGACCTGAGTTATAATAATTTTTTTCAACAATAACAAGCCAAACAAATTTGTTGGTCCTGAAGAGAATTAAATATACTCTCACTTGATATTTTTTAAGCTCCCAACTCTGATTAGGGTTTCTGAAATCTTCCATGAAAAAATCATGTATAAATGGGCCACTTTGTGTTAGTGTTGGAAAGTTTTATGTTTTATATGCTCCCATAATTTTATCGCACTTACTCTATCATGAAGTGGGATCCATATTTCCAATACCTAGGATATGATGTCCCAATACTTCATGAGGACCCTAAAACCTTTCGCTGAAGTATGAACTTCAATGAAGTAGGAACACTCCCTTTTCTCTAAAATTTTCTAAGAATAAATTTTCACAATACCTTCCCAAAGCTCCCAAATGCTTACTAAATCATTTCATCACAAAGAAAACTATGATACCTCTATGTTTACTATAACAAAGACTTATGAAATGCTCTGAGGCTCCCAAAACCCTTCCTAGAAGTTGAACTTTGAAATTGACCAATTTTTGTAATTTTAATAATTTTGACTAATTTGACCCCAAAAGGGGGAAAAGTTTCAATGGGGTTGTCATATAAAATGTAGTGAATTTTTATATTCTAATAGTATCCAAGTAATAATTTGGTCCCCTTTGAGGTACGTCGGTGATTTTCTATAGTACACCTCAAGTGTCATGAAAGAAGGAAGAAAGGAGTGACATTCCCAATTCATCTAAACATTTAATCTTGCAGGAATTCAAGAGATATAGGTAACATCAAAGCTTCCCTATTATCATTCAACATATATTCCTACTACACCAAGAAATCATTTGATTCGAAGTATTATATGGGAACTGAATATAAGAATCTTATCATTGTTTATTGGCCCAAAATAGAGGATTAATGGGAAAATTATTTTGATGAGATAAAATTTTGGCAACAAGACTTCTCTAGGATGACAATACAATAAATGAAATATTATCATCTCAAATGGGTCACAGAGGATATAATGGATGAGGGTAACGAGTTGTTTGAACCTATATATCTAGAGTTTTTTTACTTTACACTCCACTTTCCTGTGGACTGGCTAGTTGTGGAGCTTGTTAACATCCTAACCCGTATTGTGGCCATCCTTTAGATTTTGAAGAAATAGTTTCTTAAAAAGGTACATGAACTCAACTATACACCTTCATCTTCTTATAGAAAATCCTATTAGTTAGAAAGTAAGGTATATGTCAAAGAATCAGAGGTCCTATGAATGATGACATCACTTAAGTAAGAAAACTTCCCCAAAAAATATCTCCAAAGTCTCACATTGAGTCTACTCATAGAAAATTTCCAATGGGAAGGGTTGATCAATATACTCTTAAACCAAGAGAATTCATAATCTCTCTAGCTAGGAACAAATCCAAGTCTCTTGATCCCCTCATGCAATCACCTCACTAATCCCGTGGATTCCCAATGAAATCTCACATCGACAGTGACAATGAACCTTCTCCAGTTCAAAACCCAAACTTGATCTCTTTTTCCCTACAGGTAGTCTAACAATTCATTATTCATCTTCCTCTATAGGTCATGTTTTCCTATGGTTCACTATATTATAAAAAACCCATCAACATGTAATCACTAAAGCAAAGGCTCCAATGGTTTAAACATCTCCTGAAATTTGAAAACTCACACCTAATCCCTTAACATCCAAGTTGACTTCTCAACTCATGATCGATGCCTCTGGTTCTCATTTGATTGAGTTCTCTAATCAAAGGGTGGATAAAGATGAATCTAAAATACATATATCTGATTCTAATATGACTAGGTATCCTCTTGGAGAGCTAGGTTTTGAAGGTGATATTCATAAATTTCATAAAAAGCTACTAAATTGGTCACTTAAACAAGGAAATGTGAAGAAATTGAAGAGAAATTGGAGATTCATGTTCATGCATTAACATCATACATTCATAACTTATTGGAGCCTAAGGATCCTCTCCTTATTCACTATAGGTTAATTACTGAATTGAATAAAATTAACCCACAAATTGTTCAAGAAGCTCGGAATTTTAGCATGATTGGAAGGATGACTGAAGTATAGATTAAATCAGTCATGCAAAAACATTTTGACCTTCTCCCTAAAGTAATCAACATATACAAGATCACCAATTTTTCAACTCATAAAGTGAAAGATGTTTTCTCTACGATAAAATAGGAAATTTACCACCAGAATGACATTTTTCTAGTCATTCATGAGATGAGCTTCGTCGATCCCAACTTGTTTCTCAATAAGAAATTGTTTTTAAGTACGGAATGTAATTTTTTGTGAACATGGGTTAGGAAAATCAAGTGGAAAATGAGATCCCTCGTTGAGGCCATGGAAAATTTCTTGTATCACCTAAACGGAGGTTAAGAAATCAAGGAAAGGTCAACGATCACCTGAAGCACTATGAGATTCCCTTCATTGCACTATGATTTTGTATCATTGGATGAACTCTATGAGCACTTCTGGATAAATTGTGAAAGGATAATTATCTAACCCAAAATCATATGGTGATCATCTCATGGTCCCCCTTTCCCATATATGAGGATCCATTTCTAATGCAACTCAAAATATCCCAAAATTTCTTAAGCATTGTAGTATAATTCAAGGGTAAGTTAATCACTAGATTGATATCATTACAAATACCATCATCCCCTATAGAAGATAATTCAAAGAAGTAATTCTTAGATTTAACTTAGCAGTGAAATGTCAAATGATCTATATAATGCAACACATCCAAGGATATATGTCTTCATGTGCTCCATCTATGGAATAATATTTTTCTTATTCTTCTTATTTCTTATTCTCCCCATCCTCTCATGGAGAAATCAGTTTTTCAAAAAAGAAACTTAAGTTATTTATAATTATTTGTTTAGGAATGAACTTTTTTGAAAAGTAACTTAAGTGACTGCATATTCTATTTTTTTAAATCGCTTTTCTTAAAATTAGAAAAAAAAAATCTTATTCTAGAAAGGAATGTAGATGGTCATACAGGAATATGAAATGTTGCTTATTTTATTTATATATTGGATCTTCCTCTCCATTATAAAGGGCCGTTTTTTCTCTCTATAGTATGTTGTAATTATTATATTCCCCACTTAGTAAGATTCCTTCATTCTCCTTCTTGTCACTTAGCCAAATGTATGGAAATTTAGTAATAAAAAAGGGAGTTTGTGCCTATTAAAAATGTAATGGAAATCAACATATGAGCTTTATGTCAATCTCTATTTTTGTTTCATATTTTATATGTAAATTACATGTGTTTTCTTGTGTCTTCCGATTGAACTAGAAATATCTCTACATTATAGTTAATGTAATATGGGTTCAATTAATTAATAGGATTCCCTCATTTTTTCTCTCCTCACTTGCCTGTATTTCCCATCTCTTTCTCTCTTATATATTGTTACAGTCACAATAGGGGTGTTTATATACCTTATTCAGTCTACAACCACCTTGATATATATTTTAGTGTATAATTTTTCTATATTTTAATAAATGGGATCTACACCATCTCGAATTGGAGGGACTTAGTCTCGCAAGCATTGACAAAATCCAGATTTTGTCCTTGAAAAAATATTTCTCTGACAAGGTGATAGGTGATATCTCCATGGTTAGATAATTTTATGCCACTTTCACAACCTAGGTCATTAAAATCAAAAAAATAACCAAAGTTACATAAAATATCTCTAACACATCGATAGTCCACCCTATAAAAAAAATTATCCATATTTTATACATCTACTAAACATCTATCTCAACATAATCTCAAATATCCTATCATTCCAAATCTCAAATGCTTACCTACTTATGTGAGATTCCCTCTTATGACCACATCATCTTATCATCCTCCAAACATTGACCGCACCTCCTCATATCTTAGACAACGTTCTCCTACTAATTGTACCCACCTAACTTGGGTCATCAATATCATGGGTGAAATCCTCATAACATTTACCATCTACCCTAGATAACCTATCATATATGTCATTATATGGGATCACGTTCTCTCCTCCATTCCTTCGTATCCACCACTCATGGTTTCATCCCTAGGGTCTCACTAGTCCCACATCCTCTTCAACAACTTGTCTCTTAGGGCTATCCTTGACCTCCACTATTTAAGGTCCCTTTGTGCTTTCCCTCTATCACTTCCACCTACCTCCTAACTTTGGGGTAGCCCTTACTCAATGTGGTCGTAATGGTGGTATGCCTACCGCTAGTCCCTCTCTCCCTAGTCCCTACTCTCTCTCTCTTACACACATGTCTCTATCAATACTCTAGGAGAGGTGGGGTTAATACATGATCTTGATGCCTAAACTATAATGGTACACCATCCACTAGATATGTCTCCACCAACCACATGTAATGCCATGTGATCTCAAATATCCCCTTGGATACCACCATAGTTGGCCAACTGGTCCATTAGTCCACTGTCCCTATATAGGGATCCCACACTACCTTATCTCATTTCACCTAAACCAATATCATGAAACCTACCACTAGCTTCGATGTTGGGCCTCTCTCCCAATTTAAAATCCTTGGGGCATATCTTTACACCTATAGCAGAGTACATATATGCCTATACATTAGGGAGTTCTCATATATATGAGCTGAAAAAAGTATGGTGGAACCTATCACCCTCTACTACCTCACTTAAATCTGATAAAAATCATGCACTAGCTACACCCATGTGGTTGTGCACCAATTAAATTTTATCCCAACCTTTAAAGAATCCTTGCATATCACTAACACAAAATATGGTACTACTTCATCTACCTTGTGACACAAGGCTCATTCCACAACCATCACATTGATAGCCTTATGTATATTTCAAATGTGTATAATATATATGAAACTCAATCTAATCATCAATGATCCTATGTGATACTCATCATTATTTGTGGCCGATCGTGTGAGATCTCTCCTCTCTCTTGTAGATAACAGTATATCACAAAACATATAGACTCATTGAATTGGTAATCCTATAATAACATGAACATATTATTGTGTCACTACAACCTCTATAATCTCTTTATCTTCCCTCCACATGAGGATTTTGGACCAAAACTCTCAATGTATTAATAACATCTAAATCAATCCTACATCAATTAGAACCCACACAATCTACATAATGCCTCCAATTTTGAGGCCTTGTAGTTGTGTAATGTCATGTTTGTAAAACATCCTCATTACCCCTGATATACATACCACATCCATTGATATCCATAGAAAAAAAACCTAAGTCACACCTGTAAAACATAAAAAAACAAATACCCATTAAATATCCATAAAACTTCATCCTCCAAATCAACAAAATTCATCCAAAACATTCAAAATTTTAAACTTTCCTACTACATCAGCTCTGTTGGCAGAATTACATCGTCCCCTTAATATTTCTCAACTCCCTTATGGCATTATCCCTATTGATAGGACATCATAATCCATGGTATAAATTCTCCCTCAGCTAGATGTTATCAACCCTATAATGATGGTTCATTCTAGCATGGTCAATCCCATTTATTTCAAGGTCTCGTGAAAAATTATGAATTAATTATAAAACCTAGCCTAATGTCCTCCAAATTTTAAAGTCTCCCAAACCCACCTACGCTTCAACTCGATCTACATTTTGACTATCTCTGGGGTAAATTGCACTAGTTAAATCTTCCTTGATGTATATTTTTCCCTTTTCTCCTAGCTACCCATTCCCAATTTCAAAACAACACCTACCCTGGGATTCTCCCCATCGCATTCCTTATCCTAGCCACCTTATACTCTCATCATCATCATTAAAAATTTCTCAATTTTGGGTTTATCAGATCTCAATATATCTTAATCTCACTTAGTGAAAAATGACTTCCCCCTTTATTATTTACAATAATTTTCAAAGCTGGTTTTCATCTTGATTTCCTCCAAACTTAAAATATCCATATATTTTACATTATTAACCCTACAAACATGTCATAAATTATTCCACGTTCATGGTAGTGAGCCACTCATTTCAACATTTTACACTTCTCTATACCACTTTATCATTGGAAACCTCATTTTTCCATCATTTCAATGTTACATATCATCCCTCCCACAATACTCCTAACTAGGTGATGCATGTCTTATTTTAATGATTCTCTTCTAGTGATTATTTTCAATCTTTCTTATTTGCGGTTCCAAGAAATTATTATATCTGCCACATGTGAGACAAGAGAAATTAGTAATTAAGTATCAAGTAGGTATATTTCATTTAACATTCAGTTATTTACTTTCAACATTTCCTTTCAATATTGTTGCATAGTTCTTTTTCTAAATACATCCTCATGTTTCACTATTGTGACACATGATAATATTCACTTGGGGCATATTTATACATCATATTTTTTACACTTGTTATCCATTTATTTTGTGTAGGGTATATTGATTCATTCTCCTCTTAAGTAGGTTTCTTAAAGGGCCAGTCAGGATTGGGGTATGATCACACTTAGTCATGTGGGCTAGACTTAATCATTTGAGAGATCCCTCTATTATCCTTAGTCAGCCCATACATACTTCTATTATTCCCCTTGTTCACACATTATGCTCATCATGTCCACTTATCCCATTATATCTACCTACTTCTTGTTCACATTATTACCCTTACTTTTTATCACTTTTGACCTTCATCATTTTTACCCGTTGATATTTTAGCCTCCACTCCTCATATTTTAAGCCTCATACCTTAGGGTTTCCCCCAAGGATGATGTCCATCACCCATGGTAAATGAAACATGTAGTGGTTTTTCCATAAATAATGCCATCATCCATGAGTGATGGCATCAGGTGTGAATGTCCTATAATATTCTTGTAATTAGGATCTTCAAATTACACCACTTCTTATAACTACTTGCTGAGCGTACAATTTGCACAATGATCTACTCTTGCTCACACTACTACACACTTAATACTATGGGTTTGGAGTCTTGGAGCTTGTATCTCATTTGTATTTGGATCAACATAGTGATCTAGGAATAAGATATATTATTGTTAATATTTTCCCTTTCTCCATCCATAGTGATTCTCTCTCAGTGATGTTGTCTCTAGGGAGGATTATGCATCAGAAGTCACATGCATACTACATGAAATTATTCCTAACCTGCTTCAATCTCTTATTTTATGTACATACTTGTTTTATTTGGTCATTCATGACTACAGGTTAGAGAAGATGTATGTTTACTTTGGTTTATTACATTATCTTATTATTATTATACCTTTTGGTTTTATCCACACCTTAGTTGTTTCCCTTTCTATTTCAGAATCCTAGTAGGATACTTATCTTATTTTAGTTATACAAATTAGTAACCTATAGCTATCATAGGAATAGGGTTATTATCCTTTAGATTTACAACTTTAGCACTCCTTGATAATATTTTTATCTACATGGTGTAGTCATTATTTGATTAGATTTCTATATTTTACAACCTATTTTGGAACATATCCTTTACCCATCATACATAGATGCTTTTGGATCATTGGGGAAATGGTTCATCGAGTATATATATATTTTGTTTCCCTTACTATCTTGAGAGAGTAATCCAAGATGAACATGACACCAACAAGTCACTCTTAGCACAACTCTCACAATTTATAAATAGGTGGGTATTTCCACCTCACCACCATTGTCCCTCACATTTCATCGCGGGGGATAGGGATATCCACCTCTTCACCTTGATGGTTGGGAACCTTTTCCTTCTCAAAAAGGTTCCCCAGTTGGCATTGATTAGCGATACCACGCGATATTAATATAAAGGGTTGAATTGATTTAATAGAATTAAATATTATCAGAGGAATGAGATCAAATAGATATAACATTAGCATGAAATTTCTATCATGAAAAAGATAAGTAATATTGATATGAGAATGAATTATCTTGTATTATGAAATCTAGGATAATTCAAGGTTGGCACCTAAGTGGAATAGGTTGGATCTAGATTAAGTATGCTTCATGTAGAAACCTAGAAATTGAAACTCCTTTAAATAGAACCACCCAAATAAGGATATGACCACCTGGGTGTTAGTGTCTAAACTAGGCACTAATGTCCTAGAAAATTATCTGTTTTTAAATATTATCAGGGTCTAAACTTGTCTTCTTCTTTTCTCTCTTTTTCACATCCACTTCATAGTAGGTTTCCTATGTCACACCTAACCCTACAAAACAAACCCTAACTACCTACATAAGGATAAAGAAAACACTATATGAAATAAATAATGCATATGCTTGAGTGAAAATAACTTCAATGGTCACCCCAATGTGATTGTCACTGAGTGTTGGCATTTCAAACTCTATGTAGTTATATTGTGTGTGTGATTGAATCATGTCCATTGAACCTAGGTTTTATAGATTTGGATCAAACTGAAAGCATTTTACACACAATAATAATATTTCATTATTTTTCATTTAAGAGTGCTACACATATATAGGATTGGGACATCCTATTTTTAAGCTCAATATTTATAGAAACTCTCAACTACTTAACCACCGTATAATATCTCCCACCTATTCTACATGTGTTCTCACAACCACCAAACCTATTTACACATGAAATATCTATGATTTTTTAATCAACCAACTCATTTACATATTACCACAACATAATATAACAAACCATGTGGATCACTCAATAATGTTTTCCTAACAGGTTTCCCTTGTGCTACTCACACCAAGATAGCATAATACAAATACGTTTCCCCCAATAATAATGTGTGTGATAGAATTTAGAAATATCCCATCCTATGTAGTGAATAATATAACCCAAATGTAGTTCTTGAATCTTACTCTCTTCCCTAGTAGTAGATAAGAAGTAATAGCCTTAAATTGTCTAGCCCCTAATAATAGTAAGTCATGTACATATATGATTCCTTTATTTGAATTTCATCATTAATAACTAAAACATCCAACACAAAGTGATAATAAATGTTCTAGAAAAAAATAACAAGTAATGTGGCATTTCAAATTTTAGAAAAGGAGGGAAAAGGACAATAGCACCTAAAGGAAAAAGTAGCACCTAGGTGCTCTAGCCTTTAATGGTAGTTTTCTCAGAGGATATAACAGAAAATATAGAGTTAGGTCACATGTTATCTAATTTCAAATATTAAAGTGATTATAATAGAAAAGTAAATAATATAAGTATGAAAACAATAAAGTAATGTAAAATAAAAATAAACATTGTCAATGTCGATTTTTCTTTCTTAGGAATAATGCATATAATAACATACTTGGAAACATGATGTAAATAGTAAGTGCATGATTTTGTGTCAATATTTCCCCCAATTTACGTTGGTGAATGAATATTCAGTAGCATGAAGTAGATAAGAAGAGTGTACCTTATGGATATCTGAAGGTGTTGTAACTGATAGCATTCCGAATGAAGATTGTTCTTGATATCATGTTGAATGGAGATTATGAAATGTGTACCATGGAATCTAAGATACGATAAGGATCCTACGGGTTACCTCATGTGCATAATGTAAATTATACATGTGTTTTTCGTTGAATATTACCTTTTCCCAAGCATCTTGTTCTTTATATTTATCCTTATTCCATTTGTGTGTCACCTTTTGTTGGAGTAAGGTCGAACCTGCAAAATAAGATAAATGTACTCAATGCTCATGATAAATAAATTGATATTTAACTAGTCAATGTGAAAATATAAATGAGTATTGAAAAATATTTGAATCAATGATAGAATACACTTGAATTTCATGAGAGAAGACAAAGAATTATTCATGTTTGTTTCTTACCTTGGAGATGGCTAGAATGGTACTAAGGATTTAGACACCATGTAGCCAAACTGGGTATTTAAGCATGTTGTCGACATACTGAGTATTTTGGCATCATGTTACCAAGGGAATATTATTAAGAGAGTTATAGAATTTTCCCTCCAACCTTTAATGATTCCCCATAGATTAGTTTCATTGCAGATGGTCAAAAGCCCAATACAAATTGTTCATGGATGACACATCATTCTAGGCATATCATTTCCCCAAATATTCCCTAGGTTTCATTCCCTATTTGATCCAAAGAAAACATGAATTATCTACCTTCACCAAAATATGTAAATTTTCCACTAGTTTTGTTCTTGTTTTACCTAATAATGTACCTGTACTTGAGTATGTGCTACTGGAAATTATAAAATCCTATCACTGAGAACCTTTTTATCTATTACTATACTTGTTTTTCCCATAAGAGATAACCTCTTAGGAGGGATACTAGCACCCATTATTCCTATATAATCTCTATGATTTTGTCCTTGCATTGATTTTGGCCCAAGTGTGATTTTGAAATAGTTTTTTGGCTCTTGTTTATTCTTTTATTTTTGTGTAGCAATCTATGTCTAGTTTCTAAACTACTGAGAAGGTGAAATAATCACCCGATGATTTCCCCCATCATTTAGGTGGATGAGATAACCAATGATACCATGGCCCAAACAAGGAAAGATTAAAATTATGTGCAAAATTGAAATAGAAATCTTATATGGGGAATAGTGAATGTGCATGGTAACAACCATGAAACATGTAAAATAATGGGAAAGGATAGAAAAATTTGTTATTTACAAACAAGCATGGCATGATATAATAGAAACTAATCAAAACATGTAGTAACATGGAAAAATACATAGAGAGTAGTTGTTTAAATACATGAGACACCACTCAAGATGTTGCAATACACTTAAATAATTCAAGATTATAGAATAAAAACATGCAATCAAGAATAGGGCATAACCTATAAATAATGTCAATTAAGACACAATAATAGACAAGATACAAGTAAACTACATAACCATGGTTGGAAGTGTGCTTGCAAGATAAATGTTACACATGAAGCACCTATTATCATGTTAGAAATATTGAAATTATGTCACCAAGCATATAGTTGAAATGGAAATATAAGTAGAAGATATTGCGATGATAGAACATGTATATAGAGAAGTACATGCAAAGGTAGGTTCCCTCAGGAGCCTCAGTGGGACTGGTAGAGAACCGTGCTAAGTATCATACATTGTGTTATAACTTCTAGATACATTTCATTCGCCTCAAAGTACCATCTGAACATGCATGTGTTTATGGAAAAAGGATAGAGCATATTATGAATCAAAGTAACAAGGTAAGCAATGTGTAACATAGAATATTATAAGAAATCAAAGATACATCCTATCAAAATATAAACTAGTATTTTTGAAGTATTGCAAATATTTGAACGTTTTAATACTATGACTATAATAGGGGAGTGAGGGTGCCCCCAGTGTATATGTGCAAAGTGAGGTCCATGTAGCTAAATTCACCCTCAATAGTCATGTTTGAACCTATAACAAGAGTCTGTCATCCAGTATTTTTGTCATGCAAAATGTCTAGCATGAAAAATTTTAAATTATGATCATGACAACTAATATCAGCATTTGATAACCTCTCTCTTGGTCATTTTGAACCCTTCCTCTAGCCATCCTATCAGCTCACGCATCCCCTTTAGGTATGAGTTATCTTCATTTTGGATGAGAGGAAAGTGTTAATATTATTTAAAGTGTTTTTCATGTGAAACATAATGGATCCAATTTTATTTCACAATGAGACTAAGCTTTGAGGTGGAATAGTTATCTTTCGAGCACTAAATTGGTTATTTTTATCTATATTGCAGCATGAGGACATCGTTTAGAAGATAACTAGAAAGGATCAACTTATATGGGAGATTTATATTAGATAAATGAAGTGATCCAAGGTATTTTAGGAAACATCTATAGAGGAACAATTCAAGAAAAATCATATCATTTTGGGAATAGGAAATGAAGGCTCTGTCATCACCAATCCGGCACTATGATAATTCTTCACCGGGAACTCCTCGTGCTATGATTATTTACTAATGCACAGCCTTTGGTTTGGTGGATGTAATATGGAAACAAAACAACAACATAACACAAGAATACCATCGACTATGATAAGACAGAATGATGAAAAATCTGAAATATCAAAATAAATTATAATATTAACATGAAACTGTTACAATCTCACCCATGAGGTACTTCAAGTGTTATTGACTTCACTTGACTTTCACCAAGACTATGGGAGAAACTTTACAATTATGGCTTCTTCAACACACCTTTAAACTGATGGCTTCCTTCGCACACTTCCTACAATATTTCTCACTACTTCTTTTTATTTATAGAACTTCTAGGCTTATCCATCCTATCTCTAAGATAGGATAAGAAATCCACTCTGACGAATCATATTCCATACCTTAACTCTTATCTGCTTTAAGATAAGATAAACCTTATCATTTTACATGGGTTCCACATTTTTAGACTTTTTACAAATAAAATACACAAAATATTTATGACCTCACTCCTTGTCCTTATTACCAATATAATATTTCTAATTCCTAATCATGTAGACCCTACTTCTCTAATTACCCAAACTTTGACATTTTAACATTACCGGACCACTTACGACAAATATTTACTTTTTACAACATTCCTATTGTACTTTGACTATTACCATACTCCACATTATTGGCGACACTGTACTGACGGCATCGTTATCTTCTATCAGACGCTACTACTAATTATACTTAACAACATCCTATTCCTAATACATACATTAATGAAATAGAAATTATGGAGGAAAATTTTAGTGTCGACATCTTCCCCCTTCCTAGCTTCTACTCCGTCCTCGGCGTAGACTATTCTGGTGCTTGGAAAATATTCAACTTGTCGTGGTTGACCCATTTTGTAATGGGAGTGCCATCCAATTCCTCCAGTTGGTACGTACCATTTTCATGCACAGCTGCTATTTTGTAGGGCCCCATCCATTTTGGAAGAAATTTTCTCTGTCTTCTTTTTTTGTATCTGGAATCATATACTAGAACCAAGTCATTCACATAAAATGGAGACCACTGGATCTTTTGATCAAAGTATTCCTTCTGCTTCATTTTCTTCTTATGGCTTGTATCCTTTGCTATTTCTCTCATTTCCTCCAGCAAATGAAGATGTACCAACCTTTCTTTTACTGAATCACTTTCATCCATCCTTTCATTTTTCATAACTCTCACAGTGGGAATATCAAACTCAATAGGAAGAACTGGATCAATGCCATAAGCCAACTGAAATGGGGAGTATCTTGTTGCTGACTTTGATGTTGCCCTATATGCCCACAATGCTGCATGAATCCTTTTATCCCATTTATGTACCTACAAGGCTGCATCTTTTGCTAGAATTTGACACAACACAAAATTTGTTCGTTCCACCTGTCCATTTGTGCTTGGCTTGTATGTTGTTGCCTTCCTATGCTTAATAGAAAACTTATTGACTATGGCTTCTACCACCTCATTAATGAAGTGGCTTCCTTGATCTGTTACAATTTCTAATGGACAACCAAATCTGGTGACAATGCGTTCATATATGAACCTTGCCACTTCATCCATGGAAGCTATTTTCAATGGCCTAGCTTCAACCCACTTGGTTAAATAATCTGTGGAAACTACAATATACTTATTTTTCCGTGATGTAGTTGGAAGTGGACCTACAATGTCTATTCCCCACTTTTCAAAGGGACCAAGTGGAAAAATAAGACATAATGGAGCTGATGAAGTCTTACGGTTACCATGTGTTTGACAAATATCACATGTCTTACAATAATTATAACAATCTTTAAAAAGAGTGGGCCAGTGATAACCTGCATCCAAGATCCTTCTTGTTGTAAGTTGTCCAGAGAAGTGCCCTCCACATGTACCAATGTGGAATTCTTCTAGCAACTCCTTTCCTTCAACTGCCCTCTTGTACTATCCATCAGGTCCTATTCGAAATAATGCTCCATATAGAATAAAATATGGACGACTGGCTTGAGTAATCTTTCTCTTATTCTTTGCATTGGCACCATCAGGAAACTTGAATTCATTCAGATAATTCCAAATATCTATGTATTCACTAGGGATTGTGTCAAGGGAGAACAATGCTGCATCGGGAAAATCATCATCATCACAAGATGATCCTAAACCATCATAGGCTCGAGAGAGTGCATCTGCATTGACATGCTTCTTTCCTGGCCTATCTATAATATCAAATTCAAATTCTTGTAGAAAAATTATCCATCTTGCTATCCTCCCTGATGGGTTAGGCTTATTGACAATATATTTCAGAGCCTGATGATCTGTTACAACTATAAATTTCTGCCCTAGCAAGTAATTTCTAAACTTCTTTACAGCAAAAATGATAGCCAGAGCCTCTTTTTCAGTTACAGTATAGTTTACCTCAGCACTGCTCATTTGTCTGCTCCCAAAGTACTTCTATTAAGAGGAAATGGTAAATCTTTGATTTTTGAAACTTTATCAGAATCAGTACCAATACCATCTTTGGATATAACATGCCCTAACAAAATGCCTTTAGAACATCCAAAGACACACTTTATAGGGTTTAGTGAGGCTTGTGCTTCATTTAACCTTTGAAATGTTGTCTCCATTTGGTGCAGGTGGTCCAACTTGCTCCCATAGATGCAAAAATCATCCAGAAATACTCTAATGAAGGTCCCAATGTAGGGTTCAAACACCCTATTCATCAACCGCTGGAATGTTGCTGGAGCATTACACAACCCAAAAGGCATAACTCTATAAGGCAAACGTTCCCCAAGGAGTGGTGAATGTGGTCTTCAGCTGATCTTTCTCTGCTATACGAACTTCGTTGTAGCCACTATATCCATCAGCAAAACTATAGCACTCCTGGCCAGCTACTTCGTCCAAGATCTAATCTAAAAATGGAAAAGGGTAATGATCCTTCTTTGTTGCCTTATTGAGCTTCCTGTAATTAACACAAATGCGTAGCTTCCCATTCTTTTTTATTGAGATCACAATGGGAGAAACCCATTCTGAATTCTCCACAACAAATATGAATCCTGCATCAAGCAACTTATCTATTTCTTCTTTTACAGTCTTGGAAAAATTAGGATTCATTCTATATGGCATTTGCTTTATGGGCTTAGCACCATCTACCAGCTCAATACAATGTTCTACCCAACTTACTTGACGGAGTTCCTTGTAATCAAAAGTGAATAGGTGTATGTACCTTTGAAAGAGCTTGAGGTAGGATTCCTTCTCACTCTCCATCACAGCATCACCAATCTTTATTTTTTGGAGACGATCATCAACTTATTCTTCAGATAATTTTATGGGGTCATGAGTTGGTGTGACTGGCAGGATATCCATGACTGAAACATCCACCTCGCTTTCTTCATATTCAGTGTCCACTTCACTGGTACTAGAGTAATTAGAGGATGTCCAATCATCAGTTTCATCACTTGAATCCACAGGTTTTGCTTTATGATGTCGAGGGATCACGTTTATCTTCACCCTCTCTCTACCACATCCAAGTGTCATGAAACCTTCATTCCAATAGTTTCTTGCATGAACTCTCCTTAGCCATGGTCTTCCCAGCAGCATTGGGTACGCAACAGTACCATTTTTCATCACCTGAAATTCTACCACACATACAACACCCATAATAAATATTGCCACATTTGAAACTACACCTTCTGGTTTAGTTTTTCCCTTATTTAATGACCTTAACATAAGTGTTGAAGGGCGATCAATTTTTAAACCCAACATATTCATTACAGACTCGGTCATTACATTAACTGCAGCACCTCTATCAACTAAGACATCATGAATTGAAATACCATTACATAATACCTCAGCTTGTGGAGCATAGGGATCTGCCTCTGCCTCCAAAACAGGGACCTCAACCTCCTTCCTTCTTCGAGCATTGAGTCCACCTCGCAACTCCCGCCTCTTCTCAGAAGACATAGCCAAGAGTTGACCATATGTAATATTTGCAGGCCTTTTGGACAGATCTTCCAAGATGGAGTATGGTCCTTGCCCCTGTAAAATCAGAAAATCCTGCACACCCAACTTTCTTCTCCTATGTTTCTTACTAGTTTCTCCTTTCATCTTCTTAGGATCAGTTCCATCTTGATTATCTTTTTCTTTCTTTCTTTTTGTTACAAACACATCTACTTCATTATTTCTGCTCTTATCTACTACATCAAGAGAATTCACAGGTGCTTTTCCTTTATCATTATCTCCTTTACCAGATGTAGAAGCTCTATCTTGACAATTATACTTATAATGACCCTTTTTATAACAACCATAACAAACAACTTCAGAAATATTTCTTTTTGGACCTCTATCTCCTCCCTGAGAACTAAATTCCTTTCCTTGAAGAAGATTAATAGTTAACTGACCCATATTTTTGAGCAGATCTTCATACTCAGTAGATGTACTAGGAGAAATATTTGTGCTCACAGGGAGTGGTTGTGGATTCTGGACCAAAGGTGCTGCTGTAGGCTCTACTTTAGCCACAATTTCTTTGGGCTCCTCTTCCATGCTTTCTTCTTGCCTTCTTACAATCTCCTTTGCTTGTTCAATGGTAGCTGGGTGGTCATACTTCACTCGTTGTCTGATCTCTGGCTTCATCCCAAGAATGAAGTGCTTACAGAGTATATTATCCATGCCATTCATCAACCCATCCGCTAGTCCTTCCTTCTGGATCTGGGCATCGAGCTTCCTCCTTAGCTCTAGAACACGAGCATGATAATCCCTTATCTTCTCCTTCTCTCCTTGGGATAGCTTTGTGATCTCGATCATGAGATCTGCATATTTTTGTTGTTCACCAAATTCTTCAAGAAAACTTTCAGTTAATAAATCCCATGAATTTTTCACATTATCACCTAGTGTTTCAAACCACCTAAGTGCTGAACCATCCAAAAAGGTAGGAAAAAATTCAATCCATTGTTCCCTTCTTATAAGGCCATTACAAATACAAGATCACTTAAACTCTTGAATGAAAGAAGAAGCATCTTCATTAGATTGAGCTGAAAAAACAGGAATCTTTCCCATTTTCAAAAGTAACCGCCGTGAAATACCAACTCACAAGTACAATCAACAAGACTTATGTGTACAAATAATTGGAATCACTATACTAGAAAGTGACTTTACACCTTTCTACGGTAAAATAGAAATGACCACAGTAAACTATGGTAAAACTTGACTTACTGCGGTAAAAACTGACTTTACTGTGGTAAACACTATTCACGGTAAAAAGTGAAGTTACTACGGTAAATACTATTCATGGTAAAAAGTGACTTTACTGCGGTAAATACTATTCCAGCAAAAATGACTTTACCATGGTAACTACTATTCATGGCAAAAATGACTTTACCATGGTAACTACTATGCACAGTAAAAACAAGGTTACCCTCTAATTGATTTTTGACTAAGTGGGAATATCTCTCCAGAAAATCCACCAACGAGGAATGGTCTCGGCAACGGAACCAAAATGTCATCAGCAATCCGACACTATGATAATTCTTCACCGGGAACTCCTCGTGCTATGATTATTTACTAATGCATAGCCTTTGGTTTGGTGGATGTAATCTGGAAACAAAACAACAACATAACACAAGAATACCATCGATTATGATAAGACAGAATGATGACAAATCTGAAATATCAAAATAAATTATAATATTAACATGAAACTGTTACAATCTCACCCATGAGGTACTTCAAGTGTTATTGACTTCACTTGACTTTCACCAAGACTATGGGAGAAACTTTACAATTATGGCTTCTTCAACACACCTTTAAACTGATGGCTTCCTTCGCACACTTCCTACAATATTTCTCACTACTTCTTTTTATTTATAGAACTTCTAGGCTTATCCATCCTATCTCTAAGATAGGATAAGAAATCCACTCTGACGAATCATATTCCATACCTTAACTCTTATCTGCTTTAAGATAAGATAAACCTTATCATTTTACATGGGTTCCACATTTTTAGACTTTTTACAAATAAAATACACAAAATATTTATGACCTCACTCCTTGTCCTTATTACCAATATAATATTTCTAATTCCTAATCATGTAGACCCTACTTCTCTAATTACCCAAACTTTGACATTTTAACATTACCGGACCACTTACGACAAATATTTACTTTTTACAACATTCCTATTGTACTTTGACTGTTACCGTACTCCACATTATTGGCGACACCGTACTGACAGCACCGTTATCTTCTATCAAACACTACTACTAATTATACTTAACAACATCCTATTTCTAATACATACATTAATGAAATAGAAATTATGGAGGAAAATTTTAGTGTCGACAGTTCCAATGAAGAAAGTCACCTTGTTTTGAAGATTCTGAGAGTTTCAGGAGGATTTTGAAGCTCATATAATAGGAAACATAAATATATTATAACTCTCTAGATGATATACACATTAATGTTTTTCCAATACTTCAAAATCCTTTGTGATGATCCAAGACACTACGGTTGCATCTTCAAGCCAAAAGAGTAAAAATCCCTTAAAATCAAATTGTAGGAAGAATTGGCTCTTGAAATTGGTTAGGAGAGTCTCAAAATTTGTTTTTGATTCAAAATGATATAATTTTTTGGTCATAAAATTCATATCATTCTCTTGAAGTAGAAAAATCACTTCCGATGTTCTAATTTCACATTGGGATAATGGCCTCGACAAACAAACAAACTTGAACACACTTTTGGAGGGTTTTTTCCCTTGCACTTTTACCCAAGGTGCATGGGGACATTAGGGACAAATAAGTTTTCTCTCCCTATGAAAATTTCACTTTCTTCACTTAAAACACCATAACATACATGTTAGGAAAGTGCAAAACATGAAATATGGCCCCCTCCTCATGTTGTGGAGCCCCTTGGAGCATTTTTCAAGGATGATTGTCCCTTTCTCTTTTTCCCAATGTGTAAGGGGACATGGAGGAAAAAATAATATGCTCCCCCTTCCTTAAGATTGGTTTCCTGATCCGTAAACTAGCACTGACCCTGTGTATATATAGTTTACAAACAAATCCTTAAGAAAATTATCATTTTCCCAAATTTATTGAATAGGATTTGGTTAAATAACTGAATGTAAATGTTTAAAAAATAAAATAAATATGAATTTGTATAATTGTAAACTCATATGAATCCTATGTTTATTTAAACCATTCAATTGAAAATATACCTAATTTCTCATTAATGTCAAAAATGATTAAAAAATATTTAAAATGACAACTTGTTGAATCATTATTGTGAAAAAATAGAATGTAAAATATAACCATGACACTAAAATTGATAACATAGTTCACCCGTTGATCAAGATATGTCTTCGGGATTTCTAAAATACAATCAGATCCATTAAAATTAAAATTTCCAAGTATAATTGAAATATTACAAATGTTAATGGATTGTGATCTTGAAAAAATGTACTTATCATACCTTAAAAATACTCTAATCTTGATTAGCAATGTCCCCACCTTCTTGAAGCACTTGCACACCAGTTTCCCCATATTCTACATCAAAATTGGTTGAAAATTATACCAAAACAACATTAATTGAACACTAATTAGGAAAATAAAATTTCATGCAGAGTGTCTACAAATTTTGAATAACTCTCCAGTTATAAAGAAATCCTGAAAATGCCATCACGAGGGCCAAATTCAACTATTTCTACAAAATGACATTTAAGAACTATAGACAATCATCCCCAGAGTTTCCTTCAAATATCACTAAGATCCTTTCATATTGTTTCCAAGCAAGTGGTGGGTTGGTTGGGCACCTTATCGTTTTGGCCTAGGTCATGGGTTTAATACCCTCTATGTGATTTTACTTCACGGCATGCGCTTTGACCTGCCATTTTAATCCCACATTAGAGTTAATTTTTGGGTAAGGTTGTTTAAAATAAAGCATTAGCATATGTGCATTAGCTTGAGTTACATTTTTTTGGGAAGTATATTTGGCATAGGATAAATTGGGATGTGTTGTGGTTAGAGTGTGGTGCATTATGACAATGCGTGAAGCACTTAAGTTGGAATGTGTTGGCAATTTTCCAATGCATGCACCCATCTTGGAATGTGGAGAATGAGGTGGCAGGCCACTTGGTGGCTTGGGGACCCACCAAGTGGATCACTCATAAATCCTCAAAATCACTGACAATCCTATCCTACCACATGTTATCAAAAGAAGGCATGAAATAATGTGATATAAACTATAGTGTAATTAGAAAAATTTAAATCACATTAATATACCATGGCGATCAGGCCACCTTCCGAAATAAGAGCGGACCTAACTGTTGAAACCCAAAAACAAGTCTCATTCCTGTCAAAGTATAAAGAAAATTACAAACACCTCCACGAACATTCTTTACCTCAATTAAATATAAAATATGAAAATAGGCTCTATGCACAAGACATGGTATTGTAGACCTATGCTTCCCTATTGAGCCAGTTTGACTCTAAACTTTGACCAACAATATCAAGAGCATACGGTGTCTGATTCATGCTTCTAATAGGAATTGAAAATATATTAAATTTCTCCTCCCGAATGTAATTTTTTAACTACTGACTACCCATAATGTCCTTCAGATCATTTCATCACTTAAAAAGTGTAACTTCAAGTGTTAGAGAGTGGAAAACATGTAAACTCAAGATCTGTTCAAATTTTTCCCCTTACTCATGATGCATGCACTCATGAGACGTTTATGAGATATTGTTTCCCCTTTTATTTTTCCAAAGGTACAAGGGTTCATGAGGGACAAAAACATTACACTCCCCCCTCTCTCAGTTAGACATCGGACATATGAAAAACCATTGTTGAGCCCTAAGAGCTAGTTTTCAGCCCATTGCATCTCACTCTTATGAAACCCCATGTTGAAACTTGTCATGATCTAACACAAAGCACGTCCTTGTGTCCCTCTTTTCTCTTTTTCCATCTTTTCCCCTAATTTTTAGGGTATGAATCCTCTTTAACTCACGTCAAAACCATGATTGAGCTTAAATAGTTTAAACAAGAGTTAAGGTGTGAAAATGAGACGAAAAGGATTCATTTCCAAAAACTAAACCATTTTTTGAATTTAAAATACATTTTCCCCCTCCCAAATCCCTCTCCCCTGCTAATATGCTACTGGAATGTGCCTGAGACCTCAAATTCTTGAAAAGCTAACTTTTACACATATCTCATGATCCTGTGGACCAACTCGATTCATATTTTAATCATCACCTCCTCTTTAAAATGCCTTCATGATGATCTATGATTCATACAGTGATATTCCCCCATTAAATTTTTATTAATGACTGGTGTTTCCATCCATTGGCTCTATTTTTCATAGAGCAATTGAAAATGTATTTACATTTTCCCGGTGACTCAGAGAACAAAATAGCCTAAAATTTAGAGCTCGTGATCCTCATAAAATTATCTTTCATTTGATCCATTTCTTACATGATGAAGTGTATTATTTTTAGGTATATGGAGGAGTATAGTTTCTCTCAATATCCCGCCCTCTTTGATGAATTTTTTATTTTCCAAATGATCCAGGGAGCTGAATTGCCTAAAATATGGAGCAAATATTCTTCATAAAATCATATTTCATTCAATCCATTGCTTACATGATGAGGTGAAATATTTCTACAGATGTGGAAGAATGATTTTCCTATCAATATTCTACCCTATTTGATTAACTTCTCACTTTCCCACTAATCAGATCGAGAGAATCATCTAAAATTCGGAGCAGAGTATCCTTGTATAATAAAGAAACTTTTGATATCACTCTCATCTCATTCTGACACCCAAAAGATACACTTCTGAAAATAGTATGTCTTACCAAGATTCACAATCTATGAATAGTAATTTATGCAACATTTTTTCTCTAAGTTTTCATTACTCCTTCCATATTAAGAACCTTCAAAAGTGTTAGATCGAGACACTTACTAAAAATAGACATCCTACAATTAGACTTACTAAAAATATCATACATTAAGATTGTGGTCAAACTTTTCACACTCAGTTTTATCCCATTCATTTCCTTTTCCTTTATCACCCTGGAGCTCAAACACTCATGTATGGAGTAAATTTCAACTTCAAACATTGAGTATCCTAATAAGAGTGATAATGATGTAACAAGTATATAACTAGAAAAATTGAAAACAAGGATGTTGATTAATTCTAATCATATACAAAGAGGACTACATTCTCTGTGGTTTACTCAAAGTTGGCATGGTCAATTTTGCAATAGAATGGATGGTTAAATCCATCCTAGTAGTCACAGAAAAGGGTCATCATGTTTAAGTGATTTGGTTAGTCATCTTAGCTCTACATAATGAAAGTCTCATAGTAGTGTTTTTAAACACTTATTCGATGCTTTGGAGTGTGTCCACATATCACAAAAGGAGGAGGTTGCAATCATAATTGTTTCAATTCAATATGAGGTCAAAGGTCAAAGAAATTCATTCTTGAGATGTCATCTCAAGAGCCCATCAGAAGAAAGCTCTTCATGAAAACAAGATTCTTGTCTCATATCTCATAGATTTCTAGCTCTCTCTCTTCTCTCTCTTCCCTCCTCCCTATCTCTCTCTAACATTCTATTTCTTCATTAGAGAATGTAATTTTTCACTCTTTCTTCTTATTCACTTGAAGTGGCCTCACTTATTCCATTGCTAAAATTCCATTTTCAAAAATCAAGAAAAGAACTTAATTTCATTCCTAAAGTGAATATGAAAGGTCCCAAGTGGTGGTAATATGAAAATTCACATGGGGGGAAGACGAAGAGAACATCCTTGTAAGCTATAAATTCGGTATGGCCTCTCCATTCCAATAGGGTTATAATTTGTTGATTGTTGTATAGTTTTTGGATCCTTTGTTTCACTACTACTACAAGCAATAAGCTACATTCTTATATCTTCTTTCTTATGTTCTTCTACTCTATCTACTTTCTAATTTTGCAAGCATTGGAATCTGTTACAACTAAGAAGAAACATTGTTTCTTTGATTAATGAATCCATTGAAATTGATGTTTCTAATTTACTAGTCTTTATATTTCTTACATGGTTGATTTATTCCTATTAAATGTGGATCTAATTTGTCTAATGTGTGTGAAATATGTAAGTCTAATCACAACATTAACCCCCTCTCTCCATTTTCCCATCTCCTATTTACCTCTCCTCAAATAAAATTCCTCCCTTTTATACTGTACAAGAAATTTTCTACATGTTTAGTGAATTATTCTTGTGTGGTCCCTGAGTTATCAAAAACCCCATAATTTTATGTAGTATTTGTATTTAATAAATGGGAGCCTCCCAATACCTGAGAAGGAAGGGCCTAGCCCTGTGATCATTTATGAAAATAACTAATCTTCCTATGACAAAGTATTTCACCAAATGGTAGCACAATGCTACCAGCTGATAGTTTCTACTAGCTGACAACATTTCCTTTCAATTTGTGAAATTTTACAAGATTTAAAAAATCTATTTTATAAATTCACCAAGTAATATCAATGTCTTTTTTATGGGATTCTTAAAATTTACCCTACTTCATTATTTACTTTAGGAGAGGGAGAGGTAGAGAGAAATTTCATTCATTTATTCCATAAAAATAACATCATATTAACATAATGTGGGGATATATACTATAATAAGGCATAGAATATTTCCACGCATATTATATATCGAATGTATAATATTTCCATCCAAATTGGCCTATGAATTCCAATGTAAGTTATAAAGTTTGGGAGAGTCTTTTGACTTCCATTTAGTTCTCATTTTCATTGTTGCAAAGAGGTTCGAGTAAGAAGTGTCGTGTTTTATATAAATTGATGTTTTTACATTATTATATTATACCAATATTCCAAACAAATTGAGTATCTAAAACACATGTTTATATACATAAAATTTGTTTTCACGTATCAAATGTGTCTCAAAGGGTCAACAGGGCCTAGTTTCCCCATTGTATGAACTAGCCGAATTGGCTACAAAAAGGCCTAAAAAAAGTCTCACCGAACACTAGGATGGAAAATTTCACATATCTAACATATTATCTATCATAAAAAGACTCCAACAATATTATTGAGAACCAAAATTGTCAAAAGAAACTCAAACTAGAAGAATATATATAGATCTGGTTATTGAAATGTTTTTTGTTGTAGTTCAGTAGTCTAAGCCATGAAGCCATGATTTCTCAGAAAGATATTGAACATGTATTATTCTTGTAATTAGGATACACCATGACATTGTTAATAGCATGAGGACTACTATGAAGCATCAATGTGTAGTGTATATGATGAAAAAGAGGCAATGAAAATCAACATCAATGAAAAGTAACAACAAATGAAGGAATATCAGTAGTACCAATAAGAAACCCAAGAGGATGATTAGAATATAGAGGTGGAACTTCATGATAAGCATGATTAGAAGAATTAAGGAACCACTTTGTCATGCTTGGGTAATGTATCATTGAAAATTTTGAGTTTGTCATTGTCATTGGTAGATTTAGAAATTGTGGGTTCAGGAAATTCAAGATCATTAATGATCAATCAAGGCTTGGATCAAATGTCTAACATTGAATCATCTATCAGTATAATGTCAATTACATCTATGATAATCAGAATATGCATTCTCATCAAAATTAATTCCATGATAATATTAGTATCTAAGAGGTTCAAGAGGGAAACTGGAAGAGAAATCAAATTACTTTCAATGAGATTAGGCAACAAGATGTAGGTGGATATGGCATATCTAGTAAAGATGTGTCGTGTAGGTTGGTAATTTAGAGCTTTGTTGGTTGAGACACAACATTGGCAATAGGATTTGGCTCATTATATTTCCTCTTAAAGGCATATTTACTTGGGAATTTGTCACTAGATTGAGATGAAGTATTATCACTATATTTAAACCTTCCCATAGAAAGTAACTTGATGTTCATACTTTAAGAGTATGACATGAATGATAAAAAGGGTGAAAGGAATCAAAGAGCACACATTCTTGTAAAATGATGCAATAGATTTTGGATAAAAAGATCTTGCAATTCAAATTCATCCAAGACATTTTTCATTCTAAAAAGATTATTCTTATAATACAAAACATAGCCACTAAGGTGCTCATTAGATCCTTGTTTCATTTTATCCATTTGTGTGTATGATATTTTGGTTCCAATGTTCATATAAAAGTGTACCAATAATAGATTTTATAAAGGAATGAAAGATCTAACATAGTGTATGGGTAAATCATAGAACCATCATAAAACCTACTCCTATAGGCTTCTAAGATACAACTTTTTTAATAATGTATCATTACAAGCATAGTCTAAGCATGTAACATCAAATGATCTAAGATACTCTTGAGGATCTCCATGACCATCAAAAGAGGAAAATTAGGTGAAAAAAACTAGGGCAAGTGGGAAAGAAGAAACTTCGAATGTAAGAGGACTATGGAGGAGAAGTGAAGAATCTAAGAGATGGAGATGATGAAGAAAAGGTGTGTTGTAAATGACTAATTTGAGCCTGTAAATCATGGTACAAGGAATCTAAGCGTAGGTTCCTGAAGAAACATAGGTTGGATATGAGAAATGATAGGGAAAGAGATAGTGAGTGTTAGGTGTGGAAATAAGAATATGGATTGGTGGATGCCCCCATATTGGTGGGGGGAGAATAAATGGATGAAGATGTGGAAGCCATAATGGGAATAATGTTAGTAGCTATCATGCACAAGATATCTGATGGGCTATCTTACATGTACCACATCTAAAAAAAAAATCTAACTATCATCTACAAGATTCAAGAACAGGTATTTGGGTGGAATAAGAGATACATTACTTGAGTCAAGGACTAACATATGACGGTTTCCACCAATGTGATTTTCACTGAGCACTACAGTCCACATCCTTTAGACTCAATGGTGAGGATTTTGGTGCATTGAAAGCTATATATATTGTAGGGCACTAATCCTATTGTGCAATGTTGTCACCAAGATAGCGGTCACATAGGAACTACTTTTTTCCCTATGGATGATAGTGCATGGAGGAATTTAGAATTTTCCCTATTAGTAGCAGTGAATGAATGAGCCCAAATGTGATTTAAGAAATAAATGGATGCGTCCTTTATTAACCACAAAACCAAAATTATTTCCCAGATTCAATGAGAAGACACTAATATAAAAAGTACCCCTTAGAATAAAATCAACGTAAATTTGTAACTCCATGTATATTTATTAAAAGCTTTGGTCTTTGTTGGTTAACAACACTACAATCTGAACTATTGATAAATAGGAGTTTAGAAAGATATGAACAATTAGGCAAGTAACTAGAAAAATGTAAAAACCTATTATATAGGGATAAAATTCACCAAATAGAGGGAGCCTTATAATTTACCTCTCAAAGTCCCCTACAAGGTACTTATCGCATTCTCAAAGACTTTTCAACTTAAAGATACAATCCAGAAAACTAAATCAGCTAAGTAGACATTAAGTCACTTGTTACAAAAAAAATCTCAAATGGATAATTCTAGAAAAGATAGAGAAAAAAAAGAGGTTTTTTTCATGTAAAGGTAAAACAATGTCAAGTTGAAAACTGCAAAAAAATATCAATGTCTAGAAGTTATTCTAAACTAGGAATAGCAATGCATATAACAATATGAACTAGAGGCATATTGTAATACTAACTAATTTTACACTTTGATATTTGAATGAAATAAAATAATTGAATAGGTGGAAAAACATACAAACATGAAAATGACTTTCCCATGCGAATACTTTTGAGACAGAATAGATTTCATGAGAAGACGTGAGTAGAGGAGGTAGACACCTCAGGAAATTACAATAGATGATGATTTACTCCTGGGGTGCCTTTTGATGAGGATTAAGGCACATGTGGGTGCCCTACTGTAAACAACTCAAAATATGAATCTGGGATAGATTGCTAGGGTTCGCAATTATCTCCATTTTAGCACAATGAGTGTCGTAAAGCTTTTTGATGACATTATATGATCTGCTAACGCTAGCTAGTTTAGATACGAAAAAGTGCACAAATTCATTGTTAGGTATGTAATTTGAATAAAAAGTGCCCATTATTTATATGAAGGAGTTCAAACTGTCCTCAATATCCATCAATTCAAGGACTTACCCCAAGTCTTCTCAAACTACATTTCAGACCTAGTGTAGTTATGTTCTTATTGTGTGACAATAGTGTCCTCAGGCATTGTCCCTAGTGCCAACCCTACACAAAGATAGCAGATTAAGTATCTGATAGAGAATGTAAAATGAAAGTAGGGCATCCCATAGAATTGAAGAACCTAAAAATTTTCTAGTGTCTTCTTTCCATATCATCATAGATAATGACCCCTTGCAACAACCTTCTTGTAGATAACTAGCCCAAATTCTACTTATTAAGCATGTTAACCCATTAACATAGATGATTATGTTGTATTTATATAGTGATACCTTAGTCTCAATTTTCAACACTAATGACCTGACATGCTTCGACTACTAACTCTAGGGGTAAGGGTAAAATCATAATGGACACTGACCTTTTTGGATTCTAAGTGAGACATCAATTTCAACTATCACCTATAATAAGGATCGGAGTGCCCGTGTGCACCCTTTCTATAGGCATCCTAGTCAAGACAAAATATGAAAACTGAGTTGATTAATATGATACGAATCTTCATGTGAGGATTCTCGAAATGTGTAAATAACTGACAACTCATACAATACACCCCACAATTATTCAAACTATGTTGAACTTAAGAAATGACTAGTGGAACTGAGCACCTCCATAGTGAATACTTTTCTTGCTTTGTCAAGATCCATAAATAAAACAACATACTTGGGTGGTATAAGTGTAATAAATATCCTGCATGATTTTGTCAATTCCATTTTCCCCTACATTTATTTTGTGATGAAGAATTTATAGGTAACATAAAGTAGATCAGTGATGTGTATACTTAAGAAATCTTTCATTCTTCCCATTGTAAAATGTGCACTATGTGGTACATATAAAAATGTTCCAACATGAACTATTTAATGTGTAGAACAATGGATCAACGCTGTTGATCCATACAACGTAGTGAGTTTACATCCATGTATGATGAAGTATGCTAATTGAGATTGATGCCTAGAAATGTTAGATGATTGTTGATTTTGAACCTCTCCATTGTATGATGACGATGATTAATGGGATATGCAGTGATCAATTCCCAACCCAATTTTGCATGTACGAATAACTGACTAGAGGACTTTGGTCATCTGCCACCAGAGGAATCGTTGGGAGAAGGTGTGTTATTCTCCATCTCTAACTACATCCTCAATATATAGCCACTGACATACGAATCAGATCAAATCCTTATTGGTTTTTGTCCAAATATTCTCAATCAAACAATTCCCATATAGGAGTGGTATAGGAAAGGCACTCTTTCCCCCACTCCATTAGTGTTTCCCATAATGTGATGGCTTCCAAGTTAGGTCAGTCTAGAAGTAAGTCTCCGCACTTATAGAATGATCTTCCCAAGTTAGGTCATCTGGGAAAGTAATGCATGTAATTCCTTATTATCTGGGAGGCCAATTGTGTTATATTGTATTGATTAAATAATATGACTTTAATTGTTAGAAATTTGAATGTGTTGATTGATTAATTGATTGATTGTCTTGATTGGTTACTCGTAGAGAGATTTTAAGCTAGTTTCCCCTATGTTAGGACATTATTTTCCTCCCATGATAAGTGTGTGCATAATCCCCTACATGGAAATATTTTAACAATTGTTTCCCCAAAGTTAGGTCCTTAGGGGGAAGTGATGAAATGTTGAATATAGTAAATGTATGTTTGTTTCCCCCAGGTTAGTTCATTATGGGGAATTAATGGTGAATTCCATGTGGTTGATTATTAAATGTTTAAAATTATCGAATCGGTGGTGTTTGTTTCAATGCATGATGATATAAGGGGAATTTTAAGATGACCCGAATTGCATACCCCATGTTAGTGAAATGGGAAGTAATGATATGAATGAATGCTAAGCCGAAAGGAATAAACACCAAAAATATATATAATGTGATAGAAAATGTAAACATTTGTATAGATTGAGTGAAAAATATGTTGAGGAGAGATATAATGTGTGTGTCATATAGATGATACGATAGTAGGTAGAATTCATAAAATAACTCCACAAATAGGGTGTAAATCAAAGTAAAAATGCTCAAGATATGAAGAAAATTGTGTGGTGTGAATTAGTTGTGAGAATAAGTGCAAAATAATGACCATAGTAATATGAGTGATGAAAATGAACTATAGATAGTACGATGAAAAATTGATTAGTCACTTCATTTGTCTTTTACACGAGCATGATAGTGAGCTCTGAGTAAGTAAGGATTCCACAAGTGAGATTAACACGTCTTAGCCGGTTCGAGATGGTGGCGACTACTGTAGCATCACGTACGACAGTGGAGTTAATAAGTGTGTTGTTTTTCAAAAAATGTATGGTGCAGTTGTCATTTGTTTTTTGAATTTTTGAAAATTTGATATTTTTAATAATCTTGGTGTTTTATACCTGGACAGAGCGGTGAGGGTGCTAGTGAACCCTGGGATAGGAACATCCAGATCCATGCGCTAGTGTCCTTCTTCTGGGTTCCCCAGTCTTGAATCTAGGTGCCTTGGTCCAGAAAGTGTGTATTTGGTCTAGAATGGTGTAAATGTGATTTCTAATGTATATTAATGTGATAAGCAAGTGTGTTCAGGTTTGTATAATGATCTAACATTGTGTTTGTTGTCATTTTGTGTTGTGTAGAGAGACATTCACTCAAGGGAGTTAAATGGTGAATCTCCTGTAACTAGTTTTATGAATACTCCTCTGTCAAATCTGACTAGAATAAGGCCCAAAAAAATTCATTTCAATTCTGAGCATCAGCTCATCAAAAATTCTTTTGCATGCCTTACCTTTATACTCAAGTGCTTGGAATGTGTGACACTTGGCCACTCAGAGGAATAGGAAAATGACATGTGGTATCTTCTGATTACTCATTACCACTCTACCTTACCTCACCGACACCATGGACCTAAAACTTTATTGAATCAGTTCATTCATGTGGGCTTGGAGTCCAGGGAATGCCTTTTCCTTGATGAGGCCCGGAATCCTGCCACATGGTCGTCTAATAAATAATCTGAATCATTCGATATAAGAGGAAAATCAATCTTTTGATTGCTCACTGCCACTATTCCTCTATTCACCGCGACTTGAAGGCCTTCCTTGATGACACACTCACATTTTGAATGGAAGTGTCTATTCCCTGACAACTCACATTTTGAGGGAAGTGCCTAGAATAGGCCTAAAGTGACAACTATCATCTACTGAATGGAATTTGAAAAGAGACTAAATTTAACAATAACATCTACAGTGAAAGACATAATCATTCACAGTGATGTGCTACTGCTTGCGAGGTGATATTTAACGTCCATTGAAATTTTGTTTTTAGAAGGCAACAAATTCAACAGAAGGAAGAATAGATTCATAGAAGTTTTGGACCATGTAAGACTCAAAATATACATTTTTCTGAGTAAGTGTCATCCTGCATTTGATTCTTTAAATATTATATTTTTATAAGTAACATTGTATAAGCCTTCACTTTGAAATATTTCAATATAAGGGTTGACAAATTAGGGTTGAGGGTTTCCAAATTCTAGAATCTAAAATTCCAAGCATGTCTACTTCCACAGGAGCCCAAAATAAAAGTAAAACCCAAATCCCATATGCCAAACTGCTTAAAACCCCTAGTTTTACTGATGAATATCATGATATTTATGATCCTGTAATTGGCACAAGAACTTCACAACTTAGATACATATCTGAGAATAAGGAAAATGAAAGTAAACGGTCAGACCCATCAGGTAAACTTAAAGGTTGGATAACATGGGGGTTGGATTGGGATGCATGATGCTCCATGAGGTTTTACCCCACACTGAATTTTTCATTCTCTGTGCCCAGAATTACGATGGGAAAAAAATAATTGTTGCAAATGGCACTAGAGAAGAAATGTTGTCCATTACGGAGGTAAATCTTGGCCATGCATTGGGGTTTGAAAGTAAATATTTAGGAACCATCAGCATAAACCTAGAAAAAATTGCTAATGATTATCATGCCACCACTAAAAATGATAAAGATGATTTTTTGCAAAAATTAACACTTGATGGAATGGTACCAAAAGGGAAGCCTCCATATACAATTGAGATGTTTAAACAGTGGGTTAGGAATACCATTTCTATGCTAGTATTTTTCCTTGGATTTGATAGTGATGAGAAAGTGGATGTAACCCTCCTCGAAATGGTATATAATATCCATTTCATTTCTCCACCTTGTGCATACAGATTTTTTGAGCACATTGCAGAATCTATGCATAAACAATTCTTAACAATCAAAGAAGGCTCTGACACTAAGACCTTTAGGTTCACTACCTACTTGTGCTATTTAATTCTATGGTGGTTTGGTGAATGGTTTGGACAAAACAAGCTTGTAATTCAGCCCTACAATGATGTTGAGGGCCAGCCAAAAGTGTTGCGTCCATTAACTGAGTGGACCCCCAAGATAAGGATGTTTGATAATCGAAGGGACTACAATCAATTTGTGGACTACTTTTGGACTCCAATTTATCAAGCAATTTCAAAAAGTACAATGCCTAGATTGCCTATGACCTGTAGAGATTGCATTCAACTAGGATCAGAAATACAGTTAGTTGACTGGTACTTCATGGAGGAATATATTGTGCTAAGGTTTTATGGATCAGGATTACAACCTTACAAATTTCCAATACATGTGACAGAGAGGGTTTTTTCCTTGGAATATATATATGGTAGATGGAAAGCACAGATAAACTGTATTTTGTTACTCAACAAAAGAGGAGCATATTTCCTTCCTTACCATTTTCATGTGGAGGGTTCACATTTGAGAGAAAATAATTCAATGTGGCACATGAAATTTTACAAATTTTTAAGTTTGATGTTGACTCTCACTGGGTGTATGACCCATGTGAGGTGATTAAAGCAAGGGTAGTGGCAAACAAGAACTCTACCACTAAAATTCAACATGAAAGCAAACCCCTGCTAGAAAAATTGAAAAACAAGAACTCTTGGGATGAAGTAAAAAAGTAATGGATGAAATTTTTATTGAGAAAGGAATTAGTTTTCAAGAGTTGTCAACACAAATTTTGGGATTGCCTCCACAAAAATAGGCAAAGGATTTTCAATATGCCAATTTTTATGTAAAATTGATAAAAAGTCCTCTAAAAACATGCCAAAGCATATATATCATGAATTGCAAGATAAAAATTGGACAAGGTCAAAAATTACTTCCTTTTGGTCTATGAGGCAGGACCTAGGTGATCCAAAATTTGTTTCAGAGTATGGTTCTATTCCAGAAGATGTAGATTTTAGAAAATTATGGAATGAAGCGCATCTTGCAGAGGCAAGTAGTGATGATGAGACTGAATCTGAGGAATTACACACTCCCCTTAACACATATAAACCAAGTCTCAATGAAATCTTGAAACAAAAATATTCTACATGAGCAATTATAGTTGAAAAGATGGGTTTTAGTGGTGGTGGTTTGGGTTCAACAGGACAAGGCATTTGGCTTCCACCAGAGGTACATCCTAGAAGAGGTTCTGATAGGTCAGGCCTTGGAGCCACTGCATACAAAAACTACAAGTGGTAATCCAATGCATTTTTCTCCGAAGTCAAATCCTCAGCAAATGTTTCAGCGACACGTTGAAAATCCAAGAGGAGAAGTTGGCAATGAATCTGTTAGTATTGTTATTGTTGGTGGTTCTAGTGATGATGGTAGTAGTGGTCAGAAATTACCACAATAAAATATTATTCTAAAGAGGCCAATATAGAAATTTGAAGTTCCTATTTTCCAACAAGAACCCAAGAAGAGGAAAAAGACAGAGTCAGACACAGATACAGTTACTCTTTTATAGGTTAGCATTGCCTCAAGGAAACTAATTACAAAAGGTGGTACCACCCCTCAAAAAATTTCTAATCCACAGGGAAATTCTCCCCAAACTTCAATTACTCCTTCTCCATTCAAGTTGAAGCAGTTCATTCCTACAAACACCTCAAGTTTTGATTACCGAGCTGAGTTTTCCCATAAATCAGAAAGAGATAAAAGAAACAAGAAGAAAATGTTACAGGCTACTGTAACTTCAGATCCTGCCACAATGAGGGTATTTCCTACATATAACCCAGACACAGATACCATGGAATACATGTATGTTATTCCCAAAGTTGTAAAACTAGAGAATCAAATGGTTTCTAGTGACTACGATGTAACCTCCCTTCAAATTTATTTTACTAGGATGAAACCTTGTGATAAAATAAATGTATCAAAAAGGAACAATGATGTGGTATACACAACATTTCTAAAGGTAGAGAGAGAAAAATAAGTTGAATAATAAAATTCAAAAGTTAGAGGCAGACCTGGCAAATGAGAAAGTGAAAAGGAAAAGTGACACTTAATAAGACAAGTGAGTTGGAGAGGAGGATAAAATCATCTACCTCTATGACTGCAGTCATTGCGAATAAACATGCAGAAGTGGAACTGGAAGAAGTGAAGAAAAAGTTACAGGAAGCAACAAGTAAGAATAATAGATTAGAACAAACACTGGGAGAATTGCAAGAGGTTCTGAAGGCAGAAAAAAAGGCCAAAAAATGGGAACATAGCCTAGATGAAGAGAGAAAATTTAGGGGCATATTGTAGAAGGAATATAATTAAAAAAAATGAAATATTGCAACAGAAGCTAGCAAAAACTCAAAAGGAAATACAGTCTTCCAACATAAAACTATCTGAATTTTATAAAAAGGCATTGATTAATATGACAGATAATGTTTGGGGGAAATAAACCAAAAAAATTGATGATTTGATTAGATTGTTTGAATTCATGGCTGATCTACAGGGAATCTATGATAAGATCCATGAATACGTAACTGGTAGCAGAAAAGTGATGGCTTTAAGAGAGGATACAACAAGGAAAATTTTGGAAGCTATCTACAAATTCAGTGACATGGAACTGGCATCCAGAGGAATTCAAAACTAGTTTGATGCCTCAATAAAGGTATCATCTATCATTTAGAAGTGTGTGATGTTAGGAAAAGCACATAGGAATTGTTGAATAAGTGTCAAAGAATGTTACAGGAGCTGCATGGAAAGGTACAAGATTTCACAAAGCTTGTTTTGCCAATGCCTTTTGACAAAACATACCAATTCATTAAAAAGGATGCATTACAGAATAACATGAAAGAAAAAATGATACAAGAGAAGAACCAAATTCCTAAGAAGGTAGATGAGACAAAAATTTTTGGCTTCATTAAACCATTGATAACCTTGTCAGTAAGTTTTCATACAACAATAAAGGAAATCTCCACTCTCAGTTATGAATTGATAACAAAGTTACATGTCAGTCACTCTGATTTACAACAAATTGTAATTCCAACAGATGAAGAGTGGAGCATGTTACAGAAGATGATATAATTAAGAGTAATTTAATTTTGAAAATTGTTCCATTTGTTGCAATCTTCAATTTTTTCATACAAGGCATGTCTCAAGCAAGTTGAATGAGGAATAGTGTTATTTTTAAATTTTCATTTCAGTACATAGTGGTTCACAAAACTGACAAACCTTTTATGTTAATGCTTTGTAATTGTAGGTGTATGAGAAACATAAGTGTTTTTTAATATATTATATGAACATCTATATCATGTGATATGCATCTCATAAGTGTTTTTTAAACAATGTATTTCTATTATGAAGACAACAAATCAATGCAATGCATTTCAAGTTTCATTCCAAAGACTACAAATTGACACAGTGTTTTTTTAAAATACAAATAAGGAAAAATATATTATCATAACAATGTACTGAATATTTGAATATATTAATTATTATATGAACATCTATATCATGGGATATCCACAAATGGAAGCTTCCAATTTGATGGTGGATCATCTCTATCATTTGATTCACCAGATCTCTGACTCTCACTTTGTTGACAGTCAACTATTGCAATAGGGTCATCTGTTGTATTTGTGCCATTGTTTTCAGCCCCTCTCCTTTCATTAATCGACTTCCATACTTCCAGATCCCTGTCATAGGGAAATTTATCCACTTCGTACTGTGATGTATAAATTCTCAAACAATTTTATAATTTTTTGTCAAGCTTGTTTCACAATTTTGACTTTATAAAGGTCAAGGCACTGAAAATTCTCTCATCTTCAACTGAACCCAAAATCATTGTTTGACATAGATCAGCCAATGAGAAAAACTCAGACATGGTTTGCTGCAAAATAGTACTTAACCCAATTTTTTCCATAGTCGGGTTATTGCTCCACACTCTAAGGGATTATCCAAACATTTGAATTGCTCAATCATTGTAGAGGTGAATTCATGGGATTGATCAATCAAAATTTCCTTTCTTAAAATACCTGGAATATTCATTCCATTGATATCAACAGGCTTACAAAAATGTTGAATCAATGTAGTCAACCTCTTGTGGTAGTCTTCCTACAAATATCTTTCATTTTGGACAGGATTCCAATAGGTGGGATTTACTACAACCATTTCTTCAAGTAAAGCATCCCTTCTAAATCATTCCCTTATTTCTTCTAGTAGGGACACTACAATTTCTCTTAACCTCACCCTTGTTGATGATACAATGTTATCAAACAGCAGGCCCTGTGACATTTACCTTCTCAACCTTACCGGCTACTACTTTAAACATGTACATTGGTATCTCATATCCACGTACAGAAGCACATACTTCCCCAAACAAGTTGAGCTTCAGAAAGCTACTTGCATTTCCAATATTTATCAAATCATTCCAACCATCAAACTTTGGACCTGTAACAATAGTTTCATTGACAAACAAATATTCTATTGCCAAACAAACTCGTTTCCTCAAACTAGAAAAATCAACAATATAGATAGTTCTTTCTTGTGTTTGTTTAATTAAATGATGCATTTCATCCAACATGGGAAGGAGACCACACAACATCAGAAATGACTCTATATCAGTCAAATGATGTATCAAATCCTGGGCCTTGTCCACTTCCATGTGATTCTGCCACATCACTCCTAATAAGGATTGATACTCTTCGTACACCCTACGAACTAGTTGGTACAATGAGATCCACCTGGTGTCGACATATTTTAATAGTTTACACCCATTTTTTAGTCCTTCTAAAATATTTGGAATTCCATGAACCTTTTAGGACTACGGAAGAAATAAGCATGCACCTCTCAAACAAGGTCTTCAACTTTTGCTACAGGTTTAAATTTTCCAACTATTTTGTAAGCTAGGTTCATTCTATGATCCATACAATGAATGGAAATCATATACAGGAAATGATATGTTTGGAGTGTTACACACAGGAAATTATGATGACCTTACATTACAAATGCCCCATCTACCTTGACACATACCAGCTTTGATGCAATTGTAGCATCATCCATGTCACCGATCTCCTTCAAACTTTTTATCACCAACTCACAAAGGTTTTCAGCATTGGATTTCTCTCTCATCTTGTGAATGGAAAGTAAGTGAGGTTGTCTCACATGATTCTCAATAGTATACACATGCATACAGACCCAAGAAGTATTATCTACTGTTGTAACCTCATCAATAGACAAAGATATGTATCATGCAGACTTCAGTTTCTCTTTCAAGTCTTCTTTCTCAACCATAGCTAGGCATTTTTCCCAATCCCAACCACTACTTTCTGACCAGTGAGAATGAGGAAAGTGTGGGACACCAAGAAAAGACAACATCTTATTTTTTCAGGAAAATATTTTATAGGATGACCTCTTTTCAGAATGTGAAAAATAGTAGCTAGCTGAACTATTTTACCTAAAAGACTGTTTTGAATGATCTTGTTGAATTGAGAGGTAATTGTCCCTCCATTCACTGCAACTATTATTTCAGTTCTCTTGTGCTCTTAAAATTATTTTTCATACCTAATATGAAAACAATCATCCATAGTTTTCCATCTGGAAACATTCTTCTCAACGCCATCTACAATTATCTTTTCATATATCTTTCCTACATGCTTCTCAATAGTATCCAACTTAAGTTGCATTGTCTTGTCCCTACCCAATTTCTAGCTACAGATTGTACATTTTCATTCTTTGGGAGGTTCAACTTTATTCTCATTTTCAACAGGTTCAATAAATGGAAACTTAGAAACCCACTCTAACCTGAAACTCCTTCCCAAGTCCCATTTTCTTTCCTTTCTCTTTCTTCCAGAAATAGGTGTCCACTGAGTATTTTCCATGGTGGAATTTAAATTTTTTGACTACCAGAAGTTTCACCTCCAACATTCACTTGGGAAGGTGATGCAGTGTCATCTTCATTCAATTGGGTAGGTGGTGCAGTGTCAAACTCAACATCATTCAATGGAATGTCTTCAAGGGGAGGCATTTCATTGTTGTCGTCATTGAAAACATCAGGCATCAAATCAAAAATGAACTCATTCTAAGTTTCATTTTGAATGTAATCATTATCCCTTGATTGTGTTGGTCCTGCTGGAAAAGGATGGGTTTCCTTAGATGGTTTCTCAAAATAAGATGTTAGTTTTCGAATGCCAGTACCACTACCAGAAGGGGTTGGAATGGATTTTTTTCCTAAGCTTCCCTTTTTAGTTTCCATTTTCCTGAATCAGTGAATCTTATAGTATTTAAATAAAAAAGATACAACATGTTAGATTAAATGATATTGATATGTGCACAGACATCTCAACATGAGAAATATGTATAAAGAAAAATATTACACATGCAAATGCATTTAGATGAATTGATTTAGGTAGAAAGACAACATAGAGAATAAATTCATCATGAAGCATCTCAAAAGCACTCTCATTGACTGATTACTAATGTTAACATTGATTACAAGGAAGTGATTTCAATATCCATATATAATTTTCTCAAAACACTAGATAGTGCATCTCAAGATGTAATGGATGTCAATTGACAAAAAATGCACAAAATAATGACATATGAGAGGAGACAACAATCAACATTGCATCTTACAAGAAATAGAAAAATACAAAATAATAATTTAAAAGAAGAGTCATCATGGAAACCTAGAAGAAGTTTAGATGTAAAATTAAGAAATTTAAGGAGAACAAAATGTAACTAATCCCAATGGAATTCTTCAAAGAGATTTGAATGCTTTTCAAGTGATTTTTGACATGGTCTATATAATATTGTGTCACTTAACATGTACTAATTTTTGCAAGAGTGTTACATTAGTATAAATGTGTCTCAACCACCTAAAGGGCCTATATGCAATAGATGTCAACAAGAGAAATGCCATCATTAATTTTCAAAATCTAACAATGTAGATCTTGAGAAAAACCACCAAAACTTGCAAACTAAACGTAAGGCATGGGAATGAACTGCCTATGTCAAAATGAATTAAACAACGTGGAGCTCAAATTTAGAGTTAAGGTGGACCTACAAATACTAGAGGTCAATAAAAATATAAAGGATACACAATAAATTTTTCATCTAGAAGAAGAAGAAATTACAAAAGTTTTTCCACAATTTTTCATGGTGGCTTGATTGACATGTTACATCAAATTGGATAAGGATTGCCTACCATTTATTCAGTTTCAATGCACTTGATCTGTATTGGTCTGATCTACATGTGTTAGTACAAAAATCACAAGGTTTGACTCTTTTGAAAGAAAAAATTGATATAGAACAAAGTGAAAGGATGAGGTGATATTTTTAGCTCTCTCTCATATAACTTAGTTGGAAGGAATAAGAATATTACTACAGTCAGAATTAGAGCATACATCAAGAAAACTGAAGATGTATCAAAGGTTTGAGAAGAGAACAAGAAACTTAGATGATTTGTTGAGCAGCCAAAGACACTCTAATGATAAGACAAGTTTGGGTTTCAAGGAAGAATCTAAGAAGGAAGAGATGCATGTTGAATCAAGTCATGGACCTTCTGAAGCTAAGGAGGATAAAAAGACTCAAAGGAACATCATAAGGCAGCCCAATGCATCTAGGTATGAAATAACCTTCAATGGTGTTTAATATTCTTGCAATATCTTGGGTCATAGAGCTAGGGACTGTAAAAGTACAGTCAAAATGCATTTCCATGGAAAAATGGAAGGTGGGATCTCTCATATCAATCTAGAGACATTACATGCTACAATTTCCACAAGAAGGGTCATATAGCTAGATTTTTTTTTTCATGAATTACCAAGACAGAGCTGGAGGAATGAAGGTAAGAATGATGTTGTGTGTTTCAATTGCAATCAAGTTGGACACATCGCTAGATATTGCTACAAAGATACACCTAGACAAAGTTGGAGAGATAGAGCACCAAAAGTTAAGATCCCTATTGTTTGTTTCAATTGTAACTCAATTGGTCATGTTGCAAGATATTGTAGAAGGAAGATGAACAACTATAAGAGAAAGGAAGATGTCAAGACTACTCCTGTTGAGAAGGAAAAGCATGAACCTAATGTAGCTTTCTCTGATCATGATGAGCCTACTGGTCATAGAAGTCTTTTTGTTGTTGAAGAGCCCCAAGAACTTTTGTTATCTGTCAAGAATATTATCAGGTGGAAGATAGAGAAACAAAAGTGAAGCTGACAAGGGTGTGAAAGTTCAAGTTTGGTGACCTGTTTGATGAGGACATGTATGCTTTGCATCACTAGACATAACTAAGTGAATGAAGTTCCTCCATTATGCTTCATGGAGTCACCTTATTGTCTATTGAAGCATGGATTTATTGAGGATTGTCTTGAAGTATTCTAAAAGGTGCAAGAATGATCCAAAGACTGGTAAAGATATGTGGAAGGTAATTTAAGGACTTAAAGTCTCTGTTGTAGCTAATCAAACATGAAATAGGTGATCTCAAGGTCTGTGCTCAGTTTGAAATCAAAGTATAGTATGTATCTTCTCATGAAGGACTCTGAGTTCATTGATTCATCCAAGGTATGATCTGTCTTTAGTTGATTAATGAAGGAGTCTTGATGACCGAGCTCTGTCATAATGGCACAAATAAGAAGGTTGTGTATACATGAAATTTGTCTTTAGTATCCCAGTGGTTTTTCCTGTTGTATACAGGTTCTAAATGTTTTCATCAAGCCAAATAAGGTGTGCATCTACTCATGAAGAGATTATTGATTCATCAAAGGTATTAGGTATTTCATAAGAAGATCCAATTACCAAGAGTGTTCATCATTTCAAAGGAGATGAGATAGAATATATGGTCTTCCATCTAGGACTCATTGTGGTATGAGACTATGACTTCAAGGTTGAGAATGTATGCAGGGTTCTTTGGCTTGACAATGAAATGTCAATGTGTCAAAGCTAGCTAAAGTATCATTAATCTTGAGAGAAGCTTGAATGCTTTGATATGATGTTTCACATATGATACAACTATGATAAGGGTATTCTTTGTATATTGTTGTGTTCCTACTTGGAGAATGTGTTCAAGAAACTTGAAGGATATTGTCATAAAGTAACTATGATAGTAACAGGTGCAAGTTGATTGCAAGATTTTGAAGAGCATAGTCTAGATTGTAGGTAAGGGATCAAGGTTTTAATATACTCACAAGTCATGAAGCTATGTTTGTACCAAGGAATAATGTTATACTTCTATAAATCTCTTGCAAGTTTGTATACCCTTGAGTAAGTAAAATTAACAGTTTGTCTAAGGCTTGATTCATTCATGAGGAGCATCAAAAGAAATATGTTGACTGTATGATCAGGGAACTTTGTGTCTTAAGTCTGAGTATGAGAGGATTTGTGAAGTCAAGAAGGTGAGAAAAACCCTTTTTAAATTCATAAGTGTATTATTGAAATATTGGCACAGTCAAAAGGAACAGTCAAGAAGCATATCATGTGGCTAGAAATCAAGTTGACAAGGTTGACTCCAGTATCATGATGACAGTTCAGGGTTTGATCACCATCTAGGAAAGAACACAATGTTTAGAGACATGTTGATGAAGATCTACAGGAAAGTATCTGCAATATGAAGGCATGATCAGAAGACTAGCAACAATGGACAAAGTTTCAGGGTTTTAAGGAGATTCAGTCAGTGTCATGAAACTTTGTTGAGACCTAGCCATGATCAAGGTCTGTGAGGATCTTAAGTAATGTATCATTAAGAAAGTTGTCATGAAAACCTAGTGACAAGATAAGAGGTACAATATGATTCTTCTAGAAGTCTATAAGTCTGGTTGCTCAAAAGTACTCCTAGATAAAGGAACAAAGTAATCATCTCAATATTACTACCATTTACATATTAACACTATGAAAATATTATGAAAGGAAAACTAATTTCATTCAACAAAAGGCTAAGTAAGTGAGACTGAAGTCCTTAAGAAGAGAAATAATGTCATCTACTTATTACAAATTTCATTGTATGAATTTTTTATTTTATGTAATAAACATGACATATTTTGATTAATATTAAATAATTCTTGATTTTTCATATTATCTTATTTATATTGCACATTTTGATGCTTTTTAAATGCTTATATTCCTATCATATAATGTCATATATATTACATGCTTATCATATTATATGTCATCTCTATCATTAGAATATAGAATTAGCAGTATTTACAGAAACTCTTCTTTTTGAGTTGGATTATCAAAATGATGTCACTTATGTTCTTCTGTCAAACATCTATGAAAAAGGGGGTAGGTGGGAAAAGTTTCACATGATGAGGAGATCGATGAAAGATGCAGGAATTAAAAATATCCCCAGATGTAGTTGGATCAAATACCATAAAATGGTACATGATTTTTGTGCAGGAGATGGATCACACCCAAAGACAAAGCAGATCTATGAAAAGTTACAGAAATTGTCATCAAAGATGAAGGTAGTAGGGTACTTCCACTAAATTTATTCTTTTAAAATCAATAAGGAAAAATTGAAGCCAAAATGTTGAAATTAAAATGAATTTTTTCTGTGAGAACCTTGTTGAAATTAATGGTTCTATAACCTTGAGCCACATGTTAGCATTTTGTTAACCTCCCAACCAAATCCTCCCAGTAGACATGAACCCCACAGAATGAGCCACAGTTGATAATTTTTTGGGTCCGGAGTGGGAGGTCTATGCCACGCATCACCATTTCGTCAGTCTCCCAAGGAAATTCCCCTGACGGATGTGAAACCTGTAGAATGTGCCGCATTTTATATATCCTTCAGGTCCACTGTGGGACGAGGTAGTGTCAACGGTCAGTGATCAATGGTCCAAGGTGGGACATGTGGCAACATTCCACCACACTTCACAGCAATGGACTCCGGTGGACATGATGGTCATGGAATAAACCATAGTATATATATATATATATATATATATATAGAATAGAACAAAATATTCAAAAAAGATTCATTAAACAAGGAATATACAAAGCAGCAACTCGTGGAGATATATGAAGTGATTTTAAATATAAATATATTACATAGATGTATCTAAGATAGGAAAACTAGTTGTAATTCTCTGCATGCGGAGGACTATTCTAGATGACATAAAAAATCATAGTGGTTATGAGGATGAGGATGTTTAGGATTTGTAATAAAATAAAATGGAACATGATTTAGAAATCATATGTAGGATACATTTTATGAAAATTATAGCATTGAAATATATACTTAGTGCACTATAAGGACAATTTTTGAGTTAATAGAGCTATGGGATGAAAATCAACTAAGGCATTGCAGTGTCATGACATTCACGATACCCGTAAAATAAAAAAATGACATAAATAACTTACAAAGGAAGAATCACAGATAAAGCAATGCGACATGAAAGAAAACAGGTCTCAAATAGACTCACCTACAGTAAGTGCTTCTAGGATGTAAACTACAACACAGTAGCCAGGCCCCGGTAAGACCTTGATTTATTTGAAATTTTGTAAGAAAATTACAATATGTTGATTCGCTAAATCCCTTTCTACTACTTCACAAATTCACAAATTGGAAAATCACAGGAAAACAAAAATGTATTATATGATGTGTAAACATACATCTACACTGTGTGCTCAATGTTAGTGATTCTAGAATGTACGTCTACATATACATATGCATGTATATATATATATATGGAAAATTTAATCAAATAGTAAAAAAATCCCATGCATGTCGGTGAATGAGCCCAAAGGACCAATAAGGTTCCATAGATTTCTTGGTGAAAAAAGAATGTTTTAAATTCTTGGCCCGTCGATCACGTGATTCAATATAAAAATATACATTGGGATTGGAGATTCGTTGGCTATTCGCATGGGACAAATTATTGTTTGTGGAATTTTTGGGCCAAACCGAGGCACTATCGTGGCCATAAAAATCGCTAAAATCAATTTCCAAAAATCCTACTATTCACCAAACTACGAATATTCTTGAGTACATGTCGAGGCCCACATCAGTTTGGATGTTATTCTATGGTCAGGGGTTCCATGCTTACCGAATTTCATTTTCATGGTTATTGCTTCATTATCATTGTGGAGGGAGGAGGTGTAGGCATCTTGTATAAGATGCACAATATATGATGGTGGATAGAGGAGAAAATCACTATATATGTGTGTGCATAGTATGTGTTGGCCCACCTATATAAATATCTATACAAGTTTGCTTATGATGAGTATGGTGGTGGGATAGGAGCTTCCACACTATTGTGTGTAAATGCATATGAGCATATAGCCGTTTTGAGGCCATTTGGAGGTCCACATGGAGAGTGGGCTATGACAGAGATATATGCAAGGAGGTGGATTGATATTCATGGGCGTAAGATGGACACAGATACCTATAGGGCATTGATAGATAGGATAGGGCCCGGGGTAGTTACATGGAGGACATATCATGATTATGGAGGATGGCCAAAGGATGTTGTAGAGTTTTTATGTATTCATAGGACTATGTGGCTGGAGCATTGATTCCCAAGTTTGGCCAAGTTATTCAAGGTGGAGAGATATCAGAGCACCTGGGAGAAATGGAGCTAGGCCATGGCCCACAAGAGAGCAGGTAGTACCTCATGAGCCAGATGAGGTAGATGTGGCGATAGAGCTGATAAATTTATATGACATGGGGTACACCAAGGAGTACTGCGCATGGTGGGCAGCACATCATTGGGTATTATTGTATTCGTTTCTCATAGACGCAATGGGATTACCACATGGAGTAGGAGGAAAGGGGGAATCACATGCCCCCGATAATTTGGCAACGGCTATAATGGAGCATAAGTACTTATGTATAGATATGGTGTGTATTTTATTATTGGCTTATCTGATAGAAATTATTTTCTAACTTGTTGTGTGGTGTTATCTGTTTGGTAGGTAATGTGTGTTGGTCTTTGAAAGTAGACACGTCCATCCGACACATTGATGCAGAACATGTTGACCGGAATACTTGGTGGAGGTATACTTGAGTGAGTGGATGATATAATAGGAAATCATGCCCATTTATTTGATTCAATGGCCATAGCAGTGGTGACATGTACTGTGTTGCTAACCGAGAGGGACAAGGCACGCAAGGAGACTTGATGAACCAGAGAGGTAGTGGATGGTGGTACCCTAGAGCAAGATGTGTTCACATGATACGTGGATTTATAGTGGTAGTTTGTAGAAAATTATACAAAGAATACACTCTTATGGAGATAAGTTGAAAGGTATCGAGGTCACGATTAGTGATGTAGAGTTATTGGTGATGCATCAATTTTAAGGGTGCTCGTAGTATGTGAGAGATTTATCAATGATGAAATTTTATTTTCTTGATTGTTATTATCATGCAAATGTGTAACAAGGAAATCAACAATTTTTGAGCATGAAAATTATAACCCTATGTTAATTTTTTCAATTATTATTATTCCAAGACACCCCAGGTATGTCCAGTCAATCCAAGTGACCTCTTGAATAATGGTTAGGAAATCTCCATTCCCCCTAGGTGATTGTAGGATTTCATTAAAAGTTGCAATGTATAGGCAGTTGTAGGAAGGGCTATCATTGGCCTTCCTAGGACTGGAGAAACCCCATAGAGTGGAACAGAAAATAAAAATCAGACATGGAGTTGAATCAAAGGTCTTGGAAAATCATGGAATTGATTTAGGAATATTTTGGAAGGGCTCGGAGAAGTTGGGGCAGTTTCACCAAAATTAGGGTTCACAGGCCTAGTCAGTACACAAGCCAAAACACCCATTGAGCTTTAGAAGGTGATTCTGAGAGCTCCAGATGGAGTTAGGAGAAAAAAAATATATAGAAATATAATTAAAATCCCTACATGATGGTAAAATCATATTTTTCACAACACTTTGGCGCATCAGGTCTGCAGGCAGTTTTTCTCAGGCACAAGTGGAGTACCAAATCAAAAATCCATGTTTTTAGGGATCAAATGGAATAATCAAGACATGATACCCCCACCATTGGATTAAAAATGTCATTTACAGTCAGGATCATATAAAAGTTTTCCAAAAAGTCCATCGGGAGCTCAAGATATCATCATCACAAGTTGTCCTCTTAGAGCAAGTTCGGGACTTAGCCAAATTTTGGGAGGACACGTGTTAGCTCCAAGATCCTGGTGGGATTTTATGTCCCTGTCCCTAAGGATCAGGTTCATCAACCTTCAAAAAATACACCCATCCCCCATGTGACATTTGGAACCCCATATGACCATCAGGATTGCCAGTTTAGCCCCCAGGTGTAATTTGGAGCTCAAATTCCCTATCGTCGGATCTTTGCCATGTGTCAGCTCCAGGATTGCCACCATGGAATTTGATGTCCCTCACATCCCTCATAGGTCAGGGACATAAAACCTTGAAAAATTCACCCATCCCTCTAGGAGATATTTTTGTTCACCCATGTGACCTGCTTCCAGCCCCTCAGTGCTTTAAAGTTGATTTTGGAGCACTCATTCCCTGTCGTCGGATCAATGCCACGTGTCACCTCTAGGATCATTATGGAATTTGATGTCCCTCACATCCCTTTGAGGTGAGGGACATCAGGGACAAAAAAATTCACCCAACCCTCTCAACTCCAAAATTTGAAAATTTTCTAACTCCTGGTTGTTTCTAACTGCTTCTCTATTGCCAGAAGAAAGTTGCAGAGAACACCTCAGTCCACCACTCCACCATTGCCAAAGCTCAAACCAGCTTCACCAAACCAATTAAATACTCTACCCCATGGTGATACATAGGTCTCAGAATAATATTTCATCGAGATAAGAAGAAGAAATGAAGAACAAAGAAGAAGAACAGTGGAAATCCCCATTGCCATGAAATCAAAATTTGAAGAAATCTTCCAAACCGGTGCACGGATTGAAAAAAAATCTATTTATGAGTTCTTCTCTCTTGAAGGCCATTAAAAAATCATATTCAAACCTCCCATTTTTAGCAAGGAATTCTCACAGTGAATAAATTTCACTTCCGGATCCACGAAGAACAAAGTTCAATTTCCTGTCAAACCGACAACCAAATTGAAAGGAAATTTCACCAGTAAGACAAGAAGAAAAAACCTATCACAATGGATTTGATTTCATCACAAATGGAGATAAAAACCATACCTATAAATTTCAAGCTCCATTAATGGCTTCCATGACACAGTAGTGGAAAAAATCAGTGAGCTACCTCTCCACTTCTCAGGGTTCCAGTGGGAAAAATCACACGAAAATTGGAGGGAATGATCGTTGAAAAATCTAGTTTCACGTGAACTAGGTTTTGCACCATGAAGTCCCTTTTTTAATGGATATGGAGGACTGAATTTTCATCAAAGTTATTCCTTGTCACATTAATAACATCCCTGAAAAATTTGATCTACCTCTTCAATTCTCAAGGTTCTAATGGGTGAAATCACATAAAAATTGGAGGGAATGATTGTTGAAAAATCTAGTTTCGCGTGAACTATTTTTCATGCCATGAAGTCCCTATTTTTTAGGGATATGGAGGGATGTGTTTTTTATCAAAATTCTTCCCTCTTCAAAGAAATTTTCAAATTCCCAAAGATCCGGCAGGTGAAATCATCCAAAATTCAGAGGGAAGGGTCTCTAAAAAATCTAGTTTCTCTCAAACTAGTTTTTGCACAATGAAGTTGCCAGTTTCTCAAGATATGAAGGACTGATTTTTTATCAGTATTCTTCCCTGGTAGCTCCATACCCAAAGCTCTTACCAGGCATAAATTTTCATTTTTCATTTCTGAGCTTTCTGGAAAGCGAATCATGATGAAAATTGGAGCACGAGTTCGTGACGAAGAGTCGAATCCAAAATAGTTGTTCCCATCGCAAACAGAGGTCATTTTCACCATTTAATAAAAATATCATATGTTATACTTCCTCACATGCTATAAATGGTGAGCCCCACTAAATTTCAAGTTTGATCACTCAAGACAATCAGAAAAGGGGTAAAATGGAAAGTAAGATAGAAAATGACTTCTTCCCAAAATAGTAGGTCCCCAAATAACAACCTGCTAAAAATAGAAATGTGCTAAAAATAGCAATATCTCAGGAACATAGGAGGTTGGAATATGGTAGAAGGTTCATAAGGTGAAACTGGAGCAAGACAGGTGATATGTCACAAGATAGTAGAGCACAAGGGCTCATATTCTAAAAATAGCAGGTTGGTCTCAAAGGGCAAGTTTGGCACAATGGGACATAGAGGGATGATCATCTCAGGGAATTGGGACAAACTTTTTTGACACTCACTATATAGTTTAGGTCACAATTATATCATACATAGGATGGGAGTTGCGGTCATCAACGGAACAGTTCATTCAACTTGGCAAGCATTCACAAGCTGATTTGAAGGAGTTTCTCAGGGCGTCAGGAGTTCAAAGATTCAAAGTCTCACTGCACTTGAGTTTTCAATCAACAAGGATCAATGGATTTCATCGAGAATGACATATCCTCTTCTTCTTCTCTCACTCATTCTCTCTCCTCTTCCCCCAACTTTCTCTCTCTTCTCAATGTTCTAATTTTTCATTGGGATTGCACTTTTTCATATGTATTAATGTTCCTAATGTAATAAGTCACCTTTATGTTATAAAAATGGACTTAAAAGTTTCCTAGGAAGTTGAAAATTTTTAAGTTGCGTGAAGGATATATGAAAAGCCATTGGGGGGTAAATGATGAGTCATCTCTCATTCTATAAATTTTAAAGCTATTCTCTTTTCAAAGGGTTGGCAATTGATCTTGTAAACTCAAGAGTTCATTGTACTTATAGAAAGAAAATGAGATGGCCATTTTCTTCTACTTTCCTCCACTCTCAAATTTATTCCATTCCCACACTATGTACAACTTTTGTTTAAGCATTCAATACAAGAAGGGATTTTCTAGCCTTTCTTTGACTAAGGGGTTTCTGATACTTTGTGATTATTAAATTCTATTTGGTCTTGTTGTTATTTCAAGTATTATTTCTTCCTAATTTTAGTGCATGTGTTGAAATTTCTAACTAGTGTGTGCAGGAATATGATTTTCTACCTGCAACATTAGTTCTCCTACCTCTTTTCTCACTCCCCTTTCCCACTCTTCAGAAAAATTCTTCCCTAGCAAGAGATTGCTAGATTTTCCACAGGGTCAGTGGAGTGCCCCTATTGGATCCCCAGCCACAAAGCCACTAGGAAAATCCACCTTTTCTCACACATGCATATACAACAATTACATCAGTTAAGTAGAGGGAATTAAGATTCCCAGAGCATTGGTGAGAAATCCATAGTTTTTCCACCCAAAAATTCTTCTCGGTAATAGTTTTCGGTGCCCACTGTGGGGAAGATTTAGTAGTATCTGCACCCAAAATATGACCAAAGGTCCAAAAAAAAAAAAAAAAAATATTGAAAAAAAAAAAAGTTCATGAAAATCCATTGTTGAAAGATACACTGTCAATTCCTGCACATGACCTTTCATATTCCACATGTCTTTTCATATTCCCATTCAAGATATTTTCAGTGATAGAATCGAAGGAAGATACACCAAAGCAAGAGCTGAAACAGGTCAGAGAAATAATGGCGATTCCAATTTACCTCAGGCATTTGTTCCATCAGGGAAGCAAATTAGAGATAATCCATACTTCTCTCTTGAACCCTCCATCTTAATGATCTTCCAACGGGTTCACCTAAGAACTTTCTAAACTCAAAGGTGATAACATACAACCTTGAAGATTATCATCATTGCTTTCAATCATCATGTGAGAATTGAGTTGGCATTCAACAAGAAGAATGTTGTAGAAGTTGTTCATGGAATCCCTCCAAGAAAAATGAGTAGAATGGTTCTAACTCCTACCTTCCATGGGGATCCATCACTGCTCTTGAATGACATGATCTAAACAAGTTCCTGAAAGAAATTTCCAAATTTACAGAGGACTGTCAAGACCTCCTTGAACACATCGTCAATTTCAGCACATCATGTGAGATTCTTGGAGTCCAACATGAAGACTATGATAAGACTTTCGTGGCTCATTTCAAGAAAAAGCTACTTTGGTAGGACCTCCTACTGAAGAGTCACTTGCTGGAATGACATAAAAATTAAGTACAATGAAAGATTTAGATTTATTGAGGACTGTCAATACCTCCTCGATCAATTGGCCCAAATAAATAAAGGAGAAAATAAAACTATGAGAGACTTCTTATCTCATTTCGACCGGTTGCTTTACAGGATACCTGAAGAGGCTTCACCATCTGAAAATAATCTCAAGAGATTCTTCATCAATTCTCAATTACCAGAGGTAGGATTTCTCCTATGAAGATTTCAACTAAAGAACATTGTAGAATTGTAAAGGATGGCCACTGAACTTGATGACGATCTCATCCTCTCTAGAAATATCAAGAATACGTCAAAGGGAAAGACACCACATCCTAGAGATGAGAGAATAGACCCATTGCTGGAAAAATTTGTGAATGAGATGATGTCATTGAAGAGGGAAATATTTGAATGAGTTTCTTCTCAAATAAGCAATGGAAATCATAGTGTAGGAGCACCCCGAAGGCTTACCTTGGAGGCCACACCTATCCATGTAAATTGTAGGAGTAAGGAAATTGAAGAGGATCTTGAACCAGAAAGTGAAGGTGGTGATTTCCTAGAAAGTGATGAGTTTGAGAATGATACATAAATCAGGTTCTGTGAGTATTCTAGAAGTGGTGAAGAAGACAAAGAATATGCACCCAATTTATCATGTGTGGTATTCACTCGTTCTCATTTTGATAAAGGAACATCTCCCTCCACTGATGTAAAGAAAAAGAAGACTGAATATCCTCCTGTGGTGACTCCATAAAACAAAATAATCAATCGAGGATCTCTACTCCCACCCTCCATGGAGTCTGCGTTGTTGAAGCCTGATCATGTAGCAAGTAAGAAAAATCCTTTAATCCCAAGTAAGTCTTCGGATGCCTCTTCCAAGTCTAAATCTAAATATTCCCTTGTAAAATATAGTACTTTGAAAGCTCCTAGTGTACCTTTAAAAATACCCTCCATTCCCCAAAAACCTACTCCTTCTTCCAAACCTTTCCTAAATCTTAAAGCAGTCCCTTCATCACCTTCACCCACATCTACTCCTTTTGATTTTTTAGAATATGCAAACCAAGCCAAAGTCCAAATTATTGAAACTGAATATTTGTGAAATCATCCTAAAACATTTGAGAGGTTCATCCAATATATCAGGAGTGGTAGTCTAACACCCAATGATGTAACTTCTATTTCCAAAGGCATATTGCCAAAACCACCTACGCCTCCCTCACATAACATGCTTTTCTTAAGTGCATCCAAGACTAACAAGGTCGATCCTTTCTACGTCTCCCTTCTTGTTGGAGAATATGTACTGAACAATTACATAATAGATTTTGGTGCCTCAAACAATGTGATGCCTTTGAAGGTCTTCAAGGATCTCAAACTTACCATGAGTCCACCTGGTGGTTCTTATTACTCTTTGGAGTCAAAAGAGGTCCCACTTGTAGGGAAGGTCAAAGATTTACAGGTGGCTCTCGTTATATTTCCAAACAAGAAAGTTTTAGCGATGATTTTGGTAGCAGACATCCTAACCTCGTTCAAAATGTTGTTGAGTATAAGTTTCTACCGAGACTTGGGAGGTAAAATTTAGATGAATGTGTCTTCTGTAACCATACCAGTAAAGGGAGACATAGAGAAATTACTTCCAAAGAATATTATGAGGTACACAGTACAAAAATCCAGAAGCCCAGAAGCCAACATCTTGTATCAAGATGGTTGGTGGATGAATCACTTTGTGATAAGCAAGGAGGAAGAGGACATTCTCATCTTGATAGGGTTAGACATGCCTTCCTAGAGAGGGATGGACCTTGAAGAAACAATGAGGAGATTTGAGTTACAAGAGGGTAGCCTCGAATTACTGGATGATGCAAACCATGAAGAAGAGGAAATGGTTCTTGATGATTTTCAAGTAGAAATATCAAATTATGTGCTTATCTGTGATGAGGAGTTATTCTCATTCCCATTTGGGGATGAATATGACCTTATCCAAACCATTTATGGAGAGATAAGACCATGTTATGATGAACCCATGAAAGGTTTAAAAGAACTACCTATACAAGAACTGCTTAGAGCCATAGAAGAAACTGAAGATCCTAAGCTCGGTCTCAAACTCCTAAAGCAATCCATGAACCTACAAGATAAGCCTGAATCTGATTTGAAAGCTTCAATGAATGTGAAGGTTAGCCATATTGAAACAAAGCAAGATGAGAAATATGATGCCCCCCTGAGCTAATGATTGATGGATGCAACGATGAAATGATGATATTTTCTTTCCCATTTGAAGAAGAATACTCTTTCCATGATGAAGAAATTGAAACAAGGATTTTTGAGGCCCTTTAAGTTGAATCTCCTCTTGATGAAGGATTGGTAGAATGCAACGATTCTCAAGATAATGAAGTAATCCCTCCGGATGTTTTCCTTGAGCTGCAAAATAAAGATTCTTCAAAGGCATACAAAGATGAGATACAAGAAGTAACAAAGGACATATTTATGCAAGGACTATTGGATGCAGTGGAATTTACAAAAGACCCCAAGCTGATTCTTGATCTCTTAACTCATGTCATGGGTCAAGACAATTATGAGGTCATACAAGAAATTAGTATTTACATTGTGCAAGATAATAATTACGTTGGTAATTATTATTATATAGTTTAATATGTTATTAATATATTATTGTTATATAAACAATAATATATTATTGGTGTTGAGTTGTGTATTGTTACGGGAGTAACAATCACAACTAAATAAGTTTATTTTTTGTAACACCTTCCTATTTTGTAGGAGGTTATTTTGGCTATGTATATGGCTATATATTAGCCTGTGAATGTAATTCAACTATGCTGAATAGAATATCTTTCTATGTTGATTTAATTAAATCTGGTGTTGTGCTTTCATTTGGCATCAGAGTGATGTTATGGTCCCTTCTATAGAGCTAAAGGCATATGCGTACAGGCCATTGTTGATCCGTGCATCATGGACTTGAAAATCTGAGTAACCCATATATCAATATATGCAGTTCTAGTGCCTAATCATTCTTCAAAATTTGTGCATCGGCTGTCACTTCATGTGCTGCCTGTATATTCTTCTTTTAATTACTTTTCCTCATGAATAGCTTCATACATGGAATTCACTCATTGGTGAACAAGCCACATCCGCTTGCTCCACTTGGCACTCTATATGCCGACTAGCTCCCACAAACAGAAAGAGGTTTTTGTGCTCTTGTAGATCTTGTAAGTATCAAGCATTAAATTTGGTTCCTGTGCATATGCATTTTGGTCAAATATACAAGATTTGTAAATAATTCTACATCTGCCAAGATTTTTTAAGTACGTCATCTTCACCAAGCATCATGGTCACCTCAATTCGAATGCCTCTTCTTAATTGTGACATGTCTTGTTGATGAGAATTTACAATCGGTGAAGAAAACAAAGATCTTCCCAAATAGAACACTTTCTTGGTGGCAGATGCTTCAGAATATTCTCAATCAGAAAATTGATGTTTGCACGTGTTCCTTACTTGAGTTGAAACAGAATTTAGAATCATGTTCAACGTGTTGGTTAATCCTCCTTTTTTGTAGTCTAATGCCGTGTGTGTTTTGGGGGACTTTTGGAATATGCATGGAATGGTTCCTTTGAAGTAAAATGCATGGTTTGTGATTTGTTTTGTCCATTAAATGACATTTTTTTTATAGTTATTATCAATCAATAATAAGTCATTACGGCAGTCTTATTTTATATAGTCTAAATTATATTGTCTTTGTACCACGGTGAAGTTTTACTATATGTTGGACCATTATTCGTCAATAGAATTTTCATTGTTAAGTGTTTTGTGTGTCAAGTTAAAAATTCATAGTCAAATTTATTGTCGAGTTTACATATTGCATTTCCAGTCAAGTCCTCTAGTCTTAGTCAAAAGTATGTCCGTCAAGTCAATTATCAAAGTCGATGTCAAGTCTTCTTGGGTCCATAGTCAAAAATTTGTATTGTCAACATTGTTATATTGTGTTTAGGTGAATATAGGTAGTCAATGTTAAATAGGTGATTTTAGGATTATTGTCTTGTCAAGTGTTAAAGTCATGTCATTATATTAAGTCCGAAAATTAAAAAATAAATTTGCCTTACGAACGCATTTTTGGTGGAATCTGACGTTCGGGTAAGGTGTGTAATATTTTGAGCCTCAAATTCCAAATCTGCTAAGTTAAGTAGCATATTAATGGAGGAAGGAGGCATCGGAGGAAGGAGGTCGAATAGTGACCTCTCATCAGTCACCAATGACGGGGCTGCGCAGAAGCTATGGTGGCATATGTATGGTGTGAGTATATGATTTTCAGTGTGGTTTCCATTTTCTCAGTGTGCTTCAGTTTGCAGTGTTCCTGTTTTGCTTTGAGTGGTGTGATTTATTGTTAATACTAGAAAAGTTGTGTAAGAGAGCAGAAAACTATGGAGATCCTCTGACTGCAGAGATCCTCTGACTACCGTACTTCGTTGGAAGATGATCGCAGTGAATACTTCATTGGCAATGGTGACATGTGCAGCAAGATAAGACAGCAAGATCCAGTTAGTATGATACAACACATACATTTTTCCCTTTCAGTTCTTATTTGGAATTTCACATTGTGGGGGGGAATACATACCAATGTTCCATTCCCATTCTGCACCCAAAATGACTTAGTCAAGGAAAGCTTCCAGTGGCAGTGGCAGTTTTCTATGCTGTTCAAGATCGAGTGGCAGCGATCAATGACAGAGACTACGATTAAGAACATTACGATTCTTATAGGAAGTAATGTGAAATATTTTTAGTATATCTTCTATTGTGCAGTTTTGTGATATGCAAGTTGTGTTTCCTACATAATTCCCTAATGTATAAGCATAGTGGTGAACAGTAGCACCAGAGTAAGTCAGTTCATGGATCTTGAAAGGGTTTGTGGGAGGATCCAGAAAACCACACGAGGTGGACAGTTGATGAGGTTCCTGTCACTGTCAAGGTTTGTGGTAAGCCTGTTTAAAACCATGGAAGGAGCGAGCCTTTCTTTTGGATCAAGGTCATGAGTCACAGAGTTGGACATGCCACAGGGGTGAGCATACTGCAGTTGAGAGTGTGGATGTTTTTCTACCATGTAAACACTAAGGGGGGGAATGTTAGGAATTAGTATTTACATTGTGCAAGATAATAATTACGTTGGTAATTATTATTATATAGTTTAATATGTTATTAATATATTATTGTTATATAAACAATAATATATTATTGGTGTTGAGTTGTGTATTGTTACGGGAGTAACAATCACAACTAAATAGGTTTATTTGTTGTAACACCTTCCTATTTTGTAGGAGGTTATTTTGGCTATGTATATGGCTATATATTAGCCTATGAATGTAATTCAACTATGCTGAATAGAATATCTTTCTGTGTTGATTTAATTAAATCTGGTCTTTCAAAGTCCCAAAGGAGTGAGAAAAAGGATCTAAGATTCCCCTGGGAAAGAAAAGAATGGAATGTTCAAGTAATTTAATGAAAGGAAACCCTCATGATGCACTCAGTCCATTGTCATGTCATCAAGAAGCTCATATAGGCAAGTGTATAGAAAGCCAATAAGCATGTTGTCAATGGCAAATGTGTAACAAGAGAAATCAACAATTATCCCCCACCTTGTACCATAGCCCAATGGATAAGGCACTAATCAATGGATTATATGGTCTAAAGTTGAGATTCTAGATTCCCCATGTCATTTCTTCATTGCAATCATTCCTTTTCATGTCCCCAAGCTAGAGCCAGTTGTTGTCATGCAAATGTGCAACAAGGAAATTAACAATTTCTGAGCATGACAACTATACCCCTGTGTTAATTTTTTCAAGTCCTATCATTCCAAGACACCCCGGTCTATCCAGTCAGTCCAAGTGACCTCCTAATTAAAGTTATCTCATCCCCCTAGGTGATTTAGGAAATTTCATTCATTCCCCCTAGGTGATTTTAGGAGTTCATTAAAAATTGCAAGCTACAGGTAGTTGTGGGAAGGGCTATCACTGGCCTTCCTAGGGATGGAGCAACCCCATGGAGCAGAGAAGAAGAGCCAAAGAAGACATGGAGGTGATTTAAATGTCTTGGGTCATCATGTAAATGATTCAAGAAGATTTTGGAAGGGCTCAGAGAAGTTGGGGTAGTTTCACCAGAATTAGGGTTCACAGGCCTATTCAGTATACAGGCCAAAACAATTGTTGAGCTTCGGAAGGTGATTTTGAGAGTTCTAGATGGAGTTAGGAGAAAAAAATACATCTCCAGAAATATAATTCCAATCCCTACAATATGGTGAAATCATATTTTTCACAACACTTTGGTGCATTAGGTCTGCAGGTAGTTTTTCTTAGGCACAAGTGGAGTACCAAATCAAAAATCCATTTTTTAGGGATAAAATGGAAGAATCAAGACATGATACCCCCACCATTGGATTCAAAATTCCATTTCTAGTTAGGATCATATAAAAATTTTCTAAAAAATGTCCATCATGAGCTCAAGTTATCATCATCACAAGTTGTCCTCTTGGAGCAAAGTTCAGGACTTTGCCAAATTTTGGGAGGACACATGTCAAATCCAGGAGCTTGGAAGGATTTTATATCCCTAATGTCCCTAAGGGTCAAGTACATGAACCTTGGAAAAATTTTCCCAGCCCCCATGTGACCTCTGGAACCCCATACGACCATCAGGATTGCCAATTCAGCCCCCGGGTGTAATTTGGAGCTCAAATTCCCTGTCGTAAGATCTCTGCCACGTGTCAGCTCCAGACCACCATGGAATTTGATGTCCCTCATCCTCATAGTCAGGGACATCAGACCTTGAAAAATTCACCCAGCCCTCTAGGAGAGACTTTTGGTCACCCATGTGACCCGCTTCCAGCCCCTCAGTGCTTTAAAGCTGATTTTTGGGCACTCACTCCCTGTCGTCGGATCAATGCCACATGTCACCTCAATTTGCTCACCATGGAAATTGATGTCCCTCATGTCCCTTTGAGGTGAGGGATGTCAGGGGAAAAAAATGCACCCAACTCCAACTCCAAATTTTGAAAATTTTCTAACTCCTGGCTTTCTTACTTTCTAACTACTTCTCCATTGCAGAAGAAAGTTGCCAGAACACCTCAGTCTACCACTCCATCATTGCCAAAGCTCAAACCAGATTCACCATAGAAATAAAATCCTCTACCCCATGGTGATACACAGTTATCAAAATAATATTTCATCAAGATAAGAAGAAGAAATGAAGAACAGAGAAGAAGAACAGTGGAAATCCCCATTGCCATGAAATCAAAATTTGAAGAAATCTTCCAAACCAGTGCACGGATTGACAAACCATCTGTTTCTGAGTTCTTATCTCTTGAAGGCCATTAAAAAATCATATTCAAACCTCCTGTTTCTAGTAAGGAATTCTCATAATGAAGAAATTTCACTTCCAAATCCATGAATAACAAAGTTCAAATTCTCGTCAAACCGACAACCAAATCGAAAGAAATTTCACCAGTAAGACAAGAAGCAAAAACCTATCACAATGGAGATGATTTCATCACAAATGGAGAATAAAAAAAGACCTAAAAATTTCAAGTTCCATTAATGGCCACCATGACACAGTAGTGGAAAAAAAAGTCAGCGAGCTACCTCTCCACTTCTCAAGGTTCTAGTGGGCAAATCGCACGAAAAATGGAGGGGATGATCATTGAAAAATCTAGTTTCCATGAACTAGTTTTTGTGCCATCCCTATTTTTTAGGGATATGGAGGACTGATTTTTCATTATATTTCTACCATGTCACATGAATAACATCTACAAAAACTTCAGCATGCTACCTCTTCAAGTCTCAAGGTTCCAATGGGCGAAATCACATGAAAATTGGAGGGGATGATCATTGAAAAATCTAGTTTCGCATGAACTAGTTTTCGGTCACCATGAAGTCCCTATTTTTCAGGGATATGAAGGGATATGTTTTTTATCAACATTCTTCCCTCTTCAAAGAAATTTTCAAATTCCCTGAAGATCCGATGCGGTGAAACCCTCCGAAATTCAGAGGGAAGGGTCTCCAAAAAATCTAGTTTCTCTCAAAATAGTTTTTGCACGATGAAGTTGCTAGTTTCTCAAGATATGAAGGACTGAGTTTTTATCAGTATTCTTCCCTGGTAGCTCCATACCAAAATCTCTTACTAGGAATAAATTTTCATTTTTCATTTCTGAGCTTTCTGGAAAGTGAATCATGATGAAAATTGGAGCACGAGTTCATGACAAAGAGCCAGATCCAAATAGTTGTTCTCATCGCAAACAGAGGTTGTTTTCACCATTTACTAAAAATATCATATGTTATACTTCCTCACATGCTATAAATGATGATCCCCACTGAATTGCAAGTTTAATCCCTCAGGACAATCAGAAAAGGGGTAAAATGGAAAGTAAGACAGAAAATGAATTCTTCCCAAAATAGCAGGTCCCCAAATTGCAACCCGCTAAAAAATATAAATGTGCCAAAAATAGAAATATGTTGGGAACATTGGAGGTTGGAATATGGTAGAAGGTTCAGGAGGTAAAAGTGGAGCAAGACATGTGATATGTCCTAGGATAGCAGAGCATGGGCTCATATTCTAAAAATAGTAGGTTGTTCTCAAAGGGAAAGTTTGGCACAATGGGATATAGAGGGATGATAATCTTAGGGAACTGGACAATGTTTTTCAACACTCACTACATAGTTTGGTTCACATGTATATCATACGTAGGTTGGGAGTTGTGGTCATCAGTGGAACAGTTCATTCAAACTACTTGGAAAGCATTCACAAGCTGATTTGAAGGAGTTTCTCAGGGTGCAAGGAGTTCAAAGATTCAGAGTCTCACTGCATTGAGTTTTCAATCAACAAGGATCAATGGATTTCATTGGGAATGACATCTCCTCTTCTTCTTCTCTCACTCTTTCTCTCTCCTCTTCCCCCAACTTTCTCTCTCTTCTCAATGTTCTAATTTTGTGTTGGGGTTGCACTTTTTCATATGTATTAATGTTCCTAATGTAATAAGTCACCTTTATGTTATAAAAGGGGACTTAATATTCTCCTAGGAAGTTGAAAAGTTTTAAGTTGTGCGAGGACATATGAAAAGCCATTGGGGGGTAGATGATGAGTCATCTCTCATTCTATAAATTGTAAATCCATTCTCTTTTCAAAGGGTTGGCAATTGATCTTGTAAACTCAAGAGTGCATTGTACTTAGAGAAAGAAAAGGAGATAGCCATTTTCTTCTACTTTCCTCCACTCTCAAATTTCTTCCATTCCCACACTATGTACAACTTTTGGTTTAAGAAATCAATACAAGAAGAAGGAGTTTCTAGATTTCTTTGACTAAGGGGTTTCTTGATACTTTGTGATCAATAAATTCTATTTGGTCTTGTTGTTATTTGCAGAGTTGTTTCTTCTCATGAATGCATGTGTTGAAATTTCTAACTAGTGTGTGCAGGAATCTGATTTTCTACCTGCAACATTAGTTCTCCTACCTCTTTTCTCACTCCCCTTTCCCACTCTTTAGAAAAAGTATTCCCTAGCAAGAGATTGCTAGCTTTTCCATAGGGTCAGTGGAGTGCCCCTGTTGGATCCCTGGCCACAAGGCCACCAGGAAAATCCACCTTTACTCACGCATGCATATATGGTAGTTGCATTGGTTAAGTAGAGGGACTTAGATTCCAAGAGTGTTGGAAATAAATCCAAAAGTTTTTCCACCCAACAAATTTTCTCACCATTGGATGAATTAAGTGAGATGTATATTCGTTGAATGTAATTTGTAATGTGTATTTAGTGTGATGATGATAGTAGAATGTATATCAAAATATATAATATATGATTATCGAACTAACGTGTTGTGATGAATGTGTGTTGTGATAATGTAGTTTGATCATAGTAGGTTAGCGTGATAGATAGGGGGAAGAATATTTAACGATTCCCCCAGTATATGGACGATTAGGTTCATTTAGTTAATACCCCTCAATAGTCAAGAATGAACCACTTAAAGTAAGAGTGCATCATCGGGAAATGATTGAGTGAGCTAGATTAAATGAAAAATCACGTAATGAAAGTTTCTTATATAACATCCCTCAACAATCATGTAAGAACTGTAAGAACACAAGTGCATCACTAGGGAGTAAGGTGATATTAATCGCATACCAGAGGCCCAGTAGTGTGAAGCGGTGGAACCATGTGGCATGAAAGAAGTGTGAGCATATGAACTGAACTATATATGATATGGAGTAGTAGTGGGATGCGTGAATGCAGAGGTCCGTGGAAGGAAATGTGAAGTAGTAGCATAATGTGGTGGATGAGATGGATGAGATAGATGAAATAGATTTGATGGATACAAGGATGCAGTGGTGTATAGAAATGGTGGAGAGTGTGCATGAGTGAAAAAACTGTGGTGGTGGAGAACCAATGACCTGAGCACAAGATGGAGTAGATGAGTTAACTATAGTAGAAGCTCTATTATGAGGTAGAGGAAAAACGGAATAATCACGTGAGTGAGAGCCAAAGGATATGATTCCCTTATCCTATAATTGTAGTAATCTATCGTGAAGGGAAAGGAAATCATTATTCCTATGGAAATTGATGTGATGATAATTAAAATACGGTTGATCACGTTGGCACTGAAATTGATGTTGTGGATGATTGTGGTAGGATGGTAAGTGAATGATATGCTTTTCAATTAAGGTAACCAACACATCATGAAGTCAAAAATCATGGGTTGAAATTAACACTTTTAATCATTTCAAAGGATCTTCAATTTTAATCAACTTAAAAGGATTTTAGACTTCCAAAAATTGATTAAAATCTGATTTAGGACTGAATTCAAACTGAAATTAAGTTTGCAATTTACTCAAAATTTCACTGTTTGATCGAAGCCCCAAAAATCATTGTTTCAGATTTAATTGATTTTTCCAATTTTATCAATTACTGATTATAGTTGCATCCATATTTGTATTTTGAATTTAAATTACTTGTAAATATCAGAAACTAAAAATAAAAATTAGAACACAATACCAGATTGTTTACGGGGTTCAGGAATTCCTACGTCCCCAGGTTCGTGGTGAACCGATCCATTAATAATGTTAAAAAATGTAAATACAATAACCTTTACATTAACCAATAATGAATCAAAAACCTACAAAACTATGTTTCAGACCTTCGAAGGATGTTAATGGAGCTCAGCCTATGTCCTTCACCTTCCTGATCCACTTGCAGCAGTGTCTCCCTTTGGTTCTACGCCTTCGTGTGACTTTAACAGAAAATAAATCTATCACAAAAGCTCCAAATTGGATAAATGATCACACCATCATGATCATCTCAAAATTTTGAGAAACTTTCATATATAACTCGAGATCTGGAAGTGAGCAGAAGTGCCCCAAAATTGCACTTTTCCAAAACTGCCTCCTTATTCCCTTGACACAGACCTGACACTTGTCCATTACAAATACAAGTGAGCTTTATTTATACCACTTACAAGAGGGTGGTGGGTTGGTAAGGCCACTTATCTTTTTAGATGAGGTGTTGGGTTCAAATCCCCCTTCCATAGGTTTAGGCACCCAATTTAGCCATTGACCCCACATTTGGTGGGAAAGGGATAGGATAAGCCTTTAAATAGCTTTTTGTCCACAAAATCCTCCTTATCCCATGGGAGTAGGCTTATTCCCATCGAATGGATTAAATAAAATATTATTATTATTATTTTAAATCCAAATCCACTACAAACCTGCCAAGTGTCATGCCCATAATATGCCATTTGTCCACGTCAGAGTGTGCCACGTCATCATTTGACCACAACTTTGACTATGCATATCTTTCACATACGAACTCAAATTTGGTCCGTTCAAAATGCGTCAGAAAGCTTGTGACGATCTCTATACCATGGAACTGATTTTTAAAAAATTACAAGACCATCAATTTTTCCTTGTCGCCAATTGCCACGTGTCACCTTGTCATTGGTCCACTTGTTGACCTGTTGACCAAAGTTGACTTCCCTGTTGACTGAACTTTGACCGGACATAACTTGAGCTCAGAGTGTCTTTTTTCACGTTCTTATAGTCATCAAAAATATCTCTGAAGGATCTACTACACTGGCATGGTCTAGGGAAGTTTAGGGAACTTTTGACACTAAAAAATATCCCCTGATCACTCCTCCCCACTGAGAAGGCTTTTTGTCCACAAAAAGTTGTATCAACCCACAAAACATGTTATCTCTTCCTGCATTGCAAAAACACATACAAGAACCCAAAATAACATTATAGGTTAATAAAATGCAAATAGTTGATTAGCTAATTACATAACCGATCAGATAATAACACCCAATTAAGCTAGTGTTCAACTGAAACGTTGCAACCCTGTCAACTCTGCACACAACTGTGAACTGTCATACCCCACTGTAATGCCATCACAAATAATTGACCAGATAATAACACCCATTCTATTACAGAAAGCTAGTGTTCAACTGTCACTTTGTGATACGGCCGATTACTTAAATTACAATTTCATAACACATATCAGTATACCAGACATCTAAACTGCCCACAATTAGGCTAGTGCCCACTGTCCATCTGAAACTGTAACAACTGCAAGTATTCACTATCCAGAATAAAATAGACTATCAACACCCAAAAATAGCTATAGTCAACAACTGAATCCACGTGAATCTGCCAAAACATTGTATCACCATCACAAATAATAAGTCAGATAATAACACCCATCTATAACGGAAGCTAGTGTTCAACTGACACTTTGTGATTATGTTGATTACAACTGCAAATATTCACTATCCAGAATCATTAAACCATCAACGCCCAAAATGGCTATAGTCAAAATCTGAATCAACGTGAATATGCAAATATTCTATCCATACACTGAACTGTAAAGGGATAGATTATAAACTGTATGCTTACCCAAATTGGTGAACTGCCATAATCTGCAAAATGATCACCTGGTACCTTTGCAAACTAGTTTGTTAGTGTAATAAATTTACACCCTAATTGCAACCACATCTGATAGTTACAAAAATCAAATTTTCCCAAAATAAGGGTCTTATAAATTAGTGCAAATAACACATGTGGATACAACAAGTTTGTCTATTTATTACAATATCAAACAGGTGCCCGAATGGGTCTTATAAGCATCCATAATATTTGCACAAATGACAACACTATAAAACTACAAGTTTCAAAATAGACATTCTGATGATGCCCATATCCATGCATACTGTTGTCAGAAATGGAATAACCAACCAAAATGTGAGAAGATGAATATGAGTATGATGAACCTATCACTCAAATCTTCTCTACGGCTGCTTCCAAATTATTTCAAAGCTGAATATAAACATAGGATCAAAATCCCTAAAATATAGCTTTGAAAATGTTTGCATACTATCACCAGTTACTGCAATGCAAACATAAAGTTGAGGAATGTTTTACCCATCCAATTACTTGGATTTCTCCGTTTAGGTGGTTTTACTTCCCCAGTACTAGAATGAGCATTTACATGAGTTAGATCAACAAATTTTGGTTTGACATTATTTTCCTTTTTAACAACTTTCCAATGTTGCACTGAAGGAACATACCAACACATCTTAACATCATGACCATTCCTTTTACAATGGGAACAAAATTTAACTTCCTTATTTTTAGGAGTCTTACCCATTTTTCCATTCCTTGAACTCTGTCTAGGAAAATGATTCCCTCTGTTTAGGAGAGGTAACCTTTTTTCCATTTCTCACCTTACCAGAGTGAGATTGGTCTTTTGCACCTGCCTTATCATTCACAAAAGGCATTAACTTCTTTATCATATTTTTCCTCTTCCAACAATATGCTGCAGAATGATTAGTACCTTCACAAAACGTGCAAGGAAAACCATACTTTTGTCTACCAAAGCTATATTGTTCAGACTGAAAGAGTGTTTTAGAAGTCTTAGGATTTAATTTCCCCTTAGTGCTATTTTTAGTGTAAGTGGGAGGAGGTGGAATTTCATTACCTCGTTTACCTGCTTTCTTACACCTTTCATTGTTCCTCTTGATGGCGGAATCCTGTAATTCTAGAGGCGTAGATCCTTGGCTGTTGGAAGCTTGTCTTCCTTCAGCTGCTTTGGAACTTTCTCCAATTTCCATTTTCCCACTAAAATAACCCAAACCTGTAAACCGAGGTTGATCCTCTACCTGTATTGGGTTAGCATCACCTTGTCCATTTTTACCAAGGCCTTTTCCATTAAATCCCATCTTAACCATTAGTTTAGACCCAATTCCCTTAGTGTGTTTTTCAAACTGACCCAAAGGAATATCTGAAACTAAATGAGAGGAAGAATTAAAATGTGAACAACTTACAGTGCATTCTGTCATAGTACCTGCATCTGATTTGGAAGGCATTTCCTTCTTGTGTTCACCTTGTTGCAGCTTTTCCAAGAGGGCATCCTTGGTCCGTATTTCTTCCTGCAACTCTTTAACAAAGCCCATCAACTTCTTGCTCTGTGCAAGCATCTCATTGACATACTCCTCTTTCTTGGTTATAGAGGATTGTGGCTTAGATTTTAACCGCACTATTTCCTCTTCCAAGGAATAAAAATTAGCTCTCAGGAAAGAGTTTTCTTCCTGGAGTTGGCGGTTTATGGCTTCAAGCTCATCCAGTTGCTCCTGTTTGGATGACTTGCCCATGATTCCCTGTTCCTGCAAACACAACCTGTACTTCCAAAACTACACACTGCAAAAGAAGATTAACAAGCCCCAAAATGTCTGCACACTGAAAACTGAAATCAATACTGAAACTGAAGCCAAATTTTCAAACACAATTAGAAGCTAATCCGGCAATCTAACTGCTCTGATACCAAACTTGATCCGAAAATAAGTGCTTGAAATTAACACTTTTAATCGTTTCAAAGGATCTTCAATTTTAATCAAATTAAAAGGATTTTAGACTTCCAAAAATTGATTAAAATCTGATTTAGGACTGAATTCAAACTGAAATTAAGTTTGCAATTTTCTCAAAATTTCACTGTTTGATCGAAAGCCCCAAAAATCATTGTTTCAGATTTAATTGATTTTCCAATTTTATCAATTACTGATTATAGTTGCATCCATATTCATATTTTGAATTTAAATTACTTGCAAATATCAGAAACTGAAAATAAAAATTAGAACACAACACCAGATTGTTTACGGGGTTCGGAATTCCTACGTCCCCGGGTTCGTGGTGAACCGATCCATTAATAATGTTAAAAAATGTAAATACAATAACCTTTACATTAACCAATAATGAATCAAAAACCTACAAAACTATGTTTCAGACCTTCGAAGGATGTTAATGGAGCTCAGCCTATGTCCTTCACCTTCCTGATCCACTTGCAGCAGTGTCTCCCTTTGGTTCTACGCCTTCGTGTGACTTTAACAGAAAATAACTCTATCACAAAAGCTCCAAATTGGATAAATGATCACACCATCATGATCATCTCAAAATTTTGAGAAACTTTCATATATAACTCGAGATCTGGAAGTGAGTAGAAGTTCCCCAAAACTGCACTTTTCCAAAACTGCCTGCTTATTGGCTTGACACAGACCTGACACTTGTCCATTACAAATACAAGTGAGCTTTATTTATACCACTTACAAGAGGGTGGTGGGTTGGTAAGGCCACTTATCTTTTTAGATGAGGTGTTGGGTTCAAATCCCCCTTCCATAGGTTTAGGCACCCAATTTAGCCATTGACCCCACATTTGGTGGGAAAGGGATAGGATAATCCTTTAAATAGCTTTTTATCCACAAAATCCTCCTTATCCCATGGATTAGGCTTATTCCCATGGAATGGATTAAATAAAATATTATTATTATTATTTTAAATCCAAATCCACTAAAAACCTGCCAAGTGTCATGCCCATAATATGCCATTTGTCCACGTCAGAGTGTGTCACGTCATCATTTGACCACAACTTTGACTATGCATATCTTTCGCATACGAACTCAGATTTGGTCCGTTCAAAATGCGTCAGAAAGCTTGCGACGAGCTCTATACCATGGAACTGATTTTTAAAAAATTACAAGACCATCAATTTTTCCTTGTCGCCAATTGCCACGTGTCACCTTGTCATTGGTCCACTTGTTGACCTGTTGACCAAAGTTGACTTCCATGTTGACTGAACTTTGACCGGACATAACTTGAGCTCAGAGTGTCCATTTTTTCACGTTCTTATAGTCTTCAGAAATATCTCTGAAGGCTCTACTACATGGCATGGTCTAGGGAAGTTTAGGGAACTTTTGACACTAAAAAATATCCAGGTCATAAATAACTCTAGGGCCATTTTTTGATGATTAAATCGATGGAGGAAAGACATCCTCCATGTCATAAAAAGTGTTAATGGACCCAAATGGAAGATGATTGTACCATTGTAAAACCTCATCAATAAGACTATGTTGAAAGGCCTTTAGCAATAATCTATCATTAGAATAAGAGGTTCCATATCCATGTGATAATGTAGAAGATGAGCATGAGGAATCACCAGTACCATCAAAACATGTGAATGTTAGGAATGATAAAGTCCTTAGGAAATGACATAATTGTGAATCTTCTTAGGAAAAGGGTTATCATGTAATGAGTTGTTGTCAATGGAGAATCATAGTAACCCTACTTTATAAAGTAAGATACTGAACCTGAGATTGTAATTAACCTACAGCATGCATGAAATACATGATATCATGTGAAGGAATAATGGAAGATGACAATAATGTGTTGAGCGGTTGTAACATGCCATTATGAGTGATCATAGGAATTTCAAGAGATGATAAAGGAGATTCTGATCCTAAGGGAACACTAGAAGTAGGTTTCAAAGAAGCTATACTATATTATATAGATGAAATAGCCATAGAAATGGTAGGAGTAGCATTAGAAACATCCCTAGGAGGTGAAGTGACCTATAGAGACACATCTATAGGAGAAGATGAACTAATAGGAGATGATGTCATAAGAGGAGATGAAAATGGTAGTGATAAGAAGAATGGAACGGATGGAGATGACTCATGCATAGGTACTACATGTAACCTCTAGGAGAAGGTGGTAATGGATAAGAGGCACACTATGGTAGAATACGAAAAAGTAGAAGAATCATGATCTATCAAGTGACTCACTTCATCAGATATACACTCAGAGATGAGAATATCACTAAGAATGTGTATCAATAGGATCATCAACATAATATGAAGGTGTATGAGGAATAGTATGTGAGGAAGGATGAGAAGTAATGTCAGAAGTAGAAGAAGGGATGAGATGGAACTAATATCCATTGGCCTTCATGTTCTAGAAGAAGAATCAAGGGTATGCACATGTGATTGATTGTCAATACCAATAAAGTAATTGATAAGAGAATCATCTAAAATTTTCTTAGAAAGTATCAGTAGGAGGATCACTAGTAGCCATATAACAAGGTGTACAAAGAAGTAAAGGCTACCAGATCCTCAACAAATACTAATTCCAATGGGAGAATTTTCAAAACAAGTAGGCACACATTGTTTAGCCATCTTGAAGTTGTTAAATATGATCAGGTGAGGTAGTAGTATTACTATAGAGATTTGAGATCAGCGATGGTAGTCCTCATCATAAATAGGGTTGACACTAAAATGAGACATGATGGGTAGAGAATATAATGAAATATCCTTAACCATTAGGGTTTGAAGTGGATCCTAGGTTAAAATATCCTAAAGTACATGTTCACCAAAATCATTAACTAAAATATTAATTTTAGAAGTTAATATAAACTAGGAACAATAATGAAATAACTAATATGAACTAAAATGTAAATGCTAAGTTCTTTTATTTGATATTTAAATGAAATGAAATAATTGAAATAGGAAGGGAAAAAGGTACTAACCTAAAAATTACTTACCTCATTGTGATACGTTAGACTGAACAAGATGATGAGTGGACTGGAAGTAGAGTATGATAGTCACACTTAGGAAATTTAAAACAGTAGATGAGGATTTGTCTAGACTGGGGCACCCTTGGGAGAGGATTAGGGTGCCTGTGGGTGCCCTGGTCTGCATTAATGGGTGCCCTGGTCTGTAGAATAATGCTCAGAAACCTTGAATCTAGAAGGGTTGCAAGATCTTCACAATATGTCTCAATCTTTGTCACATGAGTGTCGCAATACTATTTGACTAATGACGTCGTAGCATCTGTAATGAAGAATTACCTGCAAAATCCCATACAAAGCATCAAACCCCTAAAAAATGAAAATGTCCATATGAAGGGGTCGTAACTGTCCTTAGCTAGATCAAAATGGTGGACTTATAACTAATCGCATTGCACTACATCTTAGACCCAATGTAGTTACTATGTGATGATTGTGTGTGCAATAGTGTGCCTAGGGTGCCCTAGAGCAAATGACATTAGAGATAGTGGGAAATAGCTAGATAGAATACAAAATGGTGGATGGAATAGCAATAGACTTCCCCAGTATGAATGGTAATTATGTTAGTGATGCAATGATGCCCAAATGCATTCCCTTACCTTAGTAGATAACTAGCCCTTAGTAGTTAGATATTTCGACCATAAGATAGTGAGTATGTTATTGTTTATATAGACGATCGTCTTGCTCAAATTTTGACACTAATGACCCAACATGTTCAACTAGTACCTAAGAGGACTAGGTGTTAAGGAAAACTAGTAATAGACTGACCTCACGAAATATCTAAATGACACCCAAGGTACAACCTGTAACTAAGGGTGCCTAGAATAAGTGATGTAGGTGCACCTATGGGTTCCCTAATCCCTCACTGTAGTGTTTTTTTCCTAGTTCAAATACTAAAAGATGTTTCAATTTGAGTAATTAATGACATGTTGTTACTCCTTTAGAGACAACTAGAACTCTGTAAATAAGTTGAGTGAATCTGTGATAAAATCACTCAATGGAGAATGACTGAATAAACTAATGATAGGAGATAGGGGGATGAGCCATTAGTGAATAATTTTCTTATGCGAGATCCATATATAAAACAACATACTTGGTGAGCAGTCAATTATTAAGAACAAGTGCATGATTTTGTGACTACAAAAACATGACAATGTTACCCTAGTGTCAATGTCTTTGCTTTGAACCCCCCTAAGCACCTCTGCAAATTAGTTTTACCATATGTCATTCCTATCCTAATATTGAAATTAATCACATGTGTTGTAAAAACCTTTCCCAATTGTTTGAAACATGAAAACAAGTTCATGGAGTTCTTCTGGTGCAATGTTTCTCAATATGGATTCTTCAGTAGGCCTACAAAGGCTAGTTCTAACATTTCCAAGACACGTGTGCATTCTCTGGAATAGATGTGAAATCTCAAAATCATCTGAGAGTGGTTTTAAGGATTTATGAATTCAATGGAATAGGTTTAGGAATATTTTTAGATGTTTTTGATGTTTAGGAACATGAACAGTGTAAGTGGGTTTTTGAGGGTCAAGGAGTAAACAATCTAAAACAACACCTAAGCTTCAGAAGGTGATTATGGGAGTCTCTGGAAGGAATTATATGTTAAACAAGATATCATTGGAAATATATTTCAATTACTTACATTTTGATAATTTCATATTTTTCACAAGACCCGTGTGTTTCTTTCCATAGCTCTTTTTCAACAGACACACTCTGTTGTCCCAAGAAAAAAGGATATTCTTAAGGTGGTTTAAATAAGTATTATATCATAAGACCCATACCATTCACCTTGGAATGTTTTTTGGAGTCAATTTCATATAAGGAAGCACTGAAAAATACCTCATGGAGCTCTAGAAACTTCGTCATCAAGGTTTATCCCAAGGTAAGATTTTTGTACTTAGCCATTTTCATAAAGTGACACATGTCAGAATGAGGTTGAAGCACATTTCATTGTCCCTCCTATTCATATCCCTTATGGACAAATGGGACAGTAAAATGTTCTCATCCCTAGTTATGCCTCTTGGAATTCCACATGACTTTGAAGAAGCTCCATAAGCACTTTTATCTTGTTTCCATCCCTCCCGTTATGCAACCACTACTTGACACTTGTCAACCTAGGGTGAGGGTGATTTTTTATGTCCCTCCTATCCCTGTTCCTTTGGGACATGGGGGAAAATAAAATTCACCCCATGCTTTTCATGGCCCATGGTTCTCCACATGACTTGAAACTTTCTCTGCAAGGTATTTTTGAGCCTTTTCTCATCTCCACCTTGATAAACCACAACCTATCACTTGTCACCTCCACATCAAGGTGAATTTTTTATATCCATCATATCCCTTTCCCTTGGGGATAGAGGGGATAGTAAAATGTTCCCCATTCTCTTCTCATGTCAAATTTCTTCGTATGACCCAGTCTCAACCCCCGGGTGCTAATTACCAATTTTACCTCTCTTCCCCCTCAAGTAATTAAACCCCACCACTTATCATGCTCACATCTAGGAACATTTTTCTATCCCTCTATCCCCATCCCTTGGGTGTAGTAAGGACAATAAACTTCACCCCAAGCCATGGATGAAAAAAAAATCACTAAGTCTTTTACATTGGTGCTTCATATTTATCTCTTGCCCATGAATGGAAAGTATTGCCAGGAAGTTATAGAACTTGTTATAACTTGTTTCCACCTCATGTTTTCTCTATGAATCCATAAATTTTGCTGAAAAACACCCAAAAAACTTGTAAATTTTCCATAGATCATGCCCAAATTTATCCAAATTAACTACATGCTCTAAAACACAAAAAAATCATCTCTCAAACTAGTAAATGAATTTGAATGAGATATTCATAGTCATTTCTCATCCCAGGAACCTTCAAGAAGTAAGTAACATAAAAATAAAAGATGCCCTCATTTTTTAATGGTATCGAACCCTAGTTTTCTGCTAGGACATAATTTTTCATTTTCCAAGCATTTCAACAAGCGGATTGAACTAAAATTTTTAGCACGGAGTCCCGGGAGTAAGAAAATTCTAGTGAAGCTATTTTCATTACAATCCAAGGTAGAGAAGTGTAGTTTTTTAAAAATAGTGTGTCTAGTATCCCCACTAACTAAAAATAGTAACTTTCCTACAAAATAAAGTCCCTCATTATAGACACCAATTTTGGTATGCTTGTCCCTCATCCCATGTTTGCTCCCCTTTATCTTCGTCTCAGACATGCATACCTTTCTTCCTATTCAGATTCATATTCCCCTCCTAAAATCCCATTTATTCCCATAATTTCCCATTTTCCCTTCTTAATAATACCATCATTTATCTTCCCTAATCTCCCCTAAATCATCCATTTATCCTTTTACCCTCCCTTAAAACCTCTTTTATCATCCCTAGATTCCCATATCCCCTAACTTAATGCATTCATATCCCCAACTACCTTTTATTCTCCCAAAGGAACCCTAACTTGAATTAACCACTCAAAACCCTAATATTATACCCTTTAGGGCTCTTTACATCAACTTGATCACATCTCCACCAACCAAATTGATGATCTACCGTAGTAGTTGGTGACTCATGTAGATCATCATCAAACCTATAAATACATCAATACTCCCCTCTCCTTAGGATGTAGTTTTGAGATCTCGAGCCTTCTTACAAGTTTTGATGTGTTTTTTTCTCTTCGTTGAAGATGTTACTATTAGGAAATCAATATGTTAGTGCTCCATTGATAAATAATAATTACGTTAGTAATTACTATAATGTTATTTTTTGTTAGTTATGTTAGTAATTTGTTATATAGTTGTTAAATAAAACAACTTATAACAAATACGGGTGTGTAAGTTTTGACAACTCACCTAGATTGGTTGGAGAGTTGTTATAGCTACTTGCTATTATTTAGGAAGTATATTTCCTATATATATGGATGTATCTATATCAAAATATATCAATTATCAAAACAGAGAATACATATTATTGTTTGTAAATATCTAGTATCTATCATTTGGTATCAAAGCAGTGTCAAATCCTCATTACTATGAAAGTATAATATTATTTTTAAAGGGAAGTTGTATTATACTTCACCCTTGTATATGTGAGGAATTAGCTATATATGTGTGTCCATTAGTTTTACATGTATTATAATTTTGTTTCATTCATGATTACATCCACGTTGAGAGTTTGTGACTATGTTTATGATCTTGCATTTGTGTAGAATGCATTTATTTGTGAATTACAAAGTCTCTAATATGTGGATACACATTAAATTCCTATTCACATTTCCTTCCATGAATTGCCTAATACATTTCACATGCATATATATTTTTGACAAATCAAATCTATCAGATCTTAAGCTTAGAGGTATGTCAAAATGGTGCAGTGAAAGAGGAAGAAACCAAGCAAGATGCCTAGAAAAAGTGTCAAGCTCCAAGTTATAGAAGAAGTGGTGGCTATAACACAAAAACAAGTACTTGAGGATGTAGAGCTCAACAAAAAAAATGATCTTGATGATGTTGAGTCCGATCAGAAAAATATACTGACAACAAAGGTGAACAAGATAAATACAGGGATAATAGACATCGAGGAGACTATATTGGAGAAACCAATGTCCACAAATAAAAATCACAAGAGAAATTCCTATAATTCATTGGACGAGCCTAAGTATTATTATAATGTATTGTCATTTTTTGACACGTGGATCATATCGAGCCAAAGTAAGCACTATTCTGATATAGAATAAGGTCCTTTCTTCTGTTGGCCTTTTGTAGGATGATGTTGATCCAAGGGTATCTGTCATGAAGGTAGAAAATGGCACCATTGGAGTCATATGCCAGACAGTGGAGGTTTAGATGCTCAGATTCAAGAGATACAAGGATTTTTTGAGCTTTCTCTCACTCATCCTAAATTGTATGAAGATATTGATATCAAGCCTCTAAAAGGATAGTCATTCTCTATGGAGATCCTGGTACATGAAAAACATTGCTGGAAAAGGTTGTTGCTAACTCAACTTCAGCAGCATTCCTACATGTTGTTGGAAGTGAACTGATCTAGGAATATTTGAGATATGGACAAAAATTAGTGCGAGAATTGTTTCATATGTTTGATGATGTTTCTCCTCCCATCATCTTTATTTATGAAATCTATGTTTTGGGCACTAAAAGATATGATGTTCATTTAGGGGGTGAACACAAAATTCAGAAAACAATGTTAGAGTTGTTAAATCAACTAGATGGTTTTGATTCAAGAAGTGATGTCAAAGTTATCCTGGTAACCATTGAGTTCCATGATCAAATCAAACTGAACTAGTAGCATGAAACTAGAGGCTGGAGGATACACAAAGGATGGAGGAGATATAGTATCCTCTCATCAGTCACCATTGACAAGGCCGTGGATATTGATTTAGTGATATGTGTATGTGTGAATGGTTTTTCTTTCAGCATGGTGAGTTTTGATTTCAAGTTTTTCAACATAATGTGTTATTAAACTTCACATTGTGGGGGGGGGGAATGACACAATGTTTCAGTTTGAGTTGATTGATATGTATGGATTCCAAATTAATTTCCTAAAGGTGAATACATGGTGACAGCTGAAGTATCACTGACACATCATGATATGGTTTTGGGTAAACCCTTTGAAAACCTCTTTTGTCTCATTTTTTGGTCAACCAATAACAAACCATATCTCTATCTTGGTTTGTGATAATCCAGTAGCAAATCACACAACTCTTGATTTCAGGTTATCTAATAGAAAACCATATTTGTCTTGGTTTGTGATCAACTAATAGAAAATCACACCATCGCAAAAGTAGGTGTAGTGCAAAATGGATGTTTTCCCCATGTTCACACTAAGGGTGGAATATTAAGAAATCAATATGTTAGTACTCCATTGATAAATAGTAATTATGTTAGTAATTATTATAATTTAATTTTTTGTTAGTAAATATGTTAGTAATTTGTTATATAATTGTTAAATAAAACAACTTATAACAACTACGAGTGTGTAAGTTTTGACAACTCACATAGATTGGTTGGAGAATTTTCATAGCTACTTCCTATTATTTAAGAAGTATATTTCCTATATATATACATATGGATGTATTTGTATCAAAATATATCGAATATCAATATAGAGAATACATATTATTGTGTGTAAATTGCTAGTATCTATTAGCTACTATCAAATTGGGGTTGTTTTGAAGATCTTATATGTTACCCTTGTACATTTTAGAAAGTTAGAGATTGATTGGAGCCCCCTTTGTCATTTCATCCCTCTTGTGGATTATTCTTGTAGGTTTACCAGTCATCTTTGATCTCTTCCCTTTCATCATCTGTTGTTAATATTTCTTCATCTCTTGTTTTTCCATCAATTTTTCCTTATCAAACCCTAGATCCCTTCATGTTCTCCATCGACTCTCCATAGTTTATGTCGACCCAATCTAAATATGCCTTCTTATCTCTCATCCATCCTTTCAATTATTTAATTTCTAACCCCACCATACCTCAAATATTCCAATCTTATTATTTTTCACACATGTTGCTTTAGATCTCATCTTTATCAGATCTAGTTTCTATCTATCCATCCTAGTCATTGTCGACCTTGCCTCCATATTCCCTATGTTTTAGTCCTTAGCTTCATCTTCAATTTTTCTTGCTACTTATTCATTATTTATACCCCTCTTCTTTTATGATTCACCTATTCAAAATCCCAAATTTTTCCCTTTATCTTTGGTCATCGTCGACTCAGTTTGCATTTGTCACTTTTCTCACCAGGTCTATCAATTTTCTTGAATCCTTTTTGTGCTAATATTAGATCCATACCCTCTACAACATCCCAACATCAAATTAATATCATATTAGTCTCGTATCAACCTTTTGGATCTACCTTTTCTACTTATCCTTTTATCTCATTCTACTATGGTCATCTTTGATTGTGCCTATCAAACTTAAGTCATCGTCGACCTGATCAGGTTTGGTTCACCTTATTATCATTTTCTATTATCAGATCTACGTCTTATCTTGTTTATCACATCTCAAATTTTTTGTTTCAGTTTAGTTATATATTACATCTTATCATATATCCATTATCATTCTATTTATCTTTTATCAAATTGGGTTGACATCCATCCCTAGAAATTTTTCACTTCTCAGGACTGATGTTATCAAGAAACCCACCATCCAATCTACTAATCATTTTTCTTATTGAGTTTATCTTTGTTGTGAAATTTATCTAGCTATCTATGAGGAAGCCCTTTTACGCTTGTATCTTCTTCATCGTCACCATCACATATCTAAAGGTATATTTAAACCATCTTGTCATTCGGAGTTACTTATTTTATTTTCAACCATTCCACTAATCTAAAACAGGAGCAGGAAATTTTGACCAACATTCCGACATGCCCAATAGGATCCACCCTTTCTCTTTGGTGAGTTCTTTCATTATTTCCATTTTCTATTTTATTTATTTCTAACCCTGTATATGGGAGCTTCTTTTTCTTGCATGCATGGTGGATTGATTACTTGTATTATTAATGTGTGTGCTTAAAATAAAAATAGTAGGAAAATAGTGTTATCTAGGTATTCCTATTTTATCCCTATTTTCTCATTTTGCATCTTTCTCTTTATTTTTTTTGCATGATTTCATCAAAATACAACATTTAGTTTTGGAATTAAAAATAAAATCTTCATGCTTTCTTGACAACATAGTCTAATTAAGAGGTAATTTGTTGCATTCACTTCTTCCACGCACATCCAAAAATAAAAAATTATTTTACACATCTTAGAAATATTCTACCATGTGGAACTATTGGGATTTTGTCACCCAATAGGAAATCTACCACAGTGTTCAAACCATGTAATAATTTTTTTGATTATCATTGTATTGGCTAAGCACATGACACTCTTATCTCTACATTGTGTGAAGTGAGGGGGTAGGCTCCAATACCAAGCCACATACTGATAATCATCATCGATTTGATCCTCATGTACCTTTGGGTATATTAAGGACACCATCCAAAACAACCTGAAACCATCCTTAGCTTGTCCATTTCCTAGGTTTCCTTTGATCCCATTTCTTGTATTTTTCACATTATTCTAATAAACAAGATAATTAACAATTTTTTGCACATGAATTGTTTGAAATATTAAAAATCATTATAAGTTCTTATTTTTTGTTTCATTCCCATTATCACATGTTCTCAAGTAAAAGAATGGAATAAACCACATCATCTAATGACATTCCTATTTACAACATTTCTTCTCAACAAAATTCAGCCCTTTCCATTATCTCTTCCACCCCCTCGGTCATTTCCTCTACATTTTCCCAACCTATTGTTTCCATTTCTCCTCTTCACAAGTCTCAAACCATCCAAACCAAACCCCATCTTGAAACAAACCAATTTTTTTATCATCAATCTATCCCTTCTAGACCGGCTACACCCCCATCTACCACATCCTTAGGAGTCTTTGGGCCTCCCACCATCCTTCATGGATGCATGGAGTTCTAAGATCTCCTTGATTTCAATCCCATTGCTCTGCATGATTATATTTCTTGAAAGGCCACCAATCTCCCCATTGAAGGTCCTCCTCTTCAACAAATCAATCCTTATCCTCCACATTCTAAGTCCATAGAGGTCCTTACCTCACAATTTTATTTGTCTTCCCAAGATCCATGAATAAGTTAGTGATGGCTCAACATGAGCATGTCTCCCATGAATATTACACTATAATACCCCAAGCACATCAATCCACTCAATTATTGGTACACATTCCACCCAATTTACCTCACATTAACACTATCCCCACTTCCTCTATCCACATCACTTCTTCATCTACCATTGTTATTAACGCCCCTTCCCATAATTCTCAAGAATCCCATTTACTTCTTCCACCACCCTAACATTATAATCAAACTTCAGCCCCTATCTCTACATCCAATTTCCATGCAAGTATCATCACCTCACAACCCCATCCTTTAGAGTTGACCCAAACTCATCAACCTCCATGTCGGAGTATTTTTTACCACATGTTCCCCAATCAATCTATCCAAACATCTCAACCATCCCATACCTACATCCCAAATCATCCCATCCAAAACCAATATAACATCCCAATTTCTCAACAACCAATGCAATCTTATCCATCTAATTACATCATTATCTCCCATCTGCATCCTAACTCTCAACCTATTCAATCACAACCATTCAAATATCTTCCCCCTTATCAACCAACTCTGCAAACACCTACTTATCCTCAACCATATCAATCTCACCCGTAACCTAACCCATCCACTTCTTATATTCCATAACCTTATCCTTCAATATCTCATCCCCACACATCCAATGAACAACCACAAAGATGCTAAATTTGGATCTAAAACCACCTTTTCCTATGAATGGATTTTACAATGAGTCTATCAACACATTATTTCTCATAAAGCCTTATCCTCCACACTGGGAACTCCCCAAATTTAATAAGGTTAATAGTAAGGAGGACCCTCAACAACATCTTTATGCCTTTACGCATGCATGTTATCTCATTTCTCATGACCAATACCTCATCCTCTGCACTTTTTCTATGTTCTTTTCTAGACCCACTTCGGAATGGTATAACGACATCCCCCAAAACTCTCTAATCTATTTCACCCAACTCGAGAAACTCTTCCTAGAATAATTTTCTATTAATATTGTGTGTATAATCACCAATTACCAACCTCTACGCCATGAAACAATTTGACGATGAATCTATCATAAAAAATTTCACTAGATGGTGTGGCGTAATCAATCAATTGTCATTTTCTCTTCCTCAAAACCAAGATAATCGAACTCTTTTTACAATTTTGTGCAAATCACATTTAATCCACTCTTCAATTATAATCTTTTTTCCAAACCTTCAAAGATGCATTCACCATATCTCACAAACTCCGATCCCTTGAGAAAGAGCCATGTCAAACTCTGATATAAATAATCAAAACCCGAGTTCACCAAGACATCTACTCACAATGAAAAATTTAAAAAAGTAGCCAATGCCATCTTAGTGAGATGTTCTTCAATGTTTTCATCCCACATAGAGCCTCCACAAAAGGATCCTAGACCAACCCCTAACTACACTTCCCTCGGATAATCCTACAATTTTTTCCTTTGACAAGATAATGGTTGTGCATCTCATCGAACTTCCCCCTATCTGACCTGTTAACGACTCACGACCCAAACCCACATGGTATCACAAGGATCACTATTGTAAATATAACCAAGTTCATGGTCATAAAATTGAAAATTACGACACCTTTAAATACCACGTACAATGGCTCATAGATCCTTGAGACCTTCAATTGGATAATCCTAATGTGCCTCCTAACCAACCTTTAGATGTCTTCAAGAAGACTTTCCAAAATCATCTGCAAAATAATCAAACTACTCCCCTACATCTCAAGTACCCACCACTCATACCATCTACAATCTAAGTCACAAATCAAAATCACTATCCATACTCATCATCTCATCATCTACTCTACCCATGTCTATTTTTACCTTTACCCCTTCATCTACAATCTTATCTGCATCCACACCCACCTCTACATCCATTATATCTACATCTACTATACTTGTGACTATTTTACCTGCACTTATTTCAATCACGTATAATTCCCCATCCATATCCACACCTATTACATCTTGTTGGTATGAAAAAAACTGTCGGTTAGGCAGGTCATGGGGAAAGAGGCCAACAGTGTGCAAGGCATAGCCCTCCTTTGAGACATCAAAGTGAAACTGGTTTATTGCTAATCTATCAAGCAGGAATCTGTGTAAATGCACACTATTCTAACTTCAGGGGGGTTTGGGATCTCATCCCAGTAGAGGTAGTTCTAACTACGAACAGAAAGGTAGGAGGGAAGGAATGGAGGAGGGTAGATCTGAAGGAAGAAAAGAAATGAATTCCAAGATAGAAAGGTCAGAAGGTTTATGCTTTGGGCTGGTAGTAAATAGAGCCAAACTTACTTGCATAAACAATTAAAGCAATACTGATGAACATATGACAATCTTAGGAATGAATCTAACAGAATAAAAACATAGATCTAACTTAAGAAAGATCTGATGCAAATAACACATATATTGAGCACAAAGTCTGAATATGTGTATTAATATTTCTTCTGTTGCAAGAAAACACAAAGTCTTTCTCTCCTCACTTCTTTTTTCATATAAAAAAAATGTCAACCATTTGAATACAACAAGTATTCAAGTATTTATAGAAGGAGAAGAGGAGGGAAGACAAAAGAAACCAACCACTTACAAAATATCTTACAAGATATTTACAAAATATCTAAAAAGTCAACAGTTGACTTGGGCAAGTTTTTGGATGGCAACATCCCATGGTGCAACATGGATGATGTCATCATGTATGCCAACATGCTTTTTAAACATTTTACAAAAAATATCAATGGATCCCAGGAAGAAGAAACTACTCTTCATCATCCCTCTGCTCGAACTTGGTATCCTGCTTTTGATCAGGAGAGTCGATGTGACACTGCGCTCGATATTCCATAAACTTGTTGATCATTGCTTGAAGTTGATCATGATCTAGACCTTTAAAATGGTCGCCAATGACTTCGCAAGTTTCTTTCTCGTTCTTGAGCTTGTCAGGTAACTCAGTGAAAGTTTCGCATGCATCGATCAAAAATCCAATGAAGTCATGGCAGGCCAAGAGGTTATTGATTGACTCTCGGTCGAAAGTGACCTCTGGTGCCAAACCTTGAGTGATGATAGCCTTGAAGCACTGGAATGTATCATCTTCTTCCCTCAAGGTATACGATTCACTGAGCATCCCTAGAGACATTTTTGTAACTGTCTGCTCCATGTTGTATCGTGCGTCCAGGGATTCATCTTTGATTTTATCTATTCTCTCCAGGATATATTCCATTTGATAAACCTGTTAATCTAAAGCGATGAGAGATTTTTTATGTGCACGCAGGTGATCAATAACGCCGACCTTCAATAGGTCATCAGCTAAGTAGTTAGCCATGGTTTGGAACGTTTCATGTTGCAACCTGGCGTTATCCAACTCTTCAGATAGGGTGTTTGCTACTGCTTGTAGCTCCTTATTTACTCGAGTTATATCATGATAGAGCAATGTGAATTTCCCAATCATTTCTTCACCATCTCTGAGGATTCGCTCGATCTAGGATGATACTGTTGTGCCTTGTTCACCAATCTTAACATATTCATTTATTTTCTCTTGACTGGGAACTTGAATAGGTTCGGCGGCAGTTACTGGAGGAGCATTGCCCATTTTCTGCAATGCTTGTAGGAGATGTTTGTTTTGTTCTTTGAGTATTCTCTTCTCCTCTTTTGCTTCTTGGAGCTTCTTGCAGAGAGCATCCATAGCAGACAAGGCTTCCCCTTGTAGGCTTTCAGATGAGGTCCCCATTGTGACTTGAGTCACTGTGAAGTCTGTGGGAGACAGATCCTCCTTTTTCTTGGTGGGGTCTGGGTAAACTATCTCCATGACTCTCTCCCCCGAAGTTCTTTTAGAAAAGTGAGTTATCACTTTCTCTTCTTGGTTCCCTTCTTCGGAATGATGGAGAAATCCATGGCCACAATGGGAACCTTCCTCTTATGCTGACTCAGGTGGTCATAAATCCAACCAGGACTTATGGGAGTGGGAGTAGAGGAAATAGAAGAAGAAATGGGAGTGAGAGGAGGAGCAACTATAGAGGCCTCAGGAAAGTGTGTTGAAACACTCAGTGGTGGCATTTACAAGGATTCTAACGCACTGCTACTTACGGGGCCTAGAGTTACTAACGAGGAGGAGAAGGACGCAGGAAATAGAAGGGATCTACAATTGGATGGAGGGAATACTGGGTGACAGATCCACAAGAGAGGAGAAGATGGAAGAGGTGGGAGATGGAAGGGAGGAAGGGAGAGGAGAAGACACATCCATAGGAACAGATGCTTCAATGACAAGAGGAGGAGAAGAAATGGAAGAAGGAACACTAGGTACCTTTGTAGTTGTAGTTGTGATAACATCCTGGGTGGATGTATCCATTGAAACCTCTTTGTTTCTTCTTTACCTGGAGACACTAGGTCGACTACTTACTTCTCAGAAGTAGAAGGAAGGCCTTCAGGAGTTTCTTCCTATCTGCTTGATTCACCCTCCTTGTCTTTTCCTTTTCCTTTTGGCACATGGGCCAGCCTTAGAGGTGCACTACCTGAAGGAGAAGTAGTGAAATCAACTCTGAGGTAGGTGAGACCATTCTGTTTGCACTAGTGTTTGGTGCACTGCAATGTGGGCTTAACCCTTTCCTGAATTGTTTTTGGTGCTTTGGCTCTGTTGATCTCCACGAATGGCCAATCTTCCCCATCTGTGTCAAGGTAAACCTGATCAATTTCTTGATTAGTCTCTTGGAATTCATTTAGGACAATGGCAACGCCATAGTGGATGATCTCCTCCAGAGCCAGTCGGGAGTGATCCTTTTGCCTGATGTCTATCTCATGTGTCAGGTCGATCCAAATGTCCTCGATCTCGGGAACATGGATGGGATCAATTTTTTCCTTTGGGAGGCAACTCCGGCAGTCGAAGGTCAGCCTCACTGGGAAGTTGTGCTTCAAATTTAGTAGCTCTAGCTCAGCATACATCTCTCGTGCTTTGGTAAGTGTGGGGTAGGTGTATCAGCCAACTGTAAGGGGGAATGGAGTTCCTCCTTTTTTTCTCTTCATGCACTTCTCATGATAAGTGATTAGCTGCCTTGACAATTCTAGCAAGATCAGCTTCGGTGCTGCAAACCTTGGCAGCTTCGTTGGTTCTCCCTATAAATTCATAGCTCTGAGGTATGTGAACGTGGGGAATTATGTGAACAACACTCCCCATTTCTTTGTAGCAGCAATCACACTCGGGCTGGTCCGACCGTGTCTCATGTTTGGCCTCAACAAGTAGATTACCTCATAGAAGAAGGCATCATTAATTTTAGAGAACTGGGATATGTTGGCCTCGAGCCTTAGCTCTAGGTAGAACTCATTTATCTTGACTTGGGGCCATACCCCATTTCGAGCTAACCCCGTGAAATATTTTTCTGACATAGCAGCATACACAACATAGGAATTCATGTATAACCTCCCAGTTGTTAGAACTTGTTGGAGCTGCTATGAGATGGTGTCACTTATGATTTCACCCCAGCCAAAACATTGATCAGGCGCATTCTTTCTCATGGTCTCTAGGTACCTCAGCATCCACTTGTGGAAATAATGGGCATCAGGGAGCCCAAATACTCTATTTAAGAAGGTGATTGTATCACTCAACTCCTCATTGAAGTCACTACGGTGGATGGTTTGTGGCCATCTGCTCACCGACTTCTTGTTCTTCAGATAAAGCTTGTTCATCATCTGCATGCATTTATCTTCATTATCGTCCCAGGTCTTCTTGCAGTCTTCAATACTTATTTCTACATATTGCCTATGATGAGGGATGCCTAGGATCATCTCAAAGTGATGAGATGTGAGGTCTTTGATGGTTTGTTGTTCTTTATTTTCGACACATCTAGTGTCCTTGTTATAGCATCGGGCAACCAACATGATAAACTCATTATTTATGGCACTCACTGGGAGCCCATCTGCAAGGTGCAATCCACTGCCTACTAATTTATTCATCCATGGGCCACTGCTTTCCTGAGTGGTCCTTGCCCAAAATTCATCCATGTCAATATGACCCAGCTCAGAGTCTCTAATGTCAAGACTGCATTCTGCATATGATTCAGGCATTCTGACTCTCTGATACTTATACTTCATCTCTTGTTCTGATTGCTTAGCTTTAGCTTTAACTTTAGCTAGTTTCTTGATTGATGAAGACATATGTGAGCTCAAGGATGGATGTTGTTGTTCTGCAAGAAGAATCAAGGATGTCCAACACAGAAGAGCCATGTCAACCGTCATGTTATTCATAATGAAATCTTGCAGAATGAAGAACGAGCAATTATAAGGCTTAGGGCGCAAGGCGCAGGTTCATAGCAGGCTGCAGAGGCTTTTTATTGCTAGGCGCACTTGGGAAGATGTCGACATGATAAAAAAGTTGTGCCCAATGTTGACATGAGAAAATTTGTGCCAAGTTTAGAAAGGGCACAATTTTGAGAGGTGTTGCATGACAATTTTTAGCGCCAAGGATAAAGCACATGGCTCGGATTTGTAGCATACAACATGTTATGTTGATGTTAAGGAAGTTGCGCCTGTACCTTAGGAACAATCTTGCTTTGGCTGGGCGCATAAAAACGTTTGTGTTGCATGTGTTTAAAGTGCTCCAAAGCACAACTTTGGAAGATGTTACAAGGAAAATCAGTGCGCCAAGGGAAAAAGCGTGTGGCACGGATCAGAGGTACACAACATCTTATGTTGATGTTGTGAAAGTGGCGCCTACACCCCACAAAAACTGCTAAGTGTTCTTTTAACTGGGTGCGGAAAAAGGTTGTGTTATATTGGCATAAAGTGTGCCAAGCGTAGCTTTGGGAGGTGTAACATGAAAAAACAACGCACCAATGGGTTCAATCAATTTTATAATTTTGTTAATTTCTTGATTTCTCTTCCTCTCTCTTTTGGATTTTTCAGATGGCAAAGAGAGGGTTTGTTTTTCAAGGCAACAAGCAGGGAAAGATGGGTTTTTTAAGGTTTCAGAGGTAGGCGTCTTCCAGATTTGTAGATCTGGAAGGAGAGGTAAAAGGGCTTCAGCTGGTTTGATAATTTTGTTAGGTGTGTTTCTTTAGATTTTATCTTTTTACACCAACCCTAATACCTAACACAACAAAAACAAAAACAACAACAAGGAGAGGAGCCACTTACCTGGATTTATAAAAGATGAAGAATGACGTGGGGTCCACAAGCTCGAAAAATGGCACGCGGGGGTTGACAAGGATGGCTGACAGGCACAGAGAAAATACCTTTCATAATTTTCAATTCGTGAAAATGATAGGTGTCGAGTGCATATTTATAGATTGTCCACTCAAAATTTCCCCGCACTTAAAAGTGAATTTTCAAAATTTTGAGTATTGAATGTCTTCTCTGTTGTCTTTGAAATGTTAAAAGCCAAGAAGTTGTAACAGATCTGCATTCCTGGGTCATTTTGTGTGTTTCTCGCGTACTTCGCGTATTTTTGTCCCGCATGTCCCAGTTTCAAACGGGCCCCTTTGTTGCATTTTCACCCGAAACGCCTGAGCCGCGTACTTCGCGCATTTCTGTTCCAAATGTCCCAAACACTTCCGGACCTGTTGTCACGTTTTCACCCGGATTGATCAAGTCGCGTACTTCGGAACTTTTTGACCCAAATGTCCCAAGTCAAAAAAGTGCGCTCTGTTCCAATTTCGCCCGAAACACCCGAACCGCGTACTTCGCGCTTTCTTGTCCCAAATGTCCCAATTTCAAAAGTGCGCTCTGTTCCATTTTCACCCGAAATGCCCCAACCGCGTACTTCGCGCGTTTTCGTCCCAAAAGTCCCGAAATGCATTTATGCGCCTTCTTCCTGCTTCGCCCGAGCCGCGTGTTTCGCGCATTCGCGTTTCACATGTCCCAGATGAACCAAGGGCTATCCATACTTGGTTTTTTCCCGCGAATATGTTGCCTTTAAAATTGGTAGATATGAATTTAATGCGCATTGATTTCCCTTTCTCTCTCCAAAACGGCTATATAACGGGCAGACCCCCTTTTACATTTTTCACACTGCTTCTTTGCTCGAACCCCTGCAATCTAATTTCCTGCGCACAAACCCGTTCCCTACTGCAATTCCTTCCCGAGTCTAGATTGCATTTCTCTCTCAGCTACTATCAGTATGAAGATCAAATTCCAGGGACAAGAGCAAGTTTCACCACTAGAGTCTGCCGTTCTCAACATCGGAGACAGTGAAGCTCGACATCTCGATTTCGGTGATTTTTGGGCGAGGATGGCAGATGCAAACCCTACTCCAATGGCACAAATGATTCACGACAGCGGTTTGGCCTTTGCTGGCGGTTTCCCGATCTCGGTACAGTGTGCTGATACCGTGCTTTCGTGCGGAGCTCATTTCGACCCCGCCTCGAGCGAATTGACCAATATACACGGGGAACTCATTGCCAAACTAGATGCTGCCGCCATTAGCACTGCTCTGAGAATCCCAGAGATGGATAATGCCATAGTCGTTTCCCGGGATCAAGCACAGGCCCTGTTCAATCAGGACAGCGACAAATACAAAGCACGGGTGGCAAAGTCCTGGCTGAAGAACCCTAAGAAAGGAGCTTCTCGTCTGACCAAAACCCTCTTGCGGGTAGATTTCAATGAAGAGTTGTCCGATTTCATAATTCTGCTGGCTCGGGTTATGGGTTTGCCCACTACCAACGAATTCCATTTCTGGATGTGTCCGCTCATCAGTATGGTGTGCGAAGGAACGCAGAACATCAACTGGGCAGAGATCATCAGCATGAATTTGGCGGAGCAACTGTCCAACGTGCAGCAAACGAAGAAGTTCTATATGACTTCGTACCTGATGTACACTCTGGCAGCATCAAGGCAGTGGTTTGGTTTCTCTTACATAGATGAACACAAAGATGATCCAATATATGCATACTGCCCGCAGTTCACCCTGGAGACCAGCAATCGTAACTTCAGAAGGGTCAACGACGCTTTCACCATGTACGTGGTCAGGCTGCTCGAAGGCGATACTGCCAGGAGGTTTTCTGATGAAGCTATGACTCTGATATCGCACTACGGTGCCTACTTCATCCAGTTCAGAAAGTTCTCTTATATCAGGTTAGCCGGCTATGAGGGCTCCCCTCTGAGACTGCCCATGTTCTGTAATGATAAAATGGCCTTGATAGAGATATGCAGGCAACTAGACAAGTTGCATAGAACCTGCAGGGATAAGAGGATCACTGGTTTACACTTTCCCATCTCTTTGGGAAATTATACCTGCAAAACAGCCCTAGATGCACAGAATGTAGAAAGAGCCCTGGTTCCCATCACGGTTCACTTCTTCAAGCCAAGGACTTGCTTCGACTTGAAGAGGTTCATTGGGCAGAACATCAAAATAGTCTATCATCATAGAGCTGATACAGAAGACTATTGGGCTGATTGTGCTGATGATTTTGAGGCTAGAAGGAGGCACTATGGCAGATTCTCCTTGCAATTAATTGAAGAACTCGGCCTATATCAAGTTCCTGAAGGGCTAAAGGATGACAACTCTGATCTATACTCGTATGAGTATGAAAATGTGGTTATGCACACTCCTTTAGAGGACGTGGATTGGAACAGGAAAGAGAGGGACGACCTGGCTGAGATCCTTGCTCCAGTTTTGGTCAGGACTAGGGTCTGGTTTGACAGGAAAGTTCGAGAGTTCAGGAGGCATTCAGGAGAATCCTCTTCTAAGGACGCTTCAACACCGAGAAGAGAAGCATCTATTCCAAGGTCTGAGACACCAGTGAAGACCCCTCCTGCCTCATCAACTCAGGGACCTGCAGAATCTACTCCTTCCTCATCCACCCAGGTATATAAGAAGAAACTCAAAGAAGTAAAGAAAGAACCTGTGGAAGAAGATCTCCAGGAAAAACAGGCAAATTTGCCTATAGGGCCAGAGAACATCATTGTTCTTAGTGAAAGTGAAGAAAGTGAAATGCCAACCCCTGCAAATGCTCCTGAAGACCCAGCTGATAAAGATAAAGAAGTCCAGAGCACTGAGCTTCCAGGTGCTGTAGATTCTTCTACCACAATTGCCTCCAGTGCCCCGCTCACATCTCAACTCGAGTCAACAGCTGCACAGACCTTGAGCGTCATGAGCTCCCTGTCTCTTGGTCCCCTTGCCCCTCCTGCTGATTCCTCTTCCTCTTTCGCGTGGGTGCAACCTTTGGTCGACAAAAAGAAGAGAAAATTCTCCTCTCAAAGCTCGGGATCAAATTTTGATGCTGTCGCAGCCTTGTTGGGCACCACCCCTTCTCGTGCCAAGAGAGCCAAAGTCACCTCCAGAATAGTGTCTGATGCTCAAGGTCAGCAATTCCTGGAGATTGCCAAGCCTACAACGGATAAATCAGAGCAGGACTTGCAGGCATCTGACTTGGAGCTCTCGAGAATCCCAATGGGAGAGTCTACCCCTGAAGGTGAAATTCACAACCTCCAGGAAACAGTCACAAGAGTCATTGGGAGGGTAGAAAAGGGCCAGCAAACTATTGAACAGTTGGAAGAACAGGCCCAAGTTCTCACAGGTTTCATCAAGTCCCTTTTGTCTAAGGACAAAGTTTTGGACCCTACCCCCTTGACTGCTCTCCCACCTCCTGTAATTCTAAGCCAAGATGAAGTGCAGAGTATTAAAGATATGCACAAGTATTCTGTCTATGGCAGAGCTATTGAAGCCATGGTGGATGACATGCTTGTTGCTGGGTTAAACTTCATCGATGAAGCTTTCAAACTCCACGAAAAGGTGAGCAATGTGCAACTGAAGCTCTCCTCCACTATCAATACCATGGATAAAGAGCTCAAAATCTGGAGCAGTTGCATAGTAGACCTTCGCCTTATGGGACAGACAGACGAGAACATTTTGCTGGCGAATAAAGTTTTTGATGATGCAAAGGACAATCTATCAAAATCATGGGTCTACAGCGTGGAGTGGAAGATCAGAGTCTTGGAGGAGGCTTTGGGAGAAATGAAAAATAGCTAGCAGAAGGGCGAAGCCTTCAAGACATTGGTTGTCTCGGCTTTCAAAGATATACATTGTCATCTTCAAGATGAAACTTCTGGTGCCCTTTCCTTACAAGAGATCAAAGCTCAGTTCAGAGCTTTTGTAAAAGACAATTTATTCAAGGAAAGCTCCATCTCTAAAGAAAAAATAAAGGAGATCTGCTCTCTTTAATCTGCCATCGAAGAAGCAAATAAAGATTATCATACTCATGTCGAGTTTGATAAAGAGATGGAGAAGTGTCTGGGATTTTGGACTCAGTCTGCAGCCAACACGTCAGTTCCCCGTGGCAGAGACATAGCTGAGGCGTTGAAGAGATTCAGACAGCGGATTCTGAAGTCAGTGGGTCCCTCTCAGTGATCGGACACCTGTCTTCTTCCCCATTCTTTTCTCTTCTTCCCTTTCTTTTTCCGTTTTCTTTGTAATAGGTTGAGGTACTGCGAGTTGGCAGTCCTTAACTATTCTTTAGTTAAAAGAAACGGTTACAAAAAGTAACTGACTTGTAAGCTATATAATGGTATTTTCTACGCCATTCGAAGGAGGAAGAACTTGGCATATTTTCTGGAAGTGTAAATAGATCAGAGAGAAATCAATACAAAAGGGCTTTCCATTCATTGTCTATCTAATCTTTGTTATCTCTGTGTTTTCATTTAATTTCGTGAAGATCATTTGTTTCTAGTTCGTTAGTCTCACTGATTGCATATTTTCAAATATTGCGAGTATAGTGATCTTGTACAACCAAGAAGGAACTTTGTGTCCTTGATTAATGAATCTGAAGAAGGTTATTTACAGAACTTTGTGTCTGGTAATCTCATCTTGTTCATCCAATGCAAACGATCTTGTTTTAAATTCACTGCAACTTCGCATACATAAAGGATTATTCTGCTATCTATAATTCTGCATGTTGCTCTTCTGCTCACCCTCGTATTCCCTTTCCTCAGTCCTTTTGTAACTGATGATCCTTGTGGAAAACACTTTCGTAATATCCAAGTTCAACCATAAAATCATGTTTTGTATATTTGTAAATAAGTTCGTTTCTGAATAAGGGAACCTCTCCCATTAAAGAGGAGGGACTTCTTGTCCCCTGACTGTTGCTCTTCTTAAAAGTCCTATTTGACGACCAACAGTTTTTGGCGACTCCGCTGGGGAAAATCGCATTCCAGTTCTGTAATTTTTGATCATCCTTTGATCTGGCGACTCCGCGTTTCACTCGAGGGAGAAGGGCCCTTGGTATTGAAGATTCTCAGTTTCAGCTTTTAGAGCAGACAAGGTTTTCCTTTCCTTTCAACTTCAACAAGAGATAGAAGGACTCGTTCGACAAGCACTCCACCTGTTCAAGATAGAAGTCCTACGGGTGGTATTCCTTCAGAGCCTGCTAGTCCCAATCTACGAGATTTGATCCTCGCTAGTGTGACAGTTCCTCTCCAAGCCATATTTCCAAGAATGGCGGCACCATTACCATGGGGTCAACGTGTTGGGCCCCTGGCCCTTACTCAGCCTTTGCATGAGTTACCCAGAGGTAACCGGAAGAACTTCCCAAAATTCAAAGGCGATGGCAAAGTACATCCTGATGAACATATTGCAGCCTTCATAGTTGCATGTGGAGTTTTGGGAGTTGAACATGAAGACGTCTCCGTAAGACTGTTCGTGGAGACTTTACAAGATAATGCTGCTGATTGGTTCTTTCACCTTCCGGCTGGTGCTATAACCGACTGGGACACAATGAGAACCCAGTTCGAGAATCGTTTCAAGCCGGCAGAAGATGTGCATGCCTTGCTAGCCCAAATCTCTCAGATAAAGAAAGATTCACAAGAGCCCATGAGAGAATTTGTGGCCTGGTTCAACAGGTTGATAAATAAAATTCCAACAAACACTCGACCTGTTGATCGAATTCAAAAATGTTTCTTTCTAAATGCCCAATCACCTAAAGTTAGTTATGCACTAAGAAGGGCTAATCTCGCAACGTTAGCTCTAGATCAAGAACTGGCTGTTAGTGTCGAAGATGACTTGATCATGTCAGGGAAGTTGAGAAGAGACCCTCCCAAATCTAAGTCTGCTGCTTCTTCCTCTTCCACCCCTGGACCTAACACTGATCCATTAGTTCAGAAACTTGCGAATGATCTTATTGCTATAAAGAAACAATTGGCTCAGCATGCCCCTTATGCAGATGTTCCAAGAAGAAATTTCCAGCCCAGGAATCGTTTGCCTGCTTCTCAAACAAGACTAGCACTTGAAGGACCTCCTATTAAGGTTCCTGTGAATGCAACCTGTGAAGTTGAAGAGTCGGATGATGATGAGGCTAATGAAGCTTGCGAGGAGTTTGTGGAGGAATTTGATGATGAGGCTGAAGAACTTGAGGGATATCGAGTTAATTTCTTTACCACCGAGGGTATTGATGATGGAGATGATTATGATGAAGTGGTAGCAGACATGAATAGCGAATCATTTGCTGTCATGACTCGAGAGCAGACACGTCAGAGGGAGAAAGTGACACAGCCTATCAAGAAATCCAAGGAGCAGTCGACAACTATTCCCGTGATTGCAAAAAGAGGATCTCCTATCCCTACTTCGTCTACACCAAAGGTGAGTCCTATCAATCCTGCTACCAAAGTTGCTTCTTCTTTTTCTCCTAAAGTTGATAAGCCTAGAATTTCAAATGATGATGGCCCGTCCACTTCTGGGTCTTTTGATATTGTTGATCACCTGAAAAAGACCAAGGTCCAAATCTCAGAAGCTGAGTACTATCAGACCCATCCCAAAGCTTTTGCCAAGATGATTCAATTTGTTAATTCCCATTCCAAGACCACCTCTAAAGGCCTTTTACCTACTCCTCCTTCTGCACCACAGCCCAGTCTGGTAGCTGCTGTCACCTCGCCTGGTGACAAAATTAAACCATTTTATGTAACACTTCTCATAGCTGGCCATAGACTCAGTAATTGTGTCATAGATTCAGGAGCCTCGGACAATGTCATGCCAGCTAAAGTAGCTCATGCTTTAGGCTTAACCCTCACTCGTACTTATGGATCTTGCTACTCTATGGAGAGTAAGGAAGTGCCTCTGGTTGGAAGGATTAAAGATGCACAAGTGGCTTTTGCTGCCTTGCCTGAAAAGAAAGTGTTGGCTACCATCTTAGTAGCAGATATCCCTCCTTCATACGGGATGTTGCTAAGTAGGAACTTTTGTAAAGATGTGGGTGGGGAAATTCAAATGGATTGGTCACATGCCCTTGTACCGGTTAATGGACAAATGAAGAAGCTGCTGCCTGAGAAACAATCTGAGTATATTGTGCAGAAGACGGATGATCCTAAAGCACAAATACTCTATGAGGATATGGGTCATGGTAATTACATGATTATGTCCCCTGATGAAATCCCACCCCCCAAAGTGTCTCCTAGAGATCCTAACGGGGTTTGGATTTTAGAATTTGATGGAAGTTGTTCCTCAGCTGGTTCTGGAGCTGGTGTCCTGCTAGTGTCACCTGAAGGAAGCCTACACCCCTTTTCATTCAAGTTACAGTTCGAGAATACTAATAACACAGCAGAGTACGAAGCTCTCATTCTCGGATTGCAGGTGGCCAAAGAACAAGGTGTAAAGAACCTCCTGGCTCGTGGTGATGCAGAGCTGATTGTAAAGCAAGTCAGAAACCTCTTTCAGGTAAAAAATGGGAGGCTGAAGCATTACCGGAATCAGGTTTGGGATTCCATTGAATTCCTTGATGCTTTCTCTATTGAAGCAATACCTAGGGAAAAGAACAGCAGGGCTGATTCACTAGCTGTCTCAGGGTCACTGCTGATTCCTCATCCTGATTTCTCTCAGGACAAATTCACCATTGAAATGGTCCATCGGCCTAGTGTACCTGACAATACCAATAACTGGCAGGTTTTCAATGATGATCAGCATTTGCTTTCCTTCCTGGAACTCAAGGGTAATTTCGAACAACTGTATTTTGAGGGAAGTGACAACCTGCCTCGTGAAAGTGTGTCCTTTGACCAAGCTGTCACCCAAGGAGAAGAAACAGACCAGGAAGGGTGCATTAAACTCAAAGGAAACAAGATTCCTAAAGGCTTGGTGAGTTTGGAGGAATTATTTGATAAACATGACAGGTATGTGAAATCTAGAGCTTCCTCTGGGCCTCAACAATCAGCTGAACATGACAAAATCAATATTGGAAGTTCTACTGACCCCAAGCTCGTGAATATCGGAAAATGTTGCACAGCAGATGAGAGGAGAAAAGCAATTGATCTTCTAAGGAGGTATAAGGATGTTCTTGCTTACTCTTATGAGGATCTAAAAGCCTTCAAGCCAAAAGATATGCAGCACTCTATTCCTCTTAAGCCTGGAATTAAGCCTTTCAAGCAGAAACAGAGGCAGTATAATCCCAAAATAGCTGACACCATCTTTCAGGAGATTCAGAAGTTGTTGAAGGCTAAAATCATCTTTCCCATTCACCATTCAACATGGATTGCAAATATTGTGCCTGTTAGGAAGAAGAATGGTGAGATCCGCATCTGTGTTGATTTCAGGAACCTGAATCAGGCTTCTCTGAAAGATAATTATCCTTTGCCTATGATGGATCAAGTATTGCAAGCAGTAACAGGATCGGAAATGTTATCTATGCTTGATGGATTTTCTGGATATAATCAGGTAGAGGTTGATACTGCAGATCAACACAAGACAGCCTTCACTACTCCTTGGGGCACCTTTGCTTACAAGAGGATGCCTTTTGGGCTCATTAACGCTGGTGCCACTTTTCAGAGAGCCATGGATCTGGCTTTTGGAAGCTTGAAAGGGAAGTGTATTGTCATATATCTTGATGACCTGACAGTGTTTTCCAAGACAAGAGCGGATCATTTTGATCACCTGGAGACAGTTCTGCTAAGATGCAGAGAGCATGGAATTTCTTTGAATCCTAAAAAATCTGTTTTCTGTGTCACAGAGGGAAAACTATTAGGGCACATTGTCTCCAAGGATGGTATTAAGATTGACCCTGAACGAGTACAAGCTATCCAGCAAATTCCTCTCCCAACCAGTAAAAAGGGTGTGCACTCCTTCTTCGGTAAGATCAATTTTTTAAGAAGGTTCATCCCTGATTTTGCAGAGTTAACTTTGAATATTTCTCAAATGATGAAAGGGAAGCAAACATTTGGTTGGTCTTCTGGAGGAAAGGAATCCTTTGAGGGTATCAAGAGAGCTATCGCTAAAACTCCAGTTTTGGCCTGTCCTGATTTCAGCAAAGATTTCATCATCTATTGCTATGCTACAGATAATACCCTGGCTGCTGTCTTAACTCAAGAAGACTCTAATGAGCATGAACTCCCAATTGCGTTCATGAGCTATATTCTAAAGGATCACGAGTTGAAATACACCATGATGGAGAAGCATGCTTTTGCAGTGGTCAAAGCTGTGAAGCAGTTTCGTTTTTATATCCTCAACTCTCACTCCATGGTGCTGGTTCCAGATACAACTGTTAAGTCGATTCTCACACAACAAGAATTTGGATCCAAGAGAGGGAACTGGGTTGCTAAGGTCCAAGAGTATGACATTGATATCAAACCGACCAAGCTGGTTCGTGGAAAAGGTCTTTGTGAGCTCATTGCTGAAGGAGCTAAACATGAGTTGCTGGAGGAGAAAGCTGACATTCCTACTGTTCTGTTCCTTAGCTCAGTCGATGAATGGTATGCTGACATCGCCCATTTTCTCACCTATGGGGAATGCCCCTCTCATTTAACTGCCAAGGAAAAGAGGACTGTTAAATTGAGGTCAGCGCAATATGTATTATGGGAAAATGCTTTGTTCAAGCGTGGCTTAGATGGGAGATTTTTGAAGTGTGTGGACAAGGAACAGCAGAGAAAATTGCTCTCAGCTTTTCATGATCAGGCATGTGGAGGGCACTATTCATCAACGGTCACTGCTCACAAGATACTCCGTGGAGGATACTACTGGCCTTCCTTGTTCAGAGATGCATCCAAGTGGGTGGATAAATGTGAGGCTTGTCAGACTTTTGTGGGAAGACCTAAACTGGCGTCGTTGCCTCTCAAGCCAGTTGTGATTGAGGAACCATTTCAACAGTGGGGTTTGGACTTCATTGGTACACTTAATCCTGCTTCTAGTGCTAGTCACACTCATGTGCTAACTGCCACTGACTACTTCACCAAATGGGTGGAAGCTATTCCAGTCAAGAGCACCACTTCTGAAGTGGTATGCAGCTTCATCAAAGAGAACATCTTGGTAAGGTATGGTGTACCTAACAAGATTGTAACAGATAATGCTTCAAACTTCTCCTCAACTGAGATAATGGATTTCTGCTATGGGTATGGCATCTCACTGGCTCATTCTTCAGATTATTACCCCCAGGGAAATGGGCAAGCAGAATCCACCAACAAAAATCTGGTGACAATTATAAGGAAGTTGGTCAATGAGTCTCAACGAAACTGGCACAAGAAGCTCTATGATGCTCTTTGGGCAGACAGGATCACACCTAAAAGAGCCATTGGAATGTCTCCTTTTCAAGTGGTGTATGGAGTAGAGGCTCAATTGCCAGTGACAGTGGAACTGCCAGCCTTGCACCTAATGAAGGCCATTGAGGATACTAGTTTCAGCGATGCTCTGGATAAGAGAATTATGTACCTGCACAAACTGAATGAGGACAGATTGATGGTTGCTGATAGGATATCTATTCACCAGCAAAAGGTAAAGGCCCTGTTTGACAAGAAAGCTAGGTTCAGAGATTTCCAAGTTGGAGACACTGTGTTGCTATGGGATAAAAGACATGAACCTCGTGGCAGCCATGGAAAGTTTGATTCCCTTTGGCTCGGGCCTTTCAAGATCAGACACTTTGCTGGTAAGAATTCTTTCTATCTTGATTACATGGATGGTTCTCCCCTCCCACTTCCTTATAGTGGGCAGTACCTCAAGTTGTTCAAGTCCTAGGTGACTAGGGAGTCCTTTGTATATTCTGTACAGTGTTTTGCTTCTCTGCTTTTGGTGTGTTTTCCTTTTGTTGTTTTGGTGTGTTGCCCTCTGTATTGGTGTTCTTTTTGACTCCGTTGCCCAATGGATAAGGTACTGGTCTGCTTCCCCGAATTTGTCTAAGTTCTTGCCTTGCCTCATTCCTTGAATTTATGCCAAGTCATCCCCAGAAGGAGCCAGCTGTTGTCCACTCAAAATTTCCCCACACTTAAAAGTGAATTTTCAAAATTTTGAGTTTTGAATGTCTTCTCTGTTGTCTTTGAAATGTTAAAAGCCAAGAAATTGTAACAGATCTGCATTCCTGGGTCATTTTGTGTGTTTCTCGCGTACTTCGCGTATTTTTGTCCCGCATGTCCCAGTTTCAAACGGGCCCCTTTGTTGCATTTTCACCCGAAACGCCTGAGCCGCGTACTTCGCGCATTTCTGTTCCAAATGTCCCAAACACTTCCGGACCTTTGTCACGTTTTCACCCGAATTGATCAAGTCGCGTACTTCGGAACTTTTTGACCCAAATGTCCCAAGTCAAAAAAGTGCAAGTCGTTCCAATTTCGCCCGAAACACCCGAACCGCGTACTTCGCGCTTTCTTGTCCCAAATGTCCCAATTTCAAAAGTGCGCTCTGTTCCATTTTCACCCGAAATTCCCCAACCGCGTACTTCACGCGTTTTCGTCCCAAATGTCCCAAAATGCATTTATGCGTCTTCTTCCTGCTTCGCCCGAATCGGCCCGCGTGTTTCGCGCATTCGCGTCTCACATGTCCCAATGAACCAAGGGCTATTCATACTTAGTTTTTCCCGCTCTACCCGAATATGTTGCCTTTCAAATTGGTAGATATGAATTTAATGCGCATTGATTTCCCTTTCTCTCTCCAAAACGGCTATATAACGGGCAGACCCCCTTTTACATTTTTCACACTGCTTCTTTGCTCGAACCCCTGCAATCTAATTTCCTGCGCACATACCCGTTCCCTACTGCAATTCCTTCCCGAGTCTAGATTGCATTTCTCTCTCAACTACTATCAGTATGAAGATCAAATTCCAGGGACAGGAGCAAGTTTCACCACTAGAGTCTGCCGTTCTCAACATTGGAGACAGTGAAGCTCGACATCTCGAATTTGGTGATTTTTGGGCGAGGATGGCAGATGCAAACCCTACTCCAATGGCACAAATGATTCACGACAGCGGTTTGGCCTTTGCTGGCGGTTTCCCGATCTCGGTACAGTGTGCTGATACCGTGCTTTCATGCGGAGCTCACTTCGACCCCGCCTCGAGCGAATTGACCAATATACACGGGGAACTCATTGCCAAACTAGATGCTGCCGCCATTAGCACTGCTCTGAGGATCCCAGAGATGGATAATGCCATAGTCGTTTCCCGGGATCAAGCACAGGCCCTGTTCAATCAGGACAACGACAAATACAAAGCACGGGTGGCAAAGTCCTGGCTGAAGAACCCTAAGAAAGGAGCTTCTCGTCTGACCAAAACCCTCTTGCGGGTAGATTTCAATGAAGAGTTGTCTGATTTCATAATTCTGTTGGCTCGGGTTATGGGTTTGCCCACTACCAATGAATTCCATTTCTGGATGTGTCCCGCTCATCAGTATGGTGTGCGAGGAAACACAGAATATCAACTGGGCGGAGATCATCAGCATGAATTTGGCAGAGCAGCTGTCCAACGTGCAGCAAACAAAGAAATTCTATATGACTTCGTACCTGATGTACAATCTGGCAGCATCAAGGCAGTGGTTTGGTTTCTCTTACATAGATGCACACAAAGATGATCCAATATATGCATACTGCCCGCAGTTCACCCTGGAGACCAGCAATCATAACTTCAGAAGGGTCAACGACGCTTTCACCATGTACGTGGTCAGGCTGCTTGAAGGCGATACTGCCAGGAGGTTTTCTGATGAAGCTATGACTCTGATATCGCACTACGGTGCCTACTTCATCCAGTTTAGAAAGTTCTCTTATATCAGGTTAGCCGGCTATGAGGGCACCCCTCTAAGACTGCCCATGTTCTGTAATGATAGGATGGCCTTGATAGAAATATGCAGGCAATTGGACAAATTACACAGAACCTGTAGGGATAAGAGGATCACTGGTTTACACTTTCCCATCTCTTTGGGAAATTATACCTGCAAAACAGCCCTAGATGCACAGAATGTAGAAAGAGCCCTGGTTCCCATCACGGTTCACTTCTTCAAGCCAAGGACTTGCTTCGACTTGAAGAGGTTCATTGGGCAGAACATCAAAATAGTCTATTATCATAGAGCTGATACAGAAGACTATTGGCCTGATTGTGCTGATGATTTTGAGGCTAGAAGGAGGCACTATGGCAGATTCTCCTTGCAATTAATTGAAGAACTCGGCCTATATCAAGTTCTTGAAGGGCTAAAGGATGACAACTCTGATCTATACTCGTATGAGTATGAAAATGTGGTTATGCACACTCCTTTAGAGGACGTGGATTGGAACAGGAAAGAGAGGGACGACCTGGCTGAGATCCTTGCTCCAGTTTTGGTCAGGACTAGGGTCTGGTTTGACAGGAAAGTTCGAGAGTTCAGGAGGCATTCAGGAGAATCCTCTTCTAAGGACGCTTCAACACCGAGAAGAGAAGCATCTATTCCAAGGTCTGAGACACCAGTGAAGACCCCTCCTGCCTCATCAACTCAGGGACCTGCAGAATCTACTCCTTCCTCATCCACCCAGGTATATAAGAAGAAACTCAAAGAAGTAAAGAAAGAACCTGTGGAAGAAGATCTCCAGGAAAAACAGGCAAATTTGCCTATAGGGCCAGAGAACATCATTGTTCTTAGTGAAAGTGAAGAAAGCGAAATGCCAACCCCTGCAAATGCTCCTGAAGACCCAGCTGATAAAGATAAAGAAGTCCAGAGCACTGAGCTTCCAGGTGCTGTAGATCCTTCTACCACAATTGCCTCCAGTGCCCCGCTCACATCTCAACTCGAGTCAACAGCTGCACAGACCTTGAGCGTCATGAGCTCCCTGTCTCTTGGTCCCCTTGCCCCTCCTGCTGATTCCTCTTCCTCTTTCGCGTGGGTGCAACCTTTGGTCGACAAAAAGAAGAGAAAATTCTCCTCTCAAAGCTCAGGGATCAAATTTTGATGCTGTCGCAGCCTTGTTGGGCACCACCCCTTCTCGTGCCAAGAGAGCCAAAGTCACCTCCAGAATAGTGTCTGATGCTCAAGGTCAGCAATTCCTGGAGATTGCCAAGCCTACAACGGATAAATCAGAGCAGGACTTGCAGGCATCTGACTTGGAGCTCTCGAGAATCCCAATGGGAGAGTCTACCCCTGAAGGTGAAATTCACAACCTCCAGGAAACAGTCACAAGAGTCATTGGGAGGGTAGAAAAGGGCCAGCAAACTATTGAACAGTTGGAAGAACAGGCCCAAGTTCTCACAGGTTTCATCAAGTCCCTTTTGTCTAAGGACAAAGTTTTGGACCCTACCCCCTTGACTGCTCTCCCACCTCCTGTAATTCTAAGCCAAGATGAAGTGCAGAGTATTAAAGATATGCACAAGTATTCTGTCTATGGCAGAGCTATTGAAGCCATGGTGGATGACATGCTTGTTGCTGGGTTAAACTTCATCGGCGAAGCTTTCAAACTCCACGAAAAGGTGAGCAATATGCAACTGAAGCTCTCCTCCACTATCAATACCATGGATAAAGAGCTCAAAATCTGGAGCAGTTGCATAGTAGACCTTCGCCTTATGGGACAGACAGACGAGAACATTTTGCTGGCGAATAAAGTTTTTGATGATGCAAAGGACAATCTGTCGAAGTCCTGGGTCTACAGTGTGGAGTGGAAGATCAGAGTCTTGGAGGAGGCTTTGGGAGAAATGAAAAACAGCTGGCAGAAGGGCGAAGCCTTCAAGACATTGGTTGTCTCGGCTTTCAAAGATATACATTGTCATCTTCAAGATGAAACTTCTGGTGCCCCCCTTTCCTTACAAGAGATCAAAGCTCAGTTCAGAGCTTTTGTAAAAGACAATTTATTCAAGGAAAGCTCCATCTCCAAAGAAAAAATGAAGGAGATCTGCTCTCTTCAATCTGCCATTGAAGAAGCAAATAAAGATTATCATACTCATGTCGAGTTTGATAAAGAGATGGAGAAGTGTCTGGGATTTTGGACTCAGTCTGCAGCCAACACGTCAGTTCCCCGTGGCAGAGACATAGCTGAGGCGTTGAAGAGATTCAGACAGCGGATTCTGAAGTCAGTGGGTCCCTCTCAGTGATCAGACACCTGTCTTCTTCCCCATTCTTTTCTCTTCTTCCCTTTCTTTTTCCGTTTTCTTTGTAATAGGTTGAGGTACTGCGAGTTGGCAGTCCTTAACTATTCTTTAGTTAAAAGAAACGGTTACAAAAAGTAACTGACTTGTAAGCTATATAATGGTATTTTCTATGCCATTCGAAGGAGGAAGAACTTGGCATATTTTCTGGAAGTGTAAATAGATCAGAGAGAAATCAATACAAAAGGGCTTTCCATTCATTGTCTATCTAATCTTTGTTATCTCTGTGTTTTCATTTAATTTCGTGAAGATCATTTGTTTCTAGTTCGTTAGTCTCACTGATTGCATATTTTCAAATATTGCGAGTATAGTGATCTTGTACAACCAAGAAGGAACTTTGTGTCCTTGATTAATGAATCTGAAGAAGGTTATTTACAGAACTTTGTGTCTGGTAATCTCATCTTGTTCATCCAATGCAAACGATCTTGTTTTAAATTCACTGCAACTTCGCATACATAAAGGATTATTCTGCTATCTATAATTCTGCATGTTGCTCTTCTGCTCACCCTCGTATTCCCTTTCCTCAGTCCTTTTGTAACTGATGATCCTTGTGGAAAACACTTTCGTAATATCCAAGTTCAACCATAAAATCATGTTTTGTATATTTGTAAATAAGTTCGTTTCTGAATAAGGGAACCTCTCCCATTAAAGAGGAGGGACTTCTTGTCCCCTGACTGTTGCTCTTCTTAAAAGTCCTATTTGAGGAGAAAAGATGGATGAAAGAATAAAAACTAAAAGAGGAAGAACTGTTTGATTCATGTCGGGTTCACCAATTTTGGTGGTGAAGCTGATGTGAAGGATAATGTGGTAGAGAAGATGAAACAATTGTTTGTTTCACATCAGGTTCACCAATTTTGTATGATGGAAAAGTATCAAGTGAGCATGGGGATCTACAAGTAACTCTTCCTCACACCTGACCTCCCGAGGTCGTGCCGAGACAGCTGGTGGGAATGGAATATGCGTGGGGTATAGACAAACTAGTTAGGTAATCTTATGTCTTCGACACACACTAATGGGATCTGCAAGTCTAAGGCAAAGAAGGCCCTCCTAACCTAAATTGGTGTGATAGATCGGTTAATGAGGATGACTGCCTGAAGGCTCCAATCAATATCAAGCTCTAACATAATCCGATCTATAGGTTGTGGGATACATGGAAAATGACCTAGGATAGTTTTGTGTATGTCTCCAAATAGGGTCATAAGATGGATGATGAATATATAGGGGATTCTATGGGTGATTCTCTAGCCTAGTCCAGAAATCCTTAGCTTGATTAGCTATTATGTGTTGTAAGGATAATTGTGTGATAATGGTCGGTGGAAGTGGAGAAGATCTAAATACTAATGTGTGTAAACCAACATCTACGTTTGATTGACCTGTGGACTCGTTGGGTTGTGGGATCTATGGATCATAACCGTAAGTTCATGGTTGTTGTGGACCTCCTATGGTAATGTGTGGAATCAATCCCTAATCCCTAGTATCCAGTAGTCATATGCCTTTTCAGCCTCTATATTTAGAACTAAACGTTGTGCAACCTTCTCAGAGTACCTTACAGGTGTTCTGGCAACCCGAATTCTTAAGCTAGTGTCTATGTCAATGATAATGTCTCTTGCATCTGGCTGTGGGACCAAAGGATCACAACTGAACATTTTCTCTCTTTCAAGCCCTTCTACAGTCATGTGGATATTTATCTAGGGTAATCTGTAGTTTGGCTAGTTTGACCAAAACGTGTGTGCTTGGTCGTCTTCTATGTTTAATCCTCTTAACTGTGGGCTAATTTCTTGTAGGTCTGTTGTTAATTAGAAGACTTGTATTCTGAGATTCTAGTCTATATCAGTTATTGCTATAATAGGATTGGGTTGAGGCACAATTGGCTCAAATACGTATTCTCTGGGCTCCCTCGGTCCGTGATTGTCATACGAAAGAAACAATATAAATCTAAGTTAAAATAAACTAATTATATGAAGTATATCCACAACATATATATAAATTCCCTGTTTTTGTATTTTTGATAAACTATTGTATGAAATTGAAAGAGCAATTATTTAAAATATCTAGAAATTGACAACTAAACTAATAACAAAATTAAAACAAACAAGGTAGCCGAGTATATCTACTTTCCTGTGCAGTTGTAAATCTATTCTAAATAATAAAATAAATGATCTAATCTATTTGAAAGACTCTCGATCCTACCTCAGAAGTGAGGAATGAATCATAGTTTCTTAGAAACTATCAATCCCCACAGCTTCCTCGGTAATATCAAAAGTGAGATTAACTGAAATGAAATGATTGACTACTCTATTTGATATGTTTTAACTAGAACTTTGAAAGCTTGAACCTGGATTTTGCAGAACAGTGGCGAATCCGATTGTGTGTGGCTTTGTCCCCTCAGTGTGATCTCCTCATTCCTTTGTGCTCATGTGAATCCAGAAAATCATGTAATGCTAGCATCAATAGAAGTAGGTAATGGAACAATGGCAGCTTTGGGTGTAGAATGAATACAATGCGAGTAGGAGAGGGATAGCGTAAGAGAATAGAGCTTGGCTTATGTAATTCCTAGTAGGATTTATTGTGAGTCATATAACACAAAACATCCAGAACCTAGAAACTATCCTTCTTGACGAATAAAACATGCAACTCTAAAGGCTTCAGACTAAAAATGAAACTATCCTATCTCAAATGATTGTATGAAACAATAATAACACTAGCACAAGAAGATCATGTAGCTTCTAAATAGTAAAACAACACTAACTATGCATGCAGCAAGTAAAACTAATACAATTCCTAAACAAGAACTGAAATACTAAAATTGAAATGAGAGAATGAGAGGCAAAATTTAAGGGGCCATTTGCTTGAGAACCAACCAGCTATTTATAGAATTCCCATTTACCCAAAGGTGAAAACCAAATTGAACTCTTTTACAATAAACAATGGAAAAACACTATTCTAGGGAACCAAAATCATAAATACGAGAAAAGATGGTGAAAAAAGCTGGTAAAAATTGAAATTTTATGCGAGTCGCGATAAAAGGAACATTCTAGAAAAACACGTGAAGGACCACCACCCTGAGTAGGGCGGCGATTACAGGACCGCCGCCCTACCTGGGTGGCGGTCACGAGACTGCCACCCATGCAGGGTGGCAGTTTCATCACTGAAGACCAAAACACAAAGAAAAGAGGGAAAAAGAGAAAAACAAAGCACATAGGGGCTAAGTGGGGTATACAAGATGTTAACGTACACTTGGAGAGATTTTCTAGATCCCAAACACCTTGCGAGGAGACCTGTATCATCATTGGGGCAGGTGTGACATCGTTCTAGCAACACAGTACCCTATTATTTTTGGTATGTATAGTATCCATTCTTTCTTTGGCAAGATCAATTTCCTAAGGAGATTCATCCCCGATTTCATAAAATTTACTATGAGCATTGCTTGCATGATCCAAGGGAAGTAAAATTTTGGTTGGTCCTCTGAAGGGAAGAAATCATTTGAGGACATTAAATAGGATATTACAAATAATCCAATCTTTGTGTGCCCTAACTTTAGCAAAGATTTCATTATCTATTGTTATGCCACTGAAAATACCCTAGCTGCGGTGTTATCCAAGATTAATGCTGAAGATCATGAACTCCTAATTGCATTCATGAGTTATGTCTTGAAAACTAATGAGTTGAAGTACACCATGATGAAGAAACATGCTTTTTCAGTTATCAAAGTTGTCAAGAAATTTAGGTTTTACGTCCTTAATTCTCATTCTGTGGTGCTGGTGCATGATATAAAAATCAAATCCATTTTTACTAAGTAAGAATTTGGAACAAAGAGAGGTAATTGGGTAGCAAAGGTGCAAGAGTATGATCTTGACATCATGCCAACAAAGATGGTTTAGGGTAAGGGCCTATGTGAACTCATTATTGAAGGAGCTACTAAGGAATTGTCCAAAGATGGAGTTGATGTCCCTATTGTTCTATTCCTCATCTCATTAGATTTATGGTATGCTGACATTGCTCACTTTCTGACCTATGGAGAGTTTCCATCTCACTTGACTGCCAAAATAGAAGAGATCCATCAAATTGAGGTCTGCACAATATGTGCTATGGGAGAATGCTTTGTTCAAACGAGGTATAGATGGAAGGTTTTTGAAGTGTGTAGACAAGGAGAAACAAAATAAGTTATTCTCTTCTTTTCATGACCAGGCTTGTGGAGTTCATTTCTCCTCCACTACAACAACTCATAAAATACTTTTTAAGAGTTATTATTGGCCCAATCTATTCAGAGATGCATCAAAATGGGTTGGTAAATGTGAAGCATGCCAAACATTTGTTGGAAGACCTAAGTTGGTTGCTTTGCCACTAAATTCAGTAGTGATTGATGAGCCCTTTCAACAATGGGGATTGGATTTCATTGTAACTCTTAACCCACCTTCCAGTGCTAGACATACCCATGTGTTGACTTCCACAGATTACTTCACCAAGTGGGTGGAAGCCATCCCAGTCAAGAGCACTACTTCCAAGGTAGTTTGCAACTTCATTAAGGAGAACATATTGATCAGGTTTGGGACCCCAAACAAAATTGTGACTAACAATGCTTCCAAATTTTCTTCTTCTAAGATGATGGACTTCTGCTATGGGTATGGGATCTTGCTTACTCATTCTTTAGATTACTACCCCCAAGGGAATGGATAGGAAGAATCAACAAACAATAAATTGCTGAACATAGTTAGAAATCTTATAAATGATTCTCAAAGGAATTGGCATAAGAAGCTATATGATGCACTTTGGGCTAATAGAATTACACCCAAGAGAGCTATTGGAATGTCTCTTTCCAAGTGGTGTATGGTGTGGAAGCTCAACTACTAGTCATGGTGGAATTGCCCGCCTTGCATCTAATGAAAACCATTGAAGATTCAAGTTTCAATAGCTCTTTGGATAAGAGAATTTTGTACCTTTAGAAGCTTAATGAGGACAGATTGCAAGTGGTTGAGAGGATAACATCTCATCAGTTGAAAGTGAAGGCTTTGTTCAACAAGAAAGCTAAACCCAGAGTTTTCCAAGTGGGAGACATTGTGCTGCTTTGGGACAAAAGACATGAGCCACGAGGAATTCATGGTAAGTTTGATTCTCTTTTGCTTGGTCCTTTTAGAATCAAACATTTTGCTAGACAGAACTCTTTATATCTAGATTACATGGATGGTTCTCCACTCCCACTTCCTTATAGTGGGTAGTATCTAAATTTGTTCAAGTCCTAGGTGACTAGGTGATCCTTCTGTATATTATGTACAATGTTTTGGTTTTGAGTCGTTCCTTTGTGTTTCATTTCTGTTCTTCCCTTTTGGTCTGTTTTGTTTTTTTTGCCCATCTTGTGTGTTTTACATTGTATTGGTTTTTCTTTTGTCTCCTTTTCCCAATGGATCAGGCACTGTTCCTCTTTCCTAGAGTTATCTGTAGTTCTTGATCTTGCCTTCTATCTTTTTTCCAAGCCAAGTCATCCCCAGAAAGAGCTAGCTATTGTCATCCTCAAAATTCCCCTCTTTTGAAGTCAAGTTTTGAAATTTTGAGTCTGTTCCTTGGAGTATTGGATCACGTCGAGCTTGGCATTGTTTGTAATTTTCCCATTCATGGAGAAAAATTTGAAATTCGGGCATAATGGTGAAGTTTATTTCCTTATTTTTATTTTTCTTCCTGTAGTTGGGAATGATAAGCATATCTTCTTTATTATTTTTTGCCCCAGAATCCATGGGTAGTACTTGGGAATCTCTAATTGGATGTGGTTTGGCCATGTTTCAAGTGTCAACAGAAGCCTCCACATGTCCAAATGGCACAACTCCAGAGGTAGGGTCCAAGGGACAGTCCTCAAATAAGTGCAGGCTTTCTGCATGTCCCAGGTTCAAAACGAAGATAAAACAAGATCAAATCAGATAAGTATGGAAGGTTCAGCAGACGATGCCACGTTCCTCATCGGTGTAGCTTCAAGAGTCAACACCAGGGGTAGTTATCAAACTTATGCCATTCCTCCATGTGTCCCAGGTCCAAAAAAAGAGATATTTGATCGTTAAAATTGACTAAGTATGGGTGGGTTGGCAGAAGTCTCCATGTGCACTAACGGCGTAATTTCAAAAGTGAAATTAGAGGGTCAGTCTCCAAGTAGTGCCATCTTGCCACGTGGTTAAATTTAATGGGGAGACAGAGTTGGCCATTGAAAATTCCAAGACTGGAAGAAGGAGACACACATGAGCTTGAAGAAATTTCAAGAAGTGTTTCCAAAACGGAAAATCAAATGATCACTAACCCTCCATGTGTCTAGGGGTCAACATAAGTCAAGTAGGAAATAGACCCGAATCAAAAAAGTATAAAGGAACTGACAGAGCTCTCCACATGTAAGCTTGGTGTAGATTCAAAGGTGAAAAATGAAAAGGAATTCCTAGACCCACTCCAATCAATTCCTTCCACGTGGGTGGCCCAAATTAAAAGTTGTAGAAGCAAATCAAATGGCCCATGTTTTAACTGGAAAAATAACGTAATGGTTGTATATTTAAAAAACTAGTTTTTATGCCATTAACGTTTCTTTGCAAATCAAGAATTCGAGAGGGTGTGAATGATTGGAATAAGTTGTAATTGTTTCTTGCTTGCTCGAGGAAGTTGTAACCGTCTCTTGCGAGATATAGCATGGGCTTTCAAAGCCATTGTATGGGTTGGAATTTTGATATTTTGAAAAATTTCTAATTGGAAGAAATCAATACAAAGGTTTTCCCTTTTTTCCTCTGCTTTCTCTTTCCTTTTTTCTTTGATTTGTGAATCATTTAATCCTTGCATGATTAGAAACTTTGCGCTCTAATTTATACAATCTCAAGAACTTTGAGTCTGCGGATTGTGCCATTTATAAATGTGAATGGTTCTACTCTATATTTCATTTTCTCAATACATATAATGGTTTTCTTTACCATCTCTTTTCCTTGAAAGTATTTTCTTCTTCTTCCTCCCTCCTCTCTTCAATGTCTTCTATCCTCATGTATTGATAACTTTCCAGGCATAAAACACATTTCAAGATATTGGGAAACAACCATTGAATGAAAGTTTGTATATTTGTACATAGGTTTCAATAAGGGAACCTCTCCCATTAAAGAGGAGGGAATTGATTGTCCCCTGACTGTGGTTTCATTCCAAGTGCAAATCTGAAACCTAACAATGCTGTATTACTAACTATCATTACTAAGTTGTCCCAACTTTCTAGCAAAGAAAATAGGAATAATAATTCTCTAACCTTCTCATCAAATGGGATATTAACTAAATCTAACTAATTTACAATAGAGTGGAAATGATTAAGATGGCTAGATATAGATCCACCTTCTTGTATTTGTAATTTAAACAATCTGTTCATTAAATAAACTTTATTGGATGCACTAGGTGTTTCATATAAATTAGCTAGGGTTTTCATCAACTCTACCATAATCTTTTCCTGTGAGATATTTGAAGCTACGGACGATGCTATACTCAATAAAATTACACCGAGAGCCTTCCTGTCCATAACCTTCCACTCCTCATTAGACATGATTGAGGGTTTCAATTCTTCACCTCCCAATGGTAGGAATAGATCCATTTGATACATGTAATATTCCACCTCCATTTTCCATAGTTGGTAATTTTGGCCGTCAAACTTCTCAAATTCGAACTTATTCTCCTCTACCACTGCTGCTTCTCATTTCATGACTCGGTTACCAACCGATCTCTCATGTTAACTTAAGTATTGTATACTATGGGTATACTATGTATACTTGGTTCTCTTACCCTATTCTGGGTATTGAGTGTTCTGTTTAAGAAATCTATCTGAATATTTGTTACCATATTCATCTGAAATCACATTTCTCAAACTAGGTGACACAGGACAATGCAACCAACAACTTGCGATACTTTGGCCAAATATTTCCAACATACTATTCATGTTACTATTCCTAGATGACATACTCGTCTAATCAAGAATACGTCCTTCACCCCACTCATATGTTATCTAAAATGGTCTTTACTGACTTCTGTCAGTCCACTTGTCCAAGGTTTGACCCTAACCCATGGTATTGATATAATTTGGTATAGGGAACCAATCACGATGACCTAGGGTATATGGGAATACTCATTCGACCTAAGTCAATTGAATGTGCCAAGTTACCCTAAGTCATTGAGAGTCACTTCCTATGCTAAATCATATCCTTAGCCTGATCTAGAGAGAAACTAAGTTCAAGTCCAGGTTTGAGTAGATCTAGATGAACCAATGCTGAAGGGTGTTGCAACATGTCAACTGCAACACTGTATCCTCATGAAGACCCAAGTCTTCACAAAGGTACAATTCTGTAGTTGGCATGTGCCAACATCTGACAGAACTACTTCATCATGATTTACACACCTTAAGAGGTCATTTCCACTTAATTATCTTTGGATTTAGATTCAAATCACAACAACCTTGCATAACCCTTATCCCAACAATCCTTAAGTTTCCAATCCTTATTTGAGTTAATTAGATAATATGTAACCTCTTAACCTATGATTGCTTTTATGTTCATTAAATTTTTGCTTAACGTGCAATTAATCAAAAACAGAAACAACATCTATCATAAGATTTAAATAATGTGTCTCAACCATTCAAGGAATGAACAAGAACCAAAACAGGTTTTGTTATGATAGAATTCATAGATATGAAGTCTAAATGGTTATCAAACTCATATACCATTCATTTATTTTGTATCCTTTTGAGAGGAGGAGAACCTTCCTCATTATGGTTAAGTATTAACATATATTATCCTCTTATCCAATTCACACATCCTGAGATTTAAACTATACATTCATAACATCATAATATACCATACATGATTAGATAAAGAACAAAAATACATGCAACTTAGTAGGTTGCATTCAAGTAAGGGAAATTGTACTAATTCCCATTTATCCAACCTATTCAATAACAATAGAAATAAGGATCCAATCAGATATGAATGACAACATCAAAGATATGATTATAAATTTCCTTCATATTATGAACAAGAGAATTGACATAATCAATTAAGTAACTTCAGTCTTTTCAATTCATCATGATAAATACACATTTTACAAGACTATGCATTACTGACATATTCATGTCAACAACATCAAGATCATTAAAGAATACAAATTTCCTTCCTTCAATACATCTCAATAATAAATCAGAATTCTCTATAAATGGTCCAGACTTTTAAGCAACCAATACATCATAAAAGTTATTGCCTTCCTTTATCACTTACGAAGTCCATCTACAAAAATTGCTAGCACGGGTCAGTTCATTGAACTGAGCATGATAAGCACTAAGCATTAAAACAATGTTCTTTCAACTAACTGTTTCATTAAACCAACTCTACTTGTATGAAACAGTGAAGTTAAGTAGACAAATTAATCATAAGTAATAACAACCATAAAAGAAGAATAATTAATCAATTTGAATAACATTCAAGGAAATATCATGATGTAATCAACAATCTCCAACATGATATCAGATAAATAATGTTCCATCCAAAACACTTATCCATATCAAATAAAAGTACCTTCTAATTATTTCCTTCACAATTCATCTAAATTTGAAATACAAAAATTAACTCCACTATTTAACCAAAAATAGAGTTACCTTCAGAAGTAGGAACCTTCTAACTCAGTTTACAAAATTTCATAAAAACACTACACTCATTCCACAAGGGATGATTAAAGAGAGTGAATGCAATTCCAGACATCCAATTAAATACCTAATGACATCATCCCATAATTGAACCAATGAAATCTTATGACAAGATTTACCAAAAGAATAAGAAGAGGATAATGTGATAAAACAATTAAGAAAATAATGTAACTTTTTAATTTGGTTAACCTGAATCCCCATTCATTAACTCGAACTTTCAGAAAAGAGAACACAACACATGACCTCCTATAATTTCCAAAGGGGTAGTGATTAGACTTTACCATAGAGACTGAAAGTGAAGGAGTCAAATGACATGATAAAAAGGGAATTCATACATTCTTTCACACATGAAGAAGGTTGCAAAGGACAATACAGAACCAATCACTGCATCCCCAACTCCTTTATAAGAGAAAGCACATATAAGAGATTAAACATAATGTGCGATTGTTGAATTTGAAACAAATTTCAAGCAAGGTTCCCCATCATGGACAACCATTTTCATTAATATTATACCCATATCAAAAATGGAGATGCATTAACGAAAGTTGCTAATCCCCATACATGGTAATTACAGTCTTCAATAGTCATTCAAAATTGACAAAGTTACAGTCATGCAAACTAAGCTTATTATTTTCTTCCAGGTGAAGATAAAATAGTAGAATGATTGAATCATAATCATAACCATTCAAAGATGGAAGAAAACATCAATAGAATGTACAGAGAAGAATCCATCAAGATTCAATTTCAAGAAGATGCAAAACAAAAGATCAACAGAACTTAGCAACAGGTGCTCAAGTCAGCTAAAGAAATGTTAAATTCCTTTCATTTCAATTCCATGGACATGGTTAACTGTATACATCTAAGAAATTGACAAGACATTCTATTTATTACAACTCACACAGAGATCCAAGAAAACCCATCAAACTAAGATGAATTTGGTTAGTTCCAGATTAAGTAATCGTCAACTCCAAAAGTTGAATACCCATTCAACAAATTTCAAGAAATTACAATCAGTCAGATTTTAACAAGTTTACTCAAGCAAGAAACTCAAGAGATTAACCTAGTTTAGGGATAGAAATACAAAACCATCAACATCTACTTCAACAAGGAAGTAGTCAACAAGAACAACATATAGAAAGCTCATATAGAGCTACAAGAATAACCCAAGCATCGACTCTGACAAAGCCGACTCTCACAATGTCCCCAACCAACAGGACCTCATCTTTTTATCCCTTAGTTCTAGTACTCAAGAACATAGAGAAAGACAGTAAATATAAGATCAGAAGTATAGACTTCACACAAGTATTCCCAACAAGGTAACATCAAAATCCAAGGGTCCAAGAAACAACTATCACATAGTTCCATAAAATAACTTAATTCAAGAGACTCAGTTTAAACTGAAAAATTTAAAGGAGTAATAAAACATTCACTCTTGTTTCCATATGAGAAGAACCCACAAAACAGAGATTCAAAACACCCAATAACTGCCTAGCTCCCATCAAATACCAAATTCGAAGAACTAATAGATTATATAGTAAGTTCAAGAAGAAAACACTTATTTACTATTTTCCATATGAACTCGACTTACCCAACATGAAGCAAAGCATTCATTTACTAGTAATTACATAGAAGCTACATTACTTTGAAAAATCAAAGAAGTAATAGATATAAATAATATTCATGTCTTCTACCAACCAAAACGACAACTCGGTTCGAAACTTGAAGCCACATATCATTTCCATAAACCCATTTTCAAATAGATAAGAAAGATTCATGCATGCACTTCATTACTCAAATCACCACAAGATTTAAGGTGGGATTCAACATCAAATAAATAGGAAACAACCCAATGACTACTTTCCAAGTAGAGATTCCTCAATCAGAGAATACAAAAAAAATATTCAAGCAAGGAAACCAAATGATCATCACAGAAATAAAAACCCATTTATCTCATGAGAGCAAAGTTGTTTTAATGAAGAAACTTAGAGAAAAGTAGAGCAACTTAATCAATAGAGCCTATCATGCCTGATAGTGCTTCTATCGATTCAAATAAGATTTCCAACTGAGCCTTCACAATTAATTCTTCTCCAAACAAAATCAAAAACCAAAAACTTCCTTCTCAAATGCCTCATATACTTCCATTGGATCAAAAATAGTCCAAGGGAGTTAAAAATAGAAACAAAATGAAAATAGAACTACTGGTTCGAAGAACCAGATAGCTCCATGCAGAGAAAAATCGGAATGCATGAAAGACCAAACAATCCCAACAAATCTGCTCACATGGTTTACAAGGCGGTTTGCTCACCAAAAATGATGACTATAAATGCCATTAATTTCCAGTCTCCCACCTATATCTCCATGCCACTGCCATCTAAAATTGGCGAGTCTAAATTCAAAGAGAACATGCATTATTTAACTTTAGAGATGGTGCCAACTAGGATCCCCTCTAGTTTCCATGCCTCTGTCAAACTGACAGTACATGATGTTTTAAATTCAAAAATCAAATCAAATAAATGACTTAGAAACTGTCACCACCATCTCATATTTTACATGCGACTCCCCTTAGGTCCCTTTCTATCTTTGCATTAGTTTAGGATAGATATCATTAGCTTAGGATCCGACCTTAGGTTATTTTAGAAAGTATTTACCTTAGGTTTATAAACATTGCCTTAGGTAAATTTTCCATCTTAGGATAGACCATACCCCATACCAATTTAACATTAGGTAATAGGTTAGAAATAAACTTATAGTTATCTTAGGTTATTTCCAAATCCCCACTTTGTAAACATACAACTTAGGTTAGGATGCAACAATATTAGTGTAAACATAGACATAATGTATATCTAGTTTACCTTAGGTTAGAATCCCGTTAGAATAGATCTTAAAGATCTAGAACTTAGGTTATTACCCTCAATAGTCCTGAAGTATACCTCCATCCTCTTTACGTCATTCAACATCCTATATAAATCAGCAAGAAGATCTGAGCACACTACTTACAATAGAATGCAAAGCAAAAACTTCTAATAAGATCAAAGAAATTTTATAAATACAAGAGTTCAACTTAGTCCTTTAAATTTAGAGATGGTGCCAAAGGATCCCCTCTAGTTCTTTCAACCTTTGATGACATGTCAATTTACCATAGTAAGATCAGGTAAGAAGAATTAAAACATACCTTAGATCATGCTGAAATTGATCAAGGTTTTGTTATTAGAAAGAGATAATTTGTAAATAATCATTACCTATTTAGGCGTGAATAGTTTTTTTAGACCTTCCTCTTTAAGTCATCCTTGTAGCTATTTCTGGAAGCCGAGAATTCTTATTCTCAAGTCCTTCTTTCCTGTAAAATGGATTCCTTGCGAGATAATTTGCAAACAATCATTACATTTTACAACCTTTCTTATCTCAACAGAATGGATTCCTTGCAAGCAACAACATTTCAGAAAAATGAAAAATAAATAAATTATCCATGGCAAGCATGATTTCCAATAGTAAAAAGAATACACCTTCTTAGGACAAATCACATGTCAATGCTTGTAATGCAAAAGAGGAAAAGTTAACAGTTTGCCACAGGTGTTACATACTTCCCTCCTAAAAAGAATCATCATCCCAATGATTAACTTATTTAAACAATTTGCATCAAGGATAATCAATTTATTATCTTTCTTTCCATATGTTCAAAATAGAACTAGATTTTTAAAATTCCCAAAGTTAGCATTTACGTAGCTGTTTATTTTAAACAATTAAAATATTGGCCCAAAACTTCAGGTTTATTGTCATAAAGATAATAAAATCACAAATTTTATCACTCAACATAATCAATTCTATTCAAATAGATATGGAAAATTAGTTTTCATATCTTCCAAATTTTCCTAGGTTGCACTTTCCTCGTTAAAATGGTCCCACTGGACCTTACATTGACTTATTTCATGATTTCTTAAGTGCAATTGGTGAGTTTCTAGCACTCGTATAGGCTTAACCACAATTATTCCTGGGTCTTGGACCTACAAGGAATTCCAATTTAATACATGTGATAAATCTGAAACATATTTCTTAAGCAAAGAAATATGGAAAACATCATGCATTCATGACAAAGTAGGAGGTAATGCTAAATGATAAGCTACAGGGTTGATTATTTCAACAATTTCAAAAGGTCCCACATAATGAGGTGATAACTTGGTAGCCTTGCCAAAAGTTATAGAACTCTTTTTCAGTTTAACCCGAAGAAATACCTTCTCACCAAGTTCAAATTTCCTATCAACCCACTTCAAGTCAGCATAACTCTTTTTCCTATTTGCTTCTTCTTTCAAGTGTTCACGAATCATTTTAACTTGTTGTTCCATTTCTGTAAGGATTTCAGGTCCAATTACCTCTCTATCCTCAATGTTGTCCCAACTAACAGGGGTTCTACATTTCCTTCCATATAATGCTTCGAAAGGTGCCATCTTTAGAGAGGCATGATATGTGTTATTGTATGCAAACTCAACTAATGGAAGGTACTCTTCCCATTTATACTGCTGATCCATACAATACATTCGTAACATATCCTCTAAAACTTGATTAACTCTTTCAGTTTGTCCATCCATTTCTGGATGATATGCAAAACTGAAATTCAGCTTAGTCCCTAAAGCTGCATTAAGTGTTTGCCAAAATCTTGAAGTCATTCTTGGATCTCTATCAGATATGATTAATTCAGGTACTCCATGTAATCTAAAAATCTCATGAACAAACCTTTTTGCTAAAATAGGTGAATCATCCTTAAGATTACCAACAATAAAGTGTGCTACTTTTGTTAGTTTATCAACAACAACCAGAATAACATCATGTTTATTTCTTGACATAGGCAACCCTTGTACAAAATCCATGCTTATCACTTGCCATTTGTACTGCGGTATGCTGTGAGGATACAATAAACCAGCTGGATGCATATGTTCAGCTTTAACACGTTGACATTCTAAGCAATGTGTCACAAACTCAATCACGTCCTTTTTCATCCCTTTCCAGAAATATTGTTGTTTTATATCAGCAAGCATCTTTGTAATACCAGGGTGTCCAGAAAAAGGTGAATTGTGAAATTCAACTAATAATTTATTTCTTAAATCATTTAGCAAAGGTATGTATACCCTGTTTTCAAATCGTAAGATTCCTTCATTATCAAAGTGAAAACCTTTATATCTCTCATCATTTGGATCTGCAACAAGTGTTGTTTTTACTTGCTGAAAATAAGAATCAGATTCCATAACACTCTTTACTTCATCCTTGAACTGAGTTCTCAACATTATAAGAGTAGAAATGTGCTTCCTACGACTTAGAGCATCAACTACCCTATTTTCCTTGCCTTTAATGTAACTTATGTCAAAATCATATTGAGATAAAAACTCTAACCATCTTCATTGTCTTGCATTCAGATTTGGCTGAGTAAAAATATACTTCAGCCCAAGATGATCAGTTTTTAGTTCAAAAGGTTTACCAAGTAGGTAATGCCTCCAAACTTGAAGTGCATGAACAATGGAAACAAGCTCTAGATCATGTGGAGCATAATTCAGCTCATGTAACTTAAGTTTTCTACTTTCGTATGCTATGACATGATCATTTTGTAACAAAATACCTCCAAGACCTTCCCCGGATGCATTCATGTTACAATAGTAAAGTCTCCATTAGGGTCAGGTACAACCAAAATAGGTGCTGAAGTTAATTGATCCTTTAAAGTTTTAAATGCAGATTCACATTTATCATTCCACACAAATTTCTTATCCTTTTTCTGCAATGAAGTTATTGGTGCAACAACTTTGGAGAAATCTTTAACAAATTTCCTATAGTAACCAGCAAGACCCATGAAGCTTCTGACTTCATGTACATTCTTTGGTGCAGGCCACTCAGTTATAGCTACAATTTTAGAAGGATCTACAACTATTCCATCTTTTCTTATAACATGACCCAAATAGTGCACTTCCATGTCATAGAAAGAACATTTAGACAACTTACCAAATAACCATCTTTTTCTCAAGATTTCCAAGACTATCTTCAAATGCTCATGGTGTTCTTCCATACTTTTAGAATATATGAGAATGTCATCCAAGAATACAAGCACAAATTTGTCCAAGTATTCTTGAAAAATATTATTCATTAAATTCATAAAAGTTGTAGGTGCATTTGTTAATCCAAAAGGTAAAACTATGAATTCATAATGTCCATACCTTGTTCTGAAAGTTGTTTTATGAATGTCCTCATCCTTAATTCGTAACTGATGATATCCAGATCATAGATCTATCTTAGAATATACCGATGCTCCATGCATCTGATCAAATAGATCATCAATTCTAGGAAGTGGATATCTATTCTTAATCATTTCCTTGTTCAACATTCTGTAATCAATACACAATCTAAGTGTTCCATCTTTCTTTTTCACAAAAATTACCAGTGCTCCCCAAGGTGAGACACTCAGTCTAATCAAACCTTTAGATAGAAGTTCTTGTAATTGTGCCTTAAGCTCTACTAATTCAATAGTAGTCATCCGATAAGGTGCCTTAGAAATAGGCTCAGTTCCAGGTTTGATTTCAATTGTGAAGTCAAATTCCCTTTTGGGTGGAAGACCTGGTAACTCTTCCAGAAACACATCACTGTAGTTTCGTAATAGTGGGTAACGTTCTAAGAAATCACTATTTTCTTCAGTAGATTCAAAATTTTTACTGCATACAAGATATAACCCTTATTTTTGGCCTTCTTAAGTTGCATAGCAGATAATTTCCTAACTGAAATTTCACGTTTTACACCCTGAATCTCTGTTGTTTTCTGTAGGTCATCTAAACAACTAATATGTTTTTCAAAACAGTCCACTTTTGCTTTATGCTCAGCTAGCCAATTAACACCTATGATTACATCATAAGACCCCAAAGGAGCAACATAAAGATCAACTTCCATGGAAAAACTAGGTAAATCAAGGACTGCTCCAAAAAGACACATACTAACTGTATGAACAACATTATTCCCATAATGTACAACCCATGATTTATCCATTTTTCCATCTTTTCTTTTTAATTTCAATGCTAATTTACTAGAAATAAAACATTCAGTAGCTCCCGTATCAAAAATAATAGTTACAGGTATGCCAAATAACTTACCCGAAACTTCTATGGGTGTGACTTGCTTTTCAACTTGTTTGTCAGCTACTGCATCATATATCTTGTGCTGCTGATTACAGTCATCCTTTTTCAAAGGACATTGGTTTGTGTAATGATCCTTGCCAAAATTGTAACAGCCTCCTACAGGTCCCTTTTTAGGCTCAAATTTATTCCCAGCCTTAAAGTTATCATTCTGACCTCCATAGGACTTCTGTCCATTATTATTGTTCTTGACAAAGTTATTGCGTACATTAGCAGTAGGCTTATTTGTTGTTGTTTTCTTATTATTATCAGCTGAGAACTTACTTTTCATACCAAAATTCTTCCATGGTCCTTTCTTAGGTGCCAGAGATGATGAAGAGGAGTTTGGAACTTTCTTTCTTACTTCCTCCTTATGAGCAGAAATCACCTTCAATTTCTGTTCCTGCCTTATGGATTTTTCAACAACCCCTTCCATAGTGGTTGGGATGTGAACATCCACCTCTCCCCCTATAATGGGATTCAATCCCATGATAAATTTCTGTATCCTGAACTTCTCGTCAGTTTGATACTGAGGTACATACTTAAGGAGTTTAGTAAACCACTCCCAGTACTCTGTTACAGTTAATTTTCCTTGGGTTAAGTTCTGAAATTCAGTCATTTTCTGATCATAGTAAAGTTGTGGCAGCCATCGTTGCCTAAAATAAATTTTAAATTGATCCCAAGTAATATTAGTTTCATCAATGTTCAACTCAGCCTTACGGCTATCCCACCATGAAGATGCTTCATGGGAAAGCTGATATGCTCCCCATATTGCCTTTGTTTCCTCTGAGAAGTTCCTTATTGCAAAGTACTTCTCCATTTTGCTGAGCCAATTCTTAGCTCCATCTCCTAATGTGGTGCCATCAAACTTAGGTGGACTTATCCTTTTGATATCATTAGTGAGTTCAGCTGCCAACCTTGCCTTTTTATTTTCTGGCTGATCAGGCATGTTTACATTGTTATTATCAACACCCAAATTTCCCAAATTGGCATTGTCCACAGGAGGTGGCTGATTGTTATTACCAGCATCTTCTTCCTCCTCATTTCCCATTACTTGTTGTTCAAGTACAATCAAATGATCTCTTGTGTCCAACAGGGCAGCAAGGATCTCATCAAGTTTTTGGGCAGTAGTTGCTTCTCCACCAGGTGGTGGGTTGTTTGCAACATTTCCTCTTGTTCTAACCATTTTCTGTTAACAAGAAAATTTGAGTTTTATCAGATTATGGACACAATAGGTCCAAGAGCTGTAACCTTCAGCTCTGATACCAAGATGTAACATTCCCATTTTAAGACTTTAGAAACAAGGGAATTTTTTTTTACATAATGTTCTCTGTTCTAAATAATCATAATTTAGAACACACATTCCATGCCAATCAATCTCATAACAGATAACCATATGAAGTTGTAAATGACTCGGTGAACTACCGATCTCTCATTTCATGATGCAATACCAACCGATCTCTCATGTTAACTTAAGTATTGAATACTATGGGTATACTATGTATACTTGGTTCTCTTACCCTGTTCTGGGTATTGAGTGTTCTGTTTAAGAAATCTATCTGAATATTTGTTACCATATTCATCTAAAATCACATTTCTCAAACTAGGTGACATAGGACAATGCAACCAATAGCTTGCGATACTTTGGCCAAAGATTTCTAACATACTGTTCATGTTACTATTCCTAGATGACATACTCATCTAATCAGAATACATCCTTCACCCCACTCATCTGTTATCTAAAATGGTCTTTACTAACTTTTGTCAGTCCACTTGTCCAAGGTTTGACCCTATCCTAGGTTATTGATATAATTTGGTATAGGGAACCACTCACGATGACCTAGGGTATATGGGCATACTCATTCAACCTAAGTCAATTGAATGTGCCAAGTTACCCTAAGTCATTGAGAGTCACTTCCTATGCTAAATCATATCCTTAGCCTGATCTAGAGAGAAACTAAGTTCAAGTCTAGGTTTGAGTAGATCTAGATGAACCAATGTTGAAGGGTGTTGCAACATGTCAACTGCAACACTGTATCCTCATGAAGACCCAAGTCTTCATGAAGGTACAGTTCTATAGTTGGCATGTGCCAACATCCGACAGAACTACTTCATCACGATTTACACACCTCAAGAGGTCATTTCCACTTAATTATCTTTGGATTAAGATTCAAATCACAACAACCTTGCATAACCCTAATCCCAACAATCCTTAAGTTTTCCATCCTTATTTGAGTTGGTTAATTAATATGAAACCTCTTAACCTATGATTGATTTTATGTTCATTAACTTTTTGCTTAACATGCAATTAATCAAAAATAGAAACAACATCTATCATAAGATTTAATTAATGTGTCTCAACCATTCAAGGAATGTATAAGAACCAAAATAGGTTCTGTTATGATAGACTTCATAGATATGAAGTCTAAATGGTTATCAAACTCATATACCATTCATTTATTTTGTATCCTTTTGAGAGGAGGAGAACCTTCCTCATTATGGTTAAGTATTAGGATTTATTATACCCTTATCCAATTCACACATCCTAATATTTAAACTATACGTTCATAACATCATAATAAACCATACAAGATTAGGTAAAGAACATCAATACATGCAACTTAGTAAGTTGCATTCAAGTAAGGGAAATTGTACTAATTCCCATTTATCCAACCTATTCAATAACAACAGAAATAAGGATCCAATCAGATATGAATGACAACATCAAAGATAGGATTACAAATTTCCTTCATATTATGAACAAGAGAATTGACATAATCAATTTAACTTCAGTCTTTTCAATTCATCATGATAAAATACACATTTTACAAGACTATGCATTACTGACATATTTCATGTCAACAACATCAAGATCATTTAAGAATACAACTTTCCTTCCTTCAATACATCTCAATAATAAATCAGAATTCTCTATAAATGGTCCAGACTTTTAAGCAACCAATACATCATAAAATTTATTGCCTTCCTTTATCACTTACGAAGTCCATCTGCAAAAATTTCTAGCACGGGTCAGTTCATTGAACTGAGCATGATAAGCACTAAGCATTAAAATGATGTGCTTTCAACTAACTGTTTCATTAAACCAACTCTGCTTTAATGAAATAGTGAGGTCAAGCAGACAAATAAATCATAAGTAATAACAACCATAAAAGAAGAACAATTAATCAATTTGAATAACATTCAAGGAAATATCATGATGTAATCAACAATCTACAACATGATATCAGATAAATAATGTTCCATCCAATACACTTATCCATATCAAATAAAAGTACCTTCTAATTATTTCCTTCACAATTCATCTGAATTTGAAATACAAAAATTAACTTCACTATTTAACCAAAATAGAGTTACCTTCAAAAGTAGGAACCTAACTCAGTTAACATAAAAAGACAACTACAACCAAGCTCATTCAGATAAAGTTTTAGGATGAATCATCTAACAATATAAGTAAATAAGAGTTTCACAAGGGCATCCTAAAGACATAGAAGTAATTAGCAACATGATCACAATTATTAATCTACTATCACAATATTAAAACCTTTAACACAAGTCAAGAGGATAAGCAAGTAGTAATGATTTACCAAGAGCATTAAAGAAAGTAATGCAACTGAACCAAATAAATCTTATGACAATATTTACCCAAAAGAAGAAGAACGACTATGATAAAATAGTTAAAACTTCCTTTATAATTCGGTTAACCTGAATCCCCATTCAAAACTTCAGAAAAAGAGAACTCAACACATACCTCCTATAATTTCCAAAGGGGCAGTGATTAGACTTTACCTTAGAGACTGAAAGAGAAGGAGTCAAATGACATGATCAGAAGGGAATTCCTACATTCTATCACACGTGAAGAAGGTCACAAAGGACAAATGCAAACCCAATCACTACATCCCCAACTCTTTTATAAGATAAAGCACATATAAGAAGAAATTAAACAAAGTGTGTGACTATTGCATTTGAAACAGATTTCAAGCAAGGTTCCCCATCATTGACAACCATTGACAGTAATATTATACCCATATCAAAAAGGAGATGCATTAACAAAAGTTGTTAATCACCATACAGGGTAATTACAGTCTTCAATAGTCATTCAAAATCGACAAAGTTATAGTCATGCAAACTAAGCTTGTTCTTTTCTTCCAGGTGAAGATAAAATAGTAGAATGATTGACTCATAATCATAACCATTCAGAGATGGAAGAAAACATCAATAGAATGTACAGAGAAGAATCCATCAAGATTCGATTTCAAGAAGATGCAAAACAAAAGGTCAACAGGACTTAGCAACAGGTGCTCAAGTCAGCTAAAGAAATGATTAAATTCCTTTCATTTCAATTCCATGGACAATTAACTATACACATCTAAGAAATTGACAAGACATTCTATTTATTACAACTCACACAGAGATCAAGAAAACCTATCAAACTAAGCCGATTTGGTTAGTTCCAGATTAAGTAACCGTCAACTCCAAAAGTCTTATACCCATTCAATCCTTCCAAGAAATTACAACAGTCAGATTTTAACAAGTTTACTCAAGCAAGAAACTCAAGAGATTAACCCAAGTTTAGGGACAGATATATAAATCCATCAAAATCTACTTCAACAGGGAAGTAGACAACATGAACAACATAAAGAAATCTCAAATAGCACTACAAGAATAACTCAGGCATCAAATCCAACAAAGTCTAATCTCACAATTTCCCCAACCAACAGGACCTCATCATTTATATCCTTAGTTTAGTACTCAAGAACTTATAGAAATACTTAGTAATATAAGATCAGAAGCATAGACTTCACACACAAGTATTCCTAACAAGGTAACATCGAAATCCAAGGGTCCAAGAAACAACTATCACATAGTTCCATAAAAGTACTTAATTTAAGTGACTCAATTTTAAACTAAAAAGTTTAAAGGAATAATAAAACATTCACTCTTGTTTCCATACAAGAAGAACCCACAAAAATAGAGATTCCAAACACCCAATAACTACCCAGCTCTCATCGAATACCAAATTCAAAGAACTGTTAGATTATACAGTAAGTTCAAGAAGAAAACACTTATTTACTATTTTCCATATGAACTCAACTTACCCAACACAAAGCAAAGCATCCATTTACTGGTAGTTACACAGAAGCTACATTACTTCGACAAATAAGAGAAGTAACAGATATAAATAATATTCATGTCTTCTACCAACCAAAACGACAACTCAGTTCAAAACTTGAAGCCACATATCATTTCCATAAACCCATTTTCAAACAAATAGATAAGAAAGATTCACACATGCACTTCATTACTCAAATCACCACAAGATTTAAGGTGGGATTCAACATCAAATAAATAGGAAAACAACTCAATGACTACCTTTCCAAGCAGAGATTCCTCAATCAGAGAATACAGAAAATATTCAAGCAAGGAAACCAAATAACCATCACAAAAATAAAAACCCATTTATCTCATGAGAGAAAATTTTGTTTTAATGAAGACACTTAGAGAAAAGTAGAGCAACTTAATGGATAGAGCATATCAAGCTTGATAGTGCTTCTGTCGATTCAAAGAATATTTCCAGCCAAGCCTTCACAACTCCTTCTTCTCCAAACAAAATCAACAACCAAAAACTTCCTTCTCAAATGCCTCATATACTTCCATTGGATCAAAAACAGTCCAAGGGAGTTAAAAATAGTAACAAACTAAAAATAGAACTACTGGTTCGAAGAACCAGATAGCTCCATGAAGAGAAAAAATCAGAATGCATGAAAGACCAAACAACTCCCAACAAATCCACTCACATGGTTTCCAAGGTGGTTTTCTCACCAAAAATGATGACCATAAATGTCATTAATTTCCAATCTCCCACCTATATCTCCATGCCACCGCCATCTAAAGTTGGTGAGTCTAAATTCAAAGAGAACATGCATTATTTAACTTTAGAGATGGTGCCAACTAGGATCCCCTCTAGTTTCCATGCCTCTGTCAAACTGACAGTACGTAATGTTTTAAATTCAAAAATCAAATCAAATAAATGACTTAGAAACCATCACCACCATCTCATATTTTCCATGTGACTCCCCTTAGGTCCCTTTCTATCCTTGCATTAGTTTAGGATAGATATCATTAGCTTAGGATCCGACCTTAGGTTAGTTTAGAAAGTATTTACCTTAGGTTTATAAACATTGCCTTAGGTAAATTTTCCATCTTAGGATAGACCATGCCCCATACCAATTTAGCATTAGGTAATAGGTTAGAAATAAACCTATAGTTATCTTAGGTTATTTCCAAATCCCCAACTTTGTAAAACATACAACTTAGGTTAGGATGCAACAAGATTAGTGTAAACATAGACATAAGGTAGGTCTAGTTTACCTTAGGTTAGAATCCCGTTAGGATAGATCTTAAAGATCTAGGACTTAGGTTATTACCCTCAATAGTCCTGAAGTAGACCTCCATCCTCTTTACGCCATTCAACATCCTGGAGAAATTAGCAAGAAGATCCAAGCACACTACTTACAACAGAATGCAAAGCAAGAACTTCCAATAAGATCAATGAATTTGTATAAATACAAGAGTTCAGTCCTTTATTTCCTTCAACCTCTGAATGTCAGTTTACCATACAGATCAGGTAAGAAGAATTAAAACATACCTTAGATCAATGAAATTGATCAAGGTTTCGTTATTATAAAGAGATAATTTGCAAACAATCATTACCTGTTTACAACCTTTCTTATCTCAACAGAATGGATTCCTTGCAAGCAACAACATTTCAGAAAAATTAATCCAAGAACAACAATAAATTATCCATGGGAAGCATGATTTCTAAGAGTCAAAAGAATACACCTTCTTAGGAAAAATCATTGATTTTAAAAAACTTCATCATTATTTTTTGAATAATGAAGACCAAGCTCATATCAAAAGTGCATCCATCTAAATACTTGTTATCAAAGCCAGTACACTTACAGGAAAGATGGCCAATTGGATCATCTTACTCAATGAATTTTATATCAAGTATGTTCATCAGAAATCATTTAAAGGGTAGGTGTTGGCAGATCAACTAGCTTAAGGCCCCTTTTCCAAGGTATTGAACTATTGAATCTGGAACTTCTAGATGCTTCTATAATATACCTTGAGGAATTTTTCATATGATAGCTATACTTTGATTGCTTCTTAACATTTCACAGATCAGGTGCTAGAGTGGTGCTTATCACTCCTTCAGGAGATTTGATCCCTCAAGCATTCCAACTCTGGTTCCCATGTATAAATAATATAGTAGAATATGAATCCCTTATTGTAGGGATGAAATTGGCTATCAAGTGGGACATTAGACAAGTGAACATCGTAAGTGATTCATTTTTGATAATCAAACATGTAACTAGCGAGTATAAAGTTAAGGACGAAAAACTTATTCCTTACAAAAAATGGTTGACACTCTGAAGGAGTTCTTTGATAAAATTATTGAGAAGATCCCAAGAGGATAGAATCAAGAAATAGATTCTATGTCCATAGTATGGTCTATGTTATGCATCCCACTCAGGAATAATGACATTCCATTCTTCATCAAGCATTTATGAATACCAACATATGACATACTAGACTCCTATTTGGTATGTGAAGTTGTTGGTTCCTTTTCCCATTGATATAATGAAATATTCAATTACCTTTGTAATGGAACCTTTCCTCTAGAAATTTCCCATTCTAACAAAATAAACCTTATCCAACGTATAATCCACTACACCTTACTTATATGAACTCTCTACCATAGAGGCTATGACAGGAATCTATTGCGCTATCTTAATTCAGATGAATCCATCTTAGTGGTTAAGGAGGTGCATGAAGGCATCTATGGGACCCATATAAATGGGATAGTCTTGGCTAAAATGGTACTGAGAATAGGCTACTATTGGCATGCCATGGAGAATGATTGTTGTAAGTACATAAAGAAATGTTTGCAATGTTAGAAATATGGAAACTTGATACATGCGTCGACACAATCATTACAACCTATTACAACACCATGGCCTTTTTCAAAGTGGGGACTTGATCTCATCGGTAAACTTTCCCCTACATCCTATGATGGCCATATGTTCATTATTATTGCCACTGAGTATTTCAAGAAGTGGGTAGAGGTTTTTCCTCTAACCTATGTCAAGGGTGCACATATATCCAAATTTATAATGAACCATATTATTTTCCAATACGACATCCCCTCTGCCATTGTAGCTGACAATGGTAAATCATTCAAAAAAATGTAAAGGAGTTGTATCAATGCTTTCAAATCCAACTCAAGTATTCAGCCCCTATTACCCTCAAGGTAATGGGTAGGCCGAAGCCTCAAATAAAACCCTTGTTCGTATTATGGAGAAGATGGTGAATACAATGGGCCATAATTGGCATTTACAGATTCATCCCACCCTTTGGGCTTACAGAACATCCATCCACACCCCTACTGGTGCTACTCCATATTCCCTAGTATTCAACACAAAATACATATTACCCCTTGAGATCGATCTCCCCTCTTTGCACATAAAGATAAGAGATTACTTGGATAAATAGGAAGAACTACATAGTGGCTCGAATAGCAGAGCTAGAGCTATTGGATGAGAAGTGCCTTCATGCCCTTGATCACCTCAAAGTGTATCAGAATCAAGTGCATCAAAGTTACAAAAAAAGAGTGATACCTCACCAATTTGAGGTAGGAGACCTTGTTCTAAAATAAAATCAATTCAATACCACCAAGGAGTGTGAAAATAAAGGTAAGTTTGAGCCTAATTGGTTAGGGCCATATGTTGTGGACACTAAATTTGGTTCAGGTGCATACAATCTTGCTTACTTTAATGGTCAGGAACTTTGAGAACCCATGAAACCATGCATCTCAAGTGTTTCTATGCTTAAGTATGGGGTCCCTCAAATATCAAAAATTAAAAATCAATTAAAAAATATAAAATCAGAAAAAGTAAAGAGAAATCAATGCATCCAAGTGTGAAAACCACACAATTGTGGCACTTTGGACAAGTCCTTTGGTGAAAAATGGTTTCTGGTGCCATTGGAGGGTCCATTGTTCACAAGCATCTCAATATATAGGATTATGATGGCTTTATCCTAAGCTAGTATTTTCCTGTGTCTGAGATACTTTTGAGCCTATCCCTCTTGGCCTTGATCTAGTTGATCCTACTTTTTTATGCAATGAGTTTGCCTTTGTATATTCCCATCTCATGCTGGGGGAAAATTTACATTGTCACTTATTACACATAACGTGGCATTATGCCCTTGTACATCCCATCTCTTGCTGGGGGCATCCACGTTTCTTTGTTTCCTTACACATAGCTTCAGAAAACTTCTATAAAATCACAAAAACATTCATATAAAATTTTGAAAATCCCAAAACATTTAAATATGTTAGTTGGAAAAATAAAAAAATTCAAATACGTCTCCATAGAAAACTGAAAAACAATAGAACATTGTCTCGAGATAACACCAAAAATAGTGTAAAACATTTCAAAATTGTCCCACAAAAATAATGCAGGGTTTGCTTACTTAGTTTTTTGTTTATAAATAGTTTTTTTGGTTTGCATTTTCAGGTTGTGTGCATTGGTTGGATTCATTTGCATACTTATATTGAGTGTTACTTTAGTATGTTGTTAATTGCATTGAGTTCATTTTATCTTGCATACTTGTACATAGTTGTGTTGTTTTGATTAGATTTGGATTAACTTGTGATTTTTGGTTGCTTGTACATTTTGTTATCATATCATCTATCATCACATCTATACATCATATATCAATAAAATGCTAAGCTACATCATCATGAAAATCAAACATGTATGCTAAGATAACATCATATAATATCATCAATGGGGCAAGAGGGATTATCTTTATCCTCCCTCTCCAATATCAAAAATTAAAACATGGACTAATCAAAGTATCTCATCAAAATGCAATGTGATATCATCAAATGCTATCTCATAAATCAAAAAACATGTGATACAATCATACATCATAATAATTTCCATCATCATTATATAAATTAAATGTCCATATACAATCAATGTGTCTTGATACATATTAGATACAATGTCTGCCATCATGGGCATGGATCAGAAATGTGCCTTCATCAAGCGGCATAACAAAAAACAATACATATACATGGATAAAAAATGTGCCTTCATCATGAGGTATACATCAAAAATATGCATCCATTACAATATAATAAGTCAGTCATGACTCTCCCCTACACTAGGAATGTCTGGCCTAGAACCGGGTGGAGGCCTATGCTATGATGCACCCTGTGGTGGTGGCATCTATACAAATCTAGCTGACCTCATTGAATGAGATGGCTTATATGATCTAGACCTGGAGCAGCTTTTCAGCTAGCTGAATAAAATATATGGCCCTCTATCCCTCTGGAATGGCCCCATAATACAAATCCCTATAATAAGAATCCTCCCCACTAACTGTGGAAAAATCAAACACTATGTCATGGGAAGTTGATGTAGTGTCTACATGATGTAGAGAATCACACTCTCATGTCAATCTAGCTACATCCATAGAGATTGTGTCCTCTCAGTAACCAAATGATCTCTCTGTGTAGTAATATGGTCCCTCTCAGCAGTCACCTGATCCCATGTTGTGATGTCACTGCCTGCTGTAACTACTACCTCAAGGCAGCTAGATCACTTGAACTCTTGATAGCCTGCATCGATGTGATCCTGGTAGTAACCTATGTATCTTCCTCCATCCCCCACCCACTGGAATATGTGGTGGTGATCCCCATCCATCCCAACCATCTCCGTTATCCCCACCATCTCCATCTCCTCCATCCCATCCATCCCTTGGTGGACTATGTGGTGGACTCAATATATGTGGAGGTGAACCTGGTACCATCAGAATCTGGATGTGCACCTATGGGATGGCCTGTTTTAAGGGAACCTGTGGAATCTGTCCCTGTGGCTATGCGGGCACCTAAACTATGGAATATGTGGAATCAGTGTCCTATCCCTGTAATCTAGCCTCAACCTCCTGCTGGCCTAATCTAGCTCTAGCTCTAAGATCCTAGCCCTATAAACCATGTGCACACTGTGGCTATCCCTGCCTGTATAAAAACCTTTGGAATAGTCAAATGTTGGGGAAAAATTATAGCATAACATGCTCCATAATTAGTTGTAGTCCCAGATCAACTACTTGGGAAATGGAACATATGGCCATGGTATAGTATAAGTAAATCTATCAAGAGCGTGAACGCTACCCAATTCATGGTCCCATGTCAAAAGTCTCACGTGTCCTACACACACCACATCTTGTCACCCGGGATGCCTTGAACATGGCCAAACTATCTCTGAACCTGGTCTACTCAGTACCACTCTCAGATGTAGCCCTTTCTCCCAATAATAAAATGATCTATCTCATAGTACCTAGTTATAGGCCATCATCCCACCACTGATATAACCTGTAGGGACTGCCATGTGATCATTGTACAGCTACAAATCATCAAAATCACACCTATAGTAAACGGTATCTCCCATGTGTGAGTGCACATCCTCACCCACTGGCTCCCATCCATAGCAGGAGGGCTCACCTGCCTCCCTGTCTTGAAGTACTCCATGCATGTGACCTATAACTATGTGGTCCCATGCCCATATTTATAGTAGAGTCCCTGATCTGAGGTTCTTATGACCTTGGTGTGCTATCAAATGAATATCCCAATATAAATCATGGCTAATATACACTGGCCCCAACAAAGCTTGCTCACCATCCATGAGCCTATATATTACTCCAGTCAATCCCAAGGGAAAGTGTGTGCCCATCTTGTCAGGCAGCAAGATGTTGCTACTGACAAGAGCCATCAAATACACTGGTATGCAAGCAAATCATCGATCATCAAAGAGTGTATAAAGGTCTACTACCATCCCCTCTCGAGGTAGGTCTTTATATAAGAACATATCGTAAAGGCATGATCGTATCCAGCCTCGATCTCCATCATACTCTATCAAGTCACCTCGAATCGGTACTTGGAGAATGCAAAAAACATCCTCTAGTGTCACATACATCTCACCAATAAGTAGTATGAAGCATTGGCTCTCGTTACGCCATCTCTATGCTAAGGAAGTGAGTAGGGCGTGATCTAGTCTGATCTAGGGCATATGAGCTACATAGCTAAGGCTTGTAGCCTCCAAAAAAACAATTAACCCTCATTGTCCTGTCATCTAAAATTCTTCTCGAAAATCTCTGAGTCACCCATGCCTCTCACGCCATCCAACCTGTGCAAATCTCAACCTACATAAATGCATTTGCACAACACTTCATTAAAATCATTTCTTCTAAAAGTATCTTCCTAAGGTGTTCTACTTGCTTATATACTCTTTTATTCATTCCTAAATTTTTCACTAAGGTCAAAAATTTTAGGATTTTCTTTTAAAAATGGCCTAAGGCACAAAAATTTGCACTAGTGTAAGCCTTTTTACACTAGCACATCCATTTTGGCACTTGCACAAGCTTTACGCTAGCACATGCCTTCTAGCTCCTACACACTCATTTTTATGTATACGCGATTGCACACATGCGCACCTGTTTTCACACATACTTATCTACTTTCATGCCTACACGCATCTAGAAAACCCTAAATATAGTGTTGTGCCTATGTCCCCCTTAGCCTTGTGCACACCCCTTTAGCACAAAAAAAAAACCTCACACCTACAGTGCCCAAGGGCTTGTGCTATTGTGAGCCCGCAAATTTTCCCTAGCTAATAAATGTCATAAATGCAATAAAAAATTAAAAAAAACATTGTGTACTTACCGGTGTAGGGTCCATGGAAGGTCTCCCAAACTCTCAGACTTGTCTGCGTAGTGTTTACGGTTTTGAATCCATGCCATTTCTCTCCAAGGTCAAGGAAAATCTCTCACAAAACTCAATAGGGGTAAATAACAAATAACTAGTCCACGATGGTTTTTAACCCCTCGTGGCTTGGTATTTATAGCCATTTTTTGACCCCCCACGTCATTTTTCCACACCCTGCTAGGTAATCGTCATTTTCCAAATTCTTCTAGCACTCATGATGATTATTTTTAATAAATAATTATTTTTTGCCCATTTTTGCTACGCTAGGGCATGTTTTTGCTTCTCGGTGACCCTTTCTACTACCTGGGGCATATTTTTGCTTTCCAATGTTATCATTGGCAATGTCCCATGATATTTTCAATCTTCTATCGATCTTTTAAAATTCAAAATTTCAAAATTTAAAATTTTCAAAAAAAAAAATTTTTTAAAGACGATCCAAAACATTGGCAAAAATTTACAAAAATCCAAAAAATTGTAAAATTCATTTTAAAAAAAAAATTGGTAAAAAGCATGCATGCAGCTGAAGCCTCTATCAGACGCATTTTCCTCAAACATCAAAATTTTTCCTACAAAACATATTTCTTTGGTCCTTTCTTGTTCTTGTCACAATGACTCACAGATCATTTTGATCTATCCCCATTTACAAAGCTTGTTTTCTTGCTATGTATGTACTATCTTGGCACAACGAGTTTCCTGGTACTATTTCATAGCACATGAATGATTTTTCATAGGAATACTTGTGTCCTCCATTATTCCACTCACATGTATCCTTTCTTGGGGCACCATTTTTAACCCTTGTCATTAAACATGAACATTTGGGAACTAAAGATTGATAACCAAAAACATTATTGCACAACTATCTTGAACGTTGTTTGTTTGAGTATGTGTGTTTGTACTTTTTTCCCTGTTAGGTTGTCTTGTTTACTTTCTCATATTGTATTTCATTATGTATATTGCATTATGTATGTTGTATGGAGTTAAGAATTTTGAGCAATGAACAAATATTAGTATTATAGATTTTCGTGTTATTTTGCACTTTTGTTGTATGTGTACATTTTAATAAGGACCTATGATGTTGATCATTTAAGCAAAGTGATGAAACAAATTTTTTTATTGAACAAGTTGGATGCAAAAGCTATTTCCAATTTTCATCTATCAATTCTTATTACTAGCAGGGTTTCTTCCACTTGATTCTTCTATTTGTTTCCTTCATATTTTCGATTGTCGATCGACTTCTTCTATCACCCCATCGACACTCGAGGGGGCATCCTTCATTTTACTATTTTTTCTTCAAAAATTGCTTGTTTCTACTTGTCTACTATCTTTGAAGTGGCATTACTTACACCACCCCAAAGAGGGGAAAATGTAGACACCTAAAATCCGCTTATGTAGTTTTATTGCTAAAGTGGTACTAACTATCCTCTATTCTATCATTTCTGTTATAATTAGTTATTTTCTAATTAACTAGTGTTTCCTTCCATTTTGGTCAATTAACAACACTTTGTTAATTAACTATCCTTTATCTCATTCTAGATGCCAATTAACGACACTTTGTTAGTTATAATCCTTTTCAAATTGAATGATTAACTATTATTAGTTAATTAAGCATTTTTAACAATGCATTTAATCAATAAACCCTTTTATTGGCTAAATCACTTTCAAATGCTTCAAATCATATCAAATTCCTCCTAAATCACCTCCAAATAGCCTAAAAAGCTTATTCTAGCCTATTAATTAATCCTAGTTAATTAGTTAAAGCACTCTCCAACTCTCATGAGTTGCTAGTCACTTGTTAATTCTTCTAAGCATGCTTAAAAAGTCTAAATCTACTCTATCCTCTATACCATATTCATTGGGATTCAAGCATTTTCCCAAATAGGAAAGCTATATAAAGGGCCAATCCTACCTTCACACCTTACACCATACTTTTGATAGTATTTCATATAAGACATATGATTAAGAGCCTTCTCCATTGATTTGGAATAGCTTGATTATCTCTTACATCCATTTCTTCATGTTTGATTAGTAAAGGAAGATCTAAACATGGCCTTGTAGCCATTTTATTCAGATTATCTCATCATCTTGAAGTAACAACACAATTTTTGATTGTTTCTAATCTTCATAGGTTCATTGTTTAAGGGTAATCATACATAAACATAGTAGGAAATGGTTGGTAATTAGATGAATTCTTTCATGTTTTTACATTAAAGCTAGTTTCCTTTAAGCTCTAATCATAACGTTAATGTTAGATTTATCTTTTCTTTGAAACTATTGTGTTAGTTTATTTTAATTAACATAGAAATTTTAATATGAACAAAATTACCTTTGGCCTAACTACTTCTACATACTAATTACCCATGGTACCACTGAAAAAGTGTGAATTTTATTGAGAAAATGTTTTCTTATTCCCTTTGACAAATTTTGATATCATTGTAAGATTAAGGATTATCACCTACTTGATTATACGATCCTCTTTCGTGATCATTTATTTCATCTATGGAAATATCTCATCTATCCTGGGCTCGACAAATGATGCTACCATTGTCTCCTACTCAGGGTCAGATGGTAAATCTTTTAAAAGAGGAGCATGAGTCATGGTGGAAGGTGGGTAACTTTGGGGCTGCTGAGAAGATGAAAGGTAGACTGATAATTCTCCTCAATTTTTACTTCTACTAGAGGATCCATTGTTATTTTGAATTTATCATGCAATCTCTTGTTTTAGGGGGATTCTAACTCCACTGATTTGCACTTTGAAATCTCTCCAAAGTGGATTGAGTCCCAAGTCTTCTTTATGAATTTTGATGAAGAGTGTTGTAATGCATGTCTCTAAAGGATATTAATATTTCATGATGTGATGGAGGAATCCTTATTCTTCTTGAACCATTCCTTTCATCTTCTTATTACAACCTTGTTCCACTCACATATGTCTCCTGATTCATGGAAAGTCCATGTTACTTGTGGAAAAGGTGAAGCCTTCATTCTTAATATTTTGGATACTACAAATTTGTGTAATCATCTTGGATTCCCTCTTTGTACTAGTCAAACTTGAATTTCTTTATTTTTTTTATTGTTATATGCATATGTTATCTTTCCTTGACATCAAATTCATATATTAAATTCACCCAAAAATCTTCAATATGAGGTACATGATATGAATTTTGAAGGTGGAAAGTATCTAGATCACCTCAGATGTCAAAGCCTACCCTAGAAGTATATGAATACAAGCTTAGGAGAGTGAAGGAAACTTCCAGATGTGATGCATCGGTGACAATTTTTCAAGTGAATATTCTAAGTGAGATGGGAAATGAGACATTCTTCTTTTTTTGGTTCTCGAGCTTATTGTGAACATGGGAAATATTTTTGCAAAGATTGAATAGTACAATCTTGTCACTAAGATACCCGCGTAACCTTAGTAGAGAAAGATCATAACTAGAAACTCATATGTAAGAGAAAGTGGAAAATTGTGTGAAATATGATCCATTCTTATTAATCAAATAAGTCACTTGTGATGATAACCTTGAGTGAATATTCCCCTCCACTTTCGTGATGACGAATATGGTGAAGGAATCATTTACCCTAGTGAAATGTTGATTTCTCTCCTTTAAGACAAGCCGAGGATATATCTTGAATATTGGGGCCTTAGGAGAGATGTTCTATGCAAGTGTAATTTTTTTGAAAGGTCTAGAGATCCCAAGAGAGTACACCAAATATGAAGTCATTGTGAACTTATTTGAGACCTTTATCTGGAGCAACTGGTGGTACAGGTTTTCACTGAAGATATATCCCCAATAAATTCTCTGCCTCCCTTCAATGATCCTGAACATGACTAGGGACATCCAATATTAAAATTCCCTCATTGTTTCTTCTCCCATCACCCGACTAATAAGGTTGATTGACTCCAAGCATCCTTTGTGAAACTCACTCCGTGAGAGAGAATTTGGTACATGGGAAGGATTTATTCCTTTCTTTAACCACGAGCCTAAGGCGAGACCTTGTAGGTAAGAATTTTATTTTGTCCATTTTCTCATTGCAACCTATTTTGAGATGATGAACATATTACTCCAAGTTTAATTTGCATCGAATGGTAGATGGATTTTGGAGTGAGCACTACTAGTGTTGAGCCATTGTTTTCTCGAATGGTTATGATTTATTATTCATAGTGGTGAGAGCATGCCAACACCAATTTGATACTCAGAAATAACACAAGGTGACCACGTATGATATACAACCTGAGCATGAAATTTTTTTCCTTCACTGGATCTCTTGGTCCTCCATGCATTCGATCTTTGAGATCTTTGAGGTCCATATGAGTGACATATTATCCCCCATAACTGAATAATCAGAAGATAGAACTGAGACTTTTTTAAGGCTTGTAAACTTGAACTTAATGGATAATGTTGACACTTCTCTATATTTGGAATGGGAGTTTACTATTTTTTACTAAATCGTATATTTTTAACCCTTTTCACCTTCAACCACCTTTCATGCTCCCCTGAATGCTCCTTGTACACATTGTCTTTGAAGACTTTTCTATCTATGAGAATTTGTTATTTATAGTAAGTAATCATGTAGATATTTACTATTTTTGGAAATTGGATTTCTTGATATCATATTTTGATGAAACCACCTCCACTGGGATAGGTTTTATCTCATGATCTCTTGTACAAATTTTTAGCTCAATTGGGTCTCTAGAACAATGGGAAATAAAATTTTATAAAATGAGGGCATGAAGTAGGGTTTTTTTTGGCATAAAAAACTAGGACATGCATGTATGTGTTATCAATTATATCTTTAAGGTTCCTAGAAATGGTGAAGAATTCAAAAAATCTCACTTTGATTCATGCACCTGTTTGCAAGATATGAAGATTTTCTCTTCGCGGGTTACAAAGTCAATCTGAAAAAATGAATTTGGAGCTTTAAAAATTTGCACTTTTTTCTAAGAAATATTATTTTTCAATTATGGATAAATAGAGGGATGATTGCAAGAGTAAAAATGGATGGAAAGTATTTTGGTAAAATTTTTCTAGAGATTTCAGATAGAAATGGAGCAAAAGTGGGGGATGAGAAAAAATGGCTAACTTTGAGTTTTTATAGGCATGAGGAAGGGGGTGCATTTTTTAGCCTCCCTTGTACCCTCGGAAAGGAAAAAAAGGGACACAAAAGTGTGCCTCCATGCATAGATGACAATTATTGTGCATGTAAAAGTTGAGGGGTTTGTGAAAAGAGCCTAGTTTGAGCACCCGAGAGCTAATTTTTGGTCACATGAAGAACATGACAGGAACAAGGTGGGGGTGCATTTTTTTGTGCCCCTTATCCCCTTGTAAAGGAATGAAGGGGAAAAGAAATTAAACCTCCATCCTTGGGTGATAAGTGTTAAGCATGTGTACCTTGGAGCAGGGGATGTAGTCACTAAATCATGCACTTTGAGTCAATATTTAATTTCAGTCTCATACTACGATTAATGTGGTTCTTGAGTGAAAAGAGTAATAATTTACCCATGTCTTTGGCCATTTTTACATTTCTTACCGTCGTAGTTTCGATCTTAAATTTGTACTCACCCACTTTATTTTTTCATTGTTTATTTTTCTACTTCTAACTAGGGTGCCCAACCTAGGACTAGGATGCCTCAGGTGCCTTGGTCCCGTTCTAGGTACCTTAATCCTATTTACACTTTACTTTCACCTTTTGAGAACTTTCTAGCCATTTGATATTTCTATATTTTTGGTGGTTGGCCTTTTTTGGGTTAATTATGATATTAGAATAAGAGAACCATATAAATATAAAGTTATGAGACCATAATGACGGACCAAGCACTAAGCACTTACTCTCACCATTTATAGTTACATCCATCAAAGGCACCTAAAGCTAAAATTGCATCTATCTAGCTTGATCTCAAGGCACACACAGATGTTTCATCTGCATCACACTTCATAAGAGGGGAGTCTATTGTTTCCATGCACACATTTATTACATTATACATCTATTTATTGCTTGCTACTTCACAAAGTGTGACTGACACAACAACAACCTACGGAATGATTTTTACACAAACATAGAACTATATTGGGTCTAAGATGTAGTGCAATGATCAGTTAGCAAGTCCACCATTGTTGATGCTAAGGATAGTTTGACCCCTTCATTTTCATCTTTATTTTTTTAGGGTTTGATGCTTATTTTGGGGTTTTGTAGGTCTCTCCATCACTAATTTCCAGTGATATACTACGTAGTTCAAAAAAGTTAGTGTGATAGGTAGAAACTACAGGAAAACATCAAGTGAAACCTCATAGGATGGTTTTAGACCATTTCCACATAATAGAGCACCCAAATGTCATACCAAGGCACCCACGGGTGCCCCTGTAGCTTCCTAGGCACCCCAGTCAAGTCAAAGATCTCAGATATGTGTTTCTTAGGCTTATTTGTGGTTGTTTCCTCCTCTTTTTTTCTTGGTTCACACTATGACACAGTACCACATTTTCATCAAATTAGATAAGGACTTCTTAACTCTCTCTTGCACATTAGGGTTTTATGTTTCTATTTACTTAGTTTTTTGGTAACTTTCTTTATTTTATTTTTCTATTTTTTACTAATTTTCATAACATTAGATTAGGCTAATATATTCCATTTTAGCATAATCATTTTGGCGAGCCCATACTCAATCCTCATGCTCTTAGGATCCCACTGATTTCTTTAATTTTTTTTCTCATCTTACTATCTTTTCCTCATGAATATCTTGATCCATAACTATTTATAGAATCATATTGATTTTATTAATAGACTCAAATCATATTTGGCTACTAATGATTTTCCTCCTCACACATCACCCAAATATGTATACCACATGTTTACTTCAGCTTTATCTCTTAATGAGGATCAAATCACTTTCACCTCATATGAGCTACCATGTCAAGAAATGTTAGAGCATGACCCTAACTATACATTTAGGTTTTTATTAACTATATCACCATCAAACTCACCTTAGTTGATAATGGATATGATCTTAACATTTTCTATGTCACCTTTCTCCATCACCTAGGTATTTCAGAAAGTTTGTTAGCTCCTTCATCAGCCTCCAGTCATGGCTTCAATAATATTCCTAAGTATTTATTAGGTACTATTAGCCTCCCTATCACTATTGGTCCATGTACAATCACCATTCCATACCATGTCATTCTCAACAAACTTATTTATAACATTTTTCTTGGGTGGCCATGAATCCATGCTATATATGTGGTCCTCTCCACCTTACATACGTGACATTAATTTTGTTATCACAGATTTGTATATGATGTACTAGTTGACCCATCCCCTTTCACGTATTGCAATTCTATTGAAAAATCTAGTGATAACCCTACTTCTTCCAATAGTACTAAATACTTTTCTAAATATGGGTTAGGATATGAATACTTATGTTTTAACGGCCTCTCTAGTATAAACCTAGAACAAGAATAACTTGGAATAAAAACACTTTCAGATCATCCCACAAAATCTAATAAATTTATATTGGGGTATCATCCCCCACCCATCCCTCATCTGGAAGATTATACCACCTTACACACCTCTTCACTTCTTCTGATTCATCTCAAATTCATCAGCGAAAATTCCCCTATAGTGTGGGATACTTTAGACACTTTTTCTACAGATGATGTTTTCTTAGAACACATGGGTGTCTATGACCAATTCCCTTCCTTTCACCATAAATGAAGGTAACCACTGTCACTTCAAACTACAACCTACTTTGGAGATTCTAATACACTTGTAGACACTTTAAATTTACAATGCTATATCATTTATGATATATTAATCAAATCCATCATTTATACTTCCTATCCTAAGTCCAAAACCTCCATCATATTTACTTGGAATAAATGTAACCTTTTCACAGCTGTAATATCTATAAATCTAGACCTCACCACCTAAAACCACTTAAAAATAACAAGAGAAATAAAACAAACCATCTCACATCCATTTTTAACTCATCTACCTCAAATAAAAAACATCCATCAACATTTACTTGACCTATAAAATAAAGAAACTTCGTTTAGAAGTGGTTTTAACCACTTTACCACTCAAATATAGAATAATTTGGATCATCGAAGATTTTGTTGAATCACCAGCTATTTTAAATAGAAGGATTTGGGCCTTCTTCTAAGATCCTCAATTTTGAATCTCACGCCCTACGGGTATCGCTAAACAATACAATAGTCTTCAAATAGTCAAACACCCCCTTTTCTCAGAACAATACAATATCCTGCACAAGCTCACACTTTGCGCAATATTATTTTATGACACTGACCAAGAAATTTAAGATCAATTTGAATTCCTTCACAAGATAAAAAAATATAATGATGATTTCTACCTTGATTACTTTGAACATGTCCAAATTGCATCTACCCTCACTTGGGCCACTTTTAAAGTCACACAGGACCTTCCCATTTATATGGAATTCTAGGGCTTCCCTTATTTTATCCATATACCTATATTGATTGTATATCATTATCTTCATCCATATCATTAATTTCAACTAACGTAATTGTTACAAATGAGATGACATCCTCAAAGGAAGCCTTTTAGACTCCTGGAATCATCTTTTGCTGGGAAACTCATCTATCCATTTATGTAATCCTTTATGTTTAGTGTCTTTGAGTTTAAGTTACTTTACAAGATAGGAGGATGTACACATACATTTGAACTTGATCAAATTTTATTGAACAAAAGCTCCAACATCCATCTCTATGGGTATCGCTAAACCCCACGTCTTTTGAGGTCGGTTTTGTTTTTATTGTTTCACTGCATTAATTTGAGTAGAAAAGTAAAAACATCTCTGATCAACACTTGATCATGACACTGATTCTCCAGCTAATATTCCTATAGATCCATATCTTGAAGATAGGTATTCCCTTCTCAATGAAGAAACCATCCAATATAACCTAGGAACCTCTGAGCACCCACATATAGTTTTATTAGTTTCCTCTCTCACACCTAGTGAACAAAAATATATAAAAAAAGGTTTGTATTATTTCTCTAATATTTTTTCATGGGACTACAGTGATATGTCAAGTATGGAACCTTCCGTTATCATGCACAACATTTTCCTTAATCCTAGTACCAAACTAGTACAACAAAAAATACGGAAAATGCATCCAAAGGGGGATCTCTTAGTAAAAGAATCAAAGGTTTCCTAACATTTTTTTTATTTAGGTTGTCAATTATCTTGAATTGGTATCTAATATTATGTGTGTAATGAAACCAGATGGTCATGTCCATTGTTACACATATTTTTTTGATTTAAATAAATATTACCCTAAGGATAACATCCCATTATCTCATATTGACATTATTGTTGAATCTACCACTAGCTATGTCATCTTATCTTTCATGTATGGTTTCACACGCTACAATAAAATAAAAATCAATCTCCTTGATCAGAAGAATAATTCATTTACCACACCTTGGGAAACCTTTTGTTACACTATCATGCCCTTTGGCCTTAAGAATGTCAGGGACACTTATCAACACGTAGTGACACACATATTTCCAAATTATATTCACAGGATTATCAAAGATTATGTTGACAACTTATTAGCTAAGTCTAGACATACTTCCACCCATGCATGACATGTACACATGTTGTTTTAGGGTTTACATCAATACCATGTCCACTTAAATCCCAATAAATGTGTTTTCAAGGTCACAACTAGTAAACAAATAGGATATATTAGCTCACAATGCAACATTGAACTCGACCCCAACAAGATTAAATCCATTGTCAATATTCCTCTACCTAAAAATCTACATCAACTACGATCATTGCAATGGAAAATACAAGCTATTCGATGATTTATTGCACAAATTGCTAATAAAAATCGACCATTTACGTGTATTATGAAGAAGTATTCTAAATTTGTATGAGATGAGAAATGCCAACAAGCATTTTAGTTCATAAAGGCATATCTTCTTAAACTACCGGTCTAAGTGCGTCTGCAAGCCAATCGACCCTTCTTATTTTACATTTTTTCCACATTTAATGCCTTAAGGGATTTTATCACACAACACGATGATGCTAAGCATGAAAGATAAATCTAATAAATTAGCCAAATATTTCTCTCTTACAAGTGCAATTATAGATACATCTAAAAGCTATGTTTTGGCCTCATTTTTGTTCAGATAAATTGCATCAATATCTCCTTAATAATGAGGTACACATTATTACCAAGGTCAACCCATCACGATATATGTTATCCCGCACCCATCTCTCCAGATGTATCACATGTTGGGTTATCCTTCTTATCAAATTTGATTTCAAATTCATATCGCAAAAGGTAATTAAAGGACAAGTTATAGTCGATCAATTAGCCGACGCACCTATTCTAGATAATTTTCCTATCTCTAATTATTTTCATGATGACTTTACCACTTATAATGTTAAACCACATACATGGAAGATGCAATTTCATAGATCGTGCTATTGCTCTGGTGTTGGGGTTGGCATATCACTTATAATTTTCTTGTACAAATAACATCATTGAATATGAAGCTCTTATCCTGGGTCTTCTCACCTCTCAAAATCTCCTCATTCATAGCTTGTGCATTTATGGTGAATCTTAGTTAGTCATAAATCAAGTTAACGATACCTACTATATAAAGGAAGAAAATTTAATCCCATAAAACACGCTTGTAAAATATTACTTGGATACCTTTGAATCTTACTCTATCACTATTATCCCACACAAAGATAATCATCATGTAGACGCCATGGCTAGTGATGCCTCACTTATCCCACAAGATATTACCGATGAACATGCCACATTCATCATGATAGGCCTTAGACATCCCTCCATCTATGCATTTCCTTAGGTACATTGCACCATAAGGCACTGTCAAGATAACTCTAAATGGTTTACACCTATTTCCAACTACTTGTATAAATAGACTATCCCCGATAACCTATAGCCTTATTAGGCTTGACATTTTCGACGTGAGGCTACTTGTTATGTCATTGTAGGAACAAAACTATTTAAACATGTCATTAATGGCTGAATTTTAAGTTTCTTAAGACTTGTAGATATTTGTATTGCTATCTTACAGATACATGACAACATGTGTGGCGGCCATTTCTTTGGAGAAGCTATGTCATAAAATCTTTTGTGTCAAGGATATTATTGGCCTACAATATCACGAGAGTGTCTTGAATACGTTGCCTATTGTGAAAATTTCCAAAAACACATAAACCTCTTCCATGCACCCGCATATGACCTATAACTATAGACACCAAAAATTGGGTCATAATCCTTCTAGCCCCTTCCAATTAATTAATCAGCACCCACACCTAGCCATGGCCCCTTCTAAAAATTAGTATTTATTTAATTACTCATAATTAAATTAATCTTAATCCTACCTCACAATTAATTTAATTATCTTTATTAAAGTTAATTCCACCTCACCTATCCACTTCACCTTTGCACCATTCCCTAACCCTAACCACCTAACCCTAGGCCTTAACCACTTAACCACTTGTCATAATTAGCCATGACGATTTCTAAATCCTAACTCAAACTCATTGATTACCTCCTAATTAACACTAACTACTTCCTTACTCTAAATATGACCATTACAAGCACAAATCTAGCATTCTTACCCGCAACCAAAATCAAATCTCATGAGAAAAAGTAAGGAATCATGTGTTTTAAGCAAAAAATAGCTAACTTTCCTTAACCGATGCTGGTTTTCCCTAGGATGGCATCAGTTACGAGACCATCACTGGTTCTATTAATTATCCAATCCTAAATCATTCACCAGGTTCTGAATTTGGTTTTCCTGGATCTTGCAACCTTGTATCCTAAATATTGATCTTTCCATTGATCTTGCGACATATCAGACACCCTTACAACATTTAGACACCACTCCATTTATCAAAATATTGATCCAAATCTCCAGTGCACTCACAAGGAAGCATTGTGCCCTCTTACTACTGCTACATTCATTCAGGACTGCCTTCTTTTGTAACCATCATCACCTCCTGCTTTTCATCTCCATTTTACAAGTACATTCCTACTTTTTCATTGGTGTTGATAGATTAGCTAGTTAGTAGCTATCTTTTTAATTCTACCCTCCATGTTACTCAGATCTCTCCCACTGCATCTCCAGCCAACAATATGTAATTTACCCTTCATATATTTCCCAAACACTTATCTTATTACCTCCAAGTCTTCATGAAAATCCCACAACCTTATCTAAGCTCCCCTTTACTCTCTATGAAATAAAAGAGAGAGAAAAATCCCCCCTTTTTAATATTTTCATCCCATTACCCTTACCTACACCAGTTACCCAACCAGCGTCGGTTAATTACCAATATCGGTAGTGGTCACCCAATTTATACCAGTCTCTATGACTGGTAATTTCCTCCAAACCAGCAACCTAATTTACCTATCAAAAACCTCACAAAACTTCTCAGAACCTCACCAAGACCTTTGCAATACTCTCTGTCATAACTGCAAACCTTGAACCATCAACCAAATTCTTTAGATTTAGTCTTATATGTCTTTATTATACTAGATTTGAATTACTATTCTTGTGTAGGATACCTAAACTATAAAAATATAGTAGGTCTTTTTATTTCATGTTCTTTATTAGCATTAACTTGTTTTAAAATGTGGATTGACAACCTTTTAGGAATCACCCTGCTTCCTGGATCTATCTTCCGCTAAGAAATCCACCAACCAATATTTATAATCCTATTTTGTGATTTTATGTTCTATTTCAAGTCGTTCCTCCTAGCTAAAGGGAATCTCTTCACAATCATTCTGGTCAACATTCAATGCGCGCACAACCTTCCTCGACTATCATAGGTATTTGTCCTCACCTTTTACCTCTTATCTGTTTTATCTCTACTTTTTTAGTGAAACAGTTTGGCACATCCGATGGGACCCCATCTCATGGGCTCTTTTTACTGTTCATATAGGGTGCATTTGTGTGTTTTTTTATTTCCTGAAAAATTCACACTAAATATTTCCTTGAAAATCTTATTTTCTTTCTATTTATCTAAAAGAAATTTGTCCTTTGGTCTTTAAAAAGAACACTTCTTATTTTCTTCTATATTGAATTTAGTGAAAGAACAATCCTCTTCATGTTCTCATTTTTCTATATTGAATCTCATTTTCGATTTGGGTTTAAAATTTGTGCATTTCATCCTTTGAGTGTTGTATTAGATCACATAGATTTAATTAACAATCACATGGTGGAGGTCATGAACACTTGGTGATTCAATTGTATTAAGTATAATTCACATTTGTGCACATAATCCCAAGCCAAACCACTTACACAATTTACACATTTCTTAAACATTTCCCTCCCAAGAATAAACCATCAAGGATTTAACAACCCATTGACTGTGGGCCCCACCCAGTGTTCTGGCTAGTTTATCATATTAGAGCTCAAACCTCATGTACCACAAGTTATATTGAGGACACTTTATCCAAAACTAACCTAAAACCAATCATAGATTTATTATAGGGAACCTTCGTTATCCAAAAAATTGATTTCATTCACAGTCAATTTAAATAGGTATAAGCCATTAAACATTAAAATATGACACCTAGGATTTACATGTTTTGCTAGTGTTTTCTTAATTGAATTACATTTTGAGTTGTGAGGATGATTCATCAATTTTCCTTGTCTTTCACACTCCATAATCACACCTGTTGTATTCTAGTTCTTTTTAGTGTGATAGGACATCTTGTTGCCATACACAGCTTCTAGGTTGGCTTTATTTTGACTTAATTAACTCCAAAATAAAAAATTTCCTCATTTTCTCAAAAATATCAGTAACTGGAATCGATTCATTGACCGGTATTGGTTCCTTCATCATACACACACTGACTAATCAATTGGTATCAGTCTACCTCTATTTTTGATATTCCTGTTAAAAATGTAATTTATTCACATTCACCTCTTTCTGTGTTCTGATTTCTTCTGATAAACAATTTTTGAGTCTTTGTCACCCTTAAAAGAATCTGATTTCATTTATTTTGGAATTTTCTTCTCCAGATTTAAAAATTTATTAGTTATCCATAATTATTGGCATTGGTCTAGTGAATGACATTGGTTTTCTTACCTAACTGGTACCAGTATAGGTCTCTGTGTTTTATATTTTTATATGAAACAACAACCTATTTCTATCCTTCAGATTCTTCACGGATATATTTTCTATGTTTCTGTGGCATTTTCAGAGCTCAAACCACCAATTTTTCCACTATTCACATGGTTTTGACTCACCAGCAAACTAACGCCCTAGTTTTTCATGTCATTCGTCATCCACTACCTCCCATCCCTCTACCACCTTATATTTATCCACCCATTAACCCCACTTCTTCTACCACTATACCCATAGGTGACGAGGAATTTGAAAAATTCCTTGATCATAATACTACAGCCTTGCAATATTACCTCACCCATTCCTCCACCAGTGATTCGTTAGGTCAGCCCATGTTCGGAATCCCTACCTCCATTTCTCTCGCTCTCGTCCCCATTTCCGTATCATCCAACACAAGTGTAGCATTATCCACTCCTACATCACCATCATCTATAAATATTATTCTAGGGATACCCACATCATCACCACCTCATGTACCCATTACTTCTTGGCCACCAGTCTCTTCGGCATCTCATACCCCCTTCCAGAACCTGGTCCTTTCCATACCCCAAAATTTTTCACCTATTTCTACGAGGGTCTTTACACAAGTTCCTTCCACCTATACCCTACCTCAACAGCCACTCGTAACCTCTATTTATTATTAAGGGTACATTCCTTCGTCATCTATTCCCTCTTACATACCCCCATTACAGTTTTCTTATTTGACACCACCATACACATGTGTGTCATCTACGACTTATCTACCTCATCCACCCCCTTATACCACAAGGGGCATCCCTCGATCGAATTCTATAATGGATATTATAACGATGATGATGGATAAGATGCAGACCCTTGAAGAATTTTTTTCCATCTCTCATAGTAGCTTGACTTACGATGAAATCTGTAATGATCCTATCCATCCATCTATATCCATTCATCGTTATCCCATACATTGGGAGATTCCTAAGTTCTATCAATTTAATAACAACGAAGATCCGTAAAAACATTTTTGATCATTAAAACACATATGTTATTTGATCACTCATGACAATGCCTTGCTCCTTAGGAATTTTCCCGTGTCTTTAACAAGACGTACTCTAGATTGGTACAATGCTCTACGTAAGCACTCAATATTCTCCTTCAAGTAGTTATCCAAAACCTTCCTTGATAAATTCTCCATCAATATCTCCAAGAAGGTCTTTGTGGCTTATTTATACTTTATTTTTTAGTATGATGAAGATTCTATCATTGAATTTTTCACATGCTAGCAGGGTCTCATTAATCATCTCACCTTTCAACTTCCGTAACCTGAACTCATATAGTTGTTCACTAGGGCTTGTGTCAGACACATTTCCCCAATTATTTAGGTGAAAACATTCCAAATGTTTGACAAGGTGTTCACCAAGGCTAGGAAGATAGAGATTCATGCCCTTGAAGAGGAAAAGGTTAAGTTATGCAACGAGAATGCTTCGTTTAGACTGAACGAATCCTCCTCTTCTTCTAAACCAAAAAAAATCATTCCAACAATCATTCTAAGGAAAAAGGATCTTCCAATGTGGTGGTCCTGAAATTCATCCCCTCTAATCTATCAAACCAACCGAGACCTCCTCCTAATATGTCTCATGTTCATAATTTCAAGTAAAAGTATTAACAAAAATGTTATACACCCATAGGAGAACCTTACTCCTCTATGTTGGAAAATATGTTAAAAGTGGGAGCTATCACCCTTACGATTTCAAATCACTTACTTATTTTTACCATTCCCATCCTATACCCACATGGTATAAGGAGAATGAATACTGTAACCATCACCACGTTCGGGGGCATAGTGACAAAAATTGTAAAACATTCAAGAATATTGTCTAGGAAATGCTCGATAATGCAGATCTCATCCTAGATAACCCTCATGTCTTGGAAAATAAAAACCTTTAGGCCTTTAAGATATTTTTTCCAAACCATACCCCATCATCAAACCAGGATAGTGAGACCTCTAGTAATGACACTAATGTTCAGGAGGTCCATGTTATCTTCGATATAGTACCTGTCCCTTCTTCTCAGTTTCCTACCATCCCATCTATTGTGGAAATTCTTGCGCAAGATCCTCTACCCATGGAAGATCCTATTTTTCCTACTCCTCTAAACATGGAGGAACCTTCCCTAGCCATAATTTTATGCACTAAACCACCTATCTCACCTACTCCTTCATCTACATAAGATCTTACCCCACCTATCCCATCATCTATCGAGGATCCTACATTACCCAAGCTTCTTCCCAGGGAAGATTCTATATTATCCTATTCTCTAGCTAAGGAAGAGTTTTTACGACCTACCTCCCTCCCTCCTTGACCCATAGAGGATCCACTTTTATATCCTTTTTCTATAAGTTATGCTTCTCCCAGGGTCTTCCAGGATCCTATATACCTTCTTGCATCACTTTTACCTATGGATTTAGAAGCCAAAAACTTCCATGTATCACAGACCTCAGAATTCTTCATGGGGATTACCACTAAGTTGTCATCATCTTATTCTACCAACACCACACCTTTCTCTTTAGTCTATGGTACAGAGTTCATCCTGCCTCTCGAAGTCCAAATTCCATCTCTTCATATATCACTTAAAGACATGTTTTCTGATGAATATTTTCTTCAAGAACGATTAGCGTAACTTGAGATATAGGACAAATTTCATCTAAATTCTCTAGACCATATTCAAATATACCAAAAACACATCAAGCATGGCTATGATAATTGGGTCCATGAATGAACCTTTATGGTTTTCGATCTTGTCCTCAAGGAAAACCAACATGTAATGAATTAAAGGGAGGAAGTTTACTCGTAATTGTCTTGGACCCTATATCGTCACTCATACGAATAGATCAGGATCTTATCGTTTATCTTCTCTTAAGGGTAAACCCAAACCCGAGTCCATTATTTCCTTACATCTTCAACCATTCTACTATTGAATAAATTACTACATCACTTTATGTCACTTATACACTTGTACCTTGAAAAATCCTAGGACCAAAGACTAAACTGGAATTATGTGATTATCCATCACTGTTCAGCCTTATCTTCAATATGAGTATCACGGCTCTACCCATGGCATAATTCTCATGGATACTTTTCATCCTTTTTAGGATGGAACCCCATGGTCATTTGTCACTTAAAACCCCTCTTTCATAGCTAACATTTTTCATGTTAATGTTTTTCCTTCATAAAATAGGCCTATACTCCTTTATAGTCTGGTCCATGACCTCAAGTACAAAAATAAAAGTAAAAAAATACTTGGGATACCTAAAAAATTTATTCCTTGAGTCAAACTTCTCACAAATAGATGAATCCCTCAAAAGGACATCTCTCTCTCTCTCTCTCTCTCTCTCTCTTTGCTATAAATAGACTACTCCCTTGAAGGATAGTTATATAAAACTAGCCATCTATTGTAATTAGTCTATCTAAAAAGTAGACTAATCTATACTTGTCAAAAATAAAAATATTCTGAAGTTTCCCGCATCGATCAACTTCATGAAGACCTTAAAGAGAACATATTTATCCCATTATATAATTCTCACATTGATCAATATATACATGTAAAAATAAAAAATAAAATAAGAAGTCAATAAAAATACAAGATTTTTGTGACGAACTTACCTATTCTTGTTTTGGGTATGTTGTAGAATGGGCATGCTCTCCCACAACAAGGTTACACTTAACAAACCCCTTTACCCTACCTTTTTTTATTTTCTCTTTTCCACTCAAGGGATGTGGCGTGTATTCTACACATTGTGATCACACAAATTCTTTCACCTATGGACCTATCACTCATGCAGTGTATTTAGGGACATGTGTTCAATACGTCTAGGGGTATGAAACTTATAGTTCTTTCCAAATATGGGCATGCCACCTCTTTTATTTTATTATTTTTTTACTTATTGTTTCTTCAAATAGGATAAACCCATTGAAATGGACTTAATCATAACACTGTCAACTATTCCTACGCTTAATTCACCTTGCCTACTACCTATTCAACATTCAACCTTGCATATTTTCCAACATAACTTACCTAACCAAATTATTCCAACTTACCTACCCAACCTACCTACTCAACTTACCTAATCCAATCTCGTTCTTCCCTAGTTTAAGGGAGAACTACATCGGCTTGAGGCCCCTTTTTCAAGGGTTATGTAGGAAGCACTATGAGGGCATGAGGACCTCAAAGGTTAGCTTAGCCACTCTTTTCCCCCACCATTTTAACCCCATAGACAATCCTCGTTAGTTAGTTTCCATAATAACAATAACTTGGAAATTAAACCAAACCATGCCTATATGTATAATTTTCATAACATCAATAACTTCAAAATTAAACAAAACTATGCCTATACATATAATTTCTATTAAAAAAATAACTTGAAAATTAAACCAAACCATGCCTATACATATGATTTCCATAACATCAATAGCTTGGAAATTAAACCTAACCATACCTAAGCATCTACTTTCCATGAAAATAATTTATTGGCAATCAAAACAACATCATCTCATAACATAATAACATCAACTCAACCATGTCTATAATTAATTTCAAATAAAACCAATAACATGGAAATTTAAACCAAACCATGCGTAATTATCTAGTTTCCATAACATTAATAGTGTGGAAATTAAACTCAATCAATAATTCACAACATACATCACCCAAACCATGCCTACATATCTAGGATATTAAATCCTACCTCTACTCGGTTTGGTCTCCGTGGTGGGATGTTTGGTCTCTAAGAAAGAGGTCCTCTAACACACTCTCTTGCTTCTGTCATGTCTTAATAAACCTCTCAGCTCTCACCAAACCAAATACCTCAATTATATCTTGTTATCCTGTAAATTCCACTCCAACACCCACTAAACACTCACCAAATCACCTATGTCAATCACTCTGTCATTTTCTAGTAGAATTTTTCTTTCACAATGTCATTTTCACCGGGATAAAATGCTCAAATGATTTATTTTAATGTGTATTTTTAGTTTTAACCCCAAATAAACCTAACTGACATTGGTTACCCTTACCATCATCAGTTCACTTTGAACTAGAATCGGTCACCCTGCCTAATCAATTATACCTCATTTGCCAAAACTTTTGATGTAAGATATCATTTTCTTGCTACCACTACCTCACCCTAGACTGACAGGCTCACTTAATAGCCTTATCACCCACCCCTGACCTCAATGTATTTTGGGGAATATCTTTTCCTACACCTATACCTTACCCAAAACCTTACATATATACCCACCCTGACCTACGCCTACTTGACACTAGAATTTTCTTAATCATTGTACCTTGCGATGGCGCTACTTATGTTGTTTAGCCTACCGACCTTTCCTTACCTTATGTCGTGATGTTTATCTTGACCAAACCAAACCTTTTGGTGCATTGGAACCCACCTAATTCAATTTCTTGCACCTATCCTCATTGTGTTTTAGGACCATATCCTATACCTTAGATACCTAGACCAAATCAACCTTGTTATGATAAACTATTGAACTTTGACGATGTAGATTTTGTGAGATCTTCAGCCAAGTGCCTTGTTAGATTTTACACATGTACATGAATTTGAATTCCCCCACCTATTACACACACCTTACATTCATTTTCATCACCTACCACTTTATCAAACCCATCACCGATTATTCCTCTTACTTCATCAGTTCCAAGTTTTAGGGGCATCACCTCCACCCATACTTGGAGCAACCTCACCTCTACCCTTACTTAGGGCAACCAATTCCTTTTTTTGTCATCATTTCTTATCAATACATGCTATGTGACAAAAAGGGGAAAATTTAGACACCAAAATTGGGTCGTAATCCTTCTTTCCCCTTCCAATTAATTATTTGACAGACACGCCTAACCATGGCCCCTTCTACACATTAATATTAATTTAATTACCCATGATTAAATTAATCTTAATTGCACCTCAAAATCAATTTAATTACCTTTATTTAAGTTAATTCCACCTCATATCTCCACCTCAACTATCCACTTCACCTTTTACCCATTCCCTAACCTTAACCACCTAACCCTAGGCCTTAACCACTGAAGCACTTGTCATAGTTAGACATGAATATTTCTAAAACCTAACCAGGACTTAGGCTTTACCTCCTCATTAATAATAATTACTTTCTCAATATAAATCCAAATACTAAAAAAAATCAAGCATTCTTACCCATAACCATCGTGATAAAAAGTAAGAAATAAATAGTTTTTAGTAAAAAACAACTAACTTTCCTGAACTGACACCAATTTTCCATTATTTGGCACCGGTTATGGAAGCTTCATCGGTTCCGTTAATTATCCAATTCCAACTCATTCACCAGGTTCTAAATTTTGTTTTCCTAGCTCTTGCGACCTTGTATCCCGACTCTTGAGCTTTACACTAATCTTGCAACATACTAGAGGCCATTAGAACGTTCAAACACCACACCATTCATCAACAGATTAATCTAGAGTTCCTATACACTCATAGGGAAGCATCATTCCCTTTTGTTATTGTTGCATTTTTTTGGGACCACCTTCTTCTGCAACCATCATCACCCCTTGCTATTCATCTCCATTTCACAAGTAAGTGCATTCCTCCTTTGTCATTGGTGTTGATAGATTATTTATTTATTAGCTATCTATTTCATTCTACCCTCTCCCTGCTACCTAAATCTCTCCCACTACATCTCCACCAAACAATCTACAATTTACCCTTCATACCTTACCCAAACAATCATCTTGTTACAAATCCCACAACCTTATCCAAGCTCCACTTTACTCTCTATGTAATCACTGAGAGAGCCAAATCCACCTTTTTCAATATCTTCATCCCATTTCCCCTACTGACACCGATCACCCAACTGATGCCAATTAATTACCAATACTGGCCTCGGTCTCCCAACCGATACTGGTCTCTGTGAATGATAATTTACTCTAAACCACTAACCTAATTTACCTATCCAAAACCTCATAAAACTTCTCAGAACCTCACCCAGACCTATGAAACACTCTCTTTCATACCTACAGACCTTGAACCATCAACCACCTTCTTTATATTTAGTCTTATATGCCCTTATTAGACTATATTTCATTTACTATTCTTTTTTAGGATACCTAAACGATACAACTACAATAGGTCTCTTTATTTCATGTTCTTTATCAGCATTCACTTGTTTTAAAACCCGGATTGACAACCTTATAGGAAGCACCTTGCTTCTCGGATCTATATTATGCTAGGCAATCCACCAACCGATATTTTTAATCCTATTTTTTCATCTTCCATTCTATTTCAAGTCATTCCTCCTTGCCAAAGGGAAGTACTTCATAATAAGCTTGGCAAACATTCAATGCGTACACATCCTTCCTTGACTATCATAGGTATTCCTCCTTTTCTTTACCTCTTATCTATTTTATCTCTACTTTGTGTTGAAACAACAACATATCACACCAACATGGCCTTTCTATCTTTTGGGACTTGACCTCATCAGAATGATCAATCCTAATTCTGTTCAAGGACAAAAATTCATTATTATGGCAAAAAAGTATTTTAGTCAATGGGTTAAGGTAGATTGACTATGCACAATCACTAGTAATGACATATGTGGTTTTCTCACTACCCACATCATCACATGCTTTGGAATTCCCTCTGCTATCATCATTGATAATGGATCCTCTTTTAAAAATAAGGATGTTAATTTTTTTTTCCAAATTAAAAATCAAACAATCCTTTTCTATACCCTACTACCCACAAGGAAATGGCCAAGCTGAGGCCACCAACAAAACCATTGTTAATATATTACACAAGATGATAGATTATAGTGGTAATTATTGGCATAATCAATTATTCTATACATTATGGGCCTACCACACTAGTGTTTACACATCAAACAAAGTTACTCCATTTTCATTATTATACAGAACTAAGGTTATTATTCCACTAGAACTTGAAATACCTTACGCATTTCACTCAAAGGTATCCTCAAAGATAATGAATCTTGTGAATTTTTTTTACATGAATTAGAAATGGTGGACTCACATCGAGTCCAAACACTTGAGCATCTTCGTGCATACCAATATAACATTATGCACACCTACAATTGTAGAACTCATTCCATCAAGTTTCACATCAGTGATCTGGTCTTAAAATAAAATTAGAAAAGTATAAATTCTGAAGCCCCTCTTAAAGTTAAATTTAAACCCAATTGTCTTAGTCCATACGTTTTCACTAAAAATCTTGGTTGTAGAGTTTATCACCTCACCACCCTTTTGGGAAAACTTCTTAAAACCACCCTCAATGTTAAACACCTTAAGAAATATTACGCCTAAAGGCGTTGCACTCACTAATCTATGACACACTCTAGTGTTATGGTCCATACTAGAATGTTGAGGGTATATAACAAAATGGACCACATCACATTCACACATTCATCATTCGATCTTCTCATGTGAAATTCCTCAGATTAGTGATATACGCCTTAGGCTATAAGGTCACTTTTTCTAGCATTATCTCGTGATAGGTTATATCATCACTTTTTCTTACATCATTTAGTGGTATACACTTTAGGATAAATCACCACCACATTATATTCATCTAGTCATAATATACACTTATGTTATAGGATCATGCACAATTTATATCTCTATCGCATCTCATCACCACACACTTATCACAATGCGCTATACACAACACATAGGTCGACCATTTCTAGATGACACACTATCATTTATGGTTCATTCTTGAACTGCTGAGGAGGAATAAACTAAATGAACCTCGCTATATACAACTTCCATTCACTTGGGGGGCACGCAGTTCCTATCATTCACTCTGCATTCCATTCCATCCATCCAAAACATACTTGCATTTTATGGTTGCATTTACTCTTGCTTACACTTTCTCTTACATGTTCACTTTATTACACATGTTAGATAGATATCTTGTATGTCATTATCTTTACCATACACACATGCACATTCACATCATTTTTCTAGTTGTGATCATATATATAGAGCTTCTACACACAACATGGATGCTTGGCACACTACTACACACTACCTACTTGGGGGCATCCACATTCGTACATTACAGGTGTTATTGTTTCATTTTATACTTAGCACTTTACTTTATCAGTTATACATGCTTTGACATACATGGATTATTTTTCTAACATGCTAACGGGTGCTTCATGTGCAACATTTGTTATGCAGGATATTTTATCTTCCATTTATTGTATTTATTTTTTTTATCTCTTCTTATTATTGTATGCGGGCCTTTTCCCTTTGTTTTATGTGTACACTTTGTTTGTTTATGCGGCCATGATGACCTTGAAGTGTATTGTGACATCATGAGTGGTGTCCCATGTTTGAAACCTACTTTGTGTGGCCTATGATTGTCTTCTTGGGTGTTTACATTATTTTGTGTTTTAGCTTCTACATGTTCTACGTAGCTTACACTTGTTTTTTACATGCATGCTTGTTCATACTAACACTTGTTTTCTAGCCACTTGTTTATGTGTGCCTTGGTTTCTACCAAGATACTTCCCTTCCCCCATACAGGGCAGAGTTTTAGTTTCAACGATTGGTCCTCTTTTGGGGCCACATTCTCCTATCCAGTGAAGTTGCATGTACCCCCAAAGAGGGGGGCATCATTTGGGGTTTACACAAAGTACCAATACAGTCAGTCACCGGTACAGTTTATTTTTCATTTTTTGTCCATGGCACATTTAGTTTACAGTGAAGTGGGTTTAAACCATTCTAAAGAACCCCATACACAATGGATTTTACAGGAAGATTGTCCTTAGCATTATGGGGAGCATTTACAGGTTTGAGGATACAACCATACTTTCTCCCTACACTACTTTGGTCAATGGCATCAGATCACCCAAAAAACTAGACAGTACAAAGATCTCTTCACCAATTCTCAGGGAAGCAGTTACAGGTTAGAGAATAACAAACTTTCTCCCTACACTTCTTTGGCCACAGTGGCGTGAGATCACCCAAAAAAATTTCACCGACAAGTTACAGGATATCCTTTCTCTACACCCTTTGTCTCATCATGGATCAAGTGCACATGTTCCTTTTTCATTTTCATACTTTCATTTACATTCATTTCTACTTATATACATGTTTCTTTACATAACATTTTTCACACATATATGTGTGTATTTGACTACTTGATCATCTTCTCTTTTGCAGGTCTATCCATATGGGAAGAAAACAGTCAACAACAATAACAACACATGGATACATCACACACATCGATACTAACTATGTAGGTACACTCACATACATTAGCATCTACACATGCACTTCTACCCTAGATTCACTCCCATCACCTTTTACACTTTTTGCATCTTTATTTTCCACCCTCCATCTTTTTGTTACTCCACGATTTGTCTAGTCCTTCGGCATGCATTTCTACATCAATCTACATGGATTATTAAGGTACACATATCTATCTATTTTATGTTACCAAGCATTCCACTCACCAACATAAAGTGGGGGAAAATGTAGACACAAAATCACACACTTTGGGAAATATTTAGTCCTGATCTCATACTACTATTCATATGGTTTTTGAGTGAAGAAAGATTACTAATTAACCCATGTCCTTTGGTCATTTTGCATTTACTTTTCTGTTGTCACTTTCTATCCTTGCACCCGTACTTTCCTAGTCTATTTTTTCATTTTGTGTTTTATTCTACTTGGGTGCCTAGCATAGACTAAGGTGCCCCCAAGCGCCCTGGTCCCCTCTGGGTGCCTTGATCCTCTTTGTACTTTCCTCTCACTTTTTGGGCACTTTCTAACCATTTGAGCTTCTTATATTTTTGGTGGTCGGCCTTTTGGAGGTTAATTATGAAATTCATAGAAAGAGAACCATATAAATATAAATTTATGAGACCATAATGAGGTACCAAACACTAATCACTTACTATCACCACCTAGAGGTTGCATCCATTCAAGGCTTCTAAAGCTCCATTTGCATCCATCTAGCTCCATCACAAGGGACAAAGGTTTTTTCATCTGCATCACACTTCATAGGAGGGGAGTTTATTCTATTCCATGCACACCTTATTTATTACATTCTACATCTAGTTATTTCTCTCTACTTCACAAAGTGCTACTGACACAAGAGAAACCTAGGGCATGAGAGCACCTAGGGCACAATTCACACACACACACACAAACACACCTAGAACTACATTGGGTCTGAAATGTAGTGTAACACTCAGTTAGGAAGCCCACCATTATGGCCACTAAGGATAGTCTAACCCCTTCATATGGATCTTTATTTTTTAGGGCTTTGATGTTTTACTTGGGATTTTGTAGGTGATTATTCTTACATTATACCAATGCTTCAGTGACATACAGACACAGTCCAATGAAGCTAGTGTGACAAAGAAACAACATAGGTGAACATCCAGTGACACCTCAGAGGAGGGTTGTCAAACTCATTTCTATAGAACAGGGCACCTAGATCTCAGACCAGGTGCCCACAGGTGCCCTATGTCCTTCTCTAGGCACCCTAAGTCTAGCCAGACATCCCATATCTGCACTGCTTTCTTAAGATTTTGTGCGATGGTTTCCTCCTCTTATTCATTTGTTCTCCACTGCAACACAGTCCACCAACCTCAATGGAATCAGCTAAGGATTTCCTAACCCTCTCTTATATTATGGTTTCATATTTCATTGCTTATATTAGTTTGGGTGTATTTGCTACATTTTATTTTCATTTATTTACTACTCCTATAGCATCAGATTATGCTAGGATATTCCATTTTAGCATAATCACTAACAAGATCATTGGAACCTTTTCACATATTATCTAGAGCAAAAAATATCTCATCTCAAATATAAATGGAAATCTATATGAGAAATTTATTTTACAAAGGATTAAAATTCCGCACCGAGTGTATGGGTTGATTGTAAAACCATTGTAAGATAAAATATTTGATACTCCAAGGGAAGAGCTTGGTAAGCAATGTATCATTTGAAGAATAGTCCAATAAATCCACATGAGATGTACATAGGTTCTTTTCAGGATCACCCTTATCATCATATATAGGAATCTTAGGAGAAAAAAATTGACAAGTAGAGGGTAAGAGGCCACATCAGGTGCAAGTGGGTTATGAACCAATTGAGTACAAGCCATAACATGAGAAGAAATACATATGAATCTTTTTGTAATTCTATAATTTGAGTTACAAGGTATGAACAAGGGATTTCTAATATTGCATATTGTAATAAGAAGCATGTGAGGCATTATGAATATCGAGAGGAGATGTAGGAATAGTATTGGTCATAACAACACTACGAAGCAGAGGATTATATGCCCCCAATAAAATAGTTACTATCAATGTAGGGATGGTTGATGTATGCATACTAGATTATGAAGGAGGATTAGATATAAAAAGGGACCACTCATTATCTTCCTGATCACAAACAAGTTTAGTAGCAAGAAGGATGTGAATGAGAGGCTCAATATGAAGAGGTTTTTCATATAGATGAGAATGAAAATTAGATTCCATTTCAACTTACCTTTTGTCTACATTGTTAACTTCGTTAGGATCATCATCAAAATAATGTTCGCTAGTGATTTCTATGATCCAAGACAGAGGGGATCCCAAAAACATGGGGTGTGGAAGAGGCCATGAGGTACGTATCTTACAAATAGGAGAATAAATATTAGTGTCAAATATTTTTTTGATTAAGCCAATTGCTACATCAAAATGGCATAGACAAAAAAACATAGGAAAAATTAAACCAATGAAACCCTATGGCTACTAAGGTTTGAGAAATAGATTTTATTCAGAAGTTAGGTTCACCAAATGTTTACACCCTAACTAAATTTTGGTGTTATGGAAGTGCACGATAATAAAAATGATGTAATGGTTTGTATAGGGGACTATTATGATTAATTAACTTCAAACATTAACCATTCATAATTAGAATAATGCAATTAACACTTATAACAATCAATAAAATGATAATTGTTAGGTTGAATAGACAAGAGGAGGAAGAAAATTAGTTGTACAATTCAAAAAATGAAGGATTTGGGTGTGCAAAATAGTGGAACAGGTATATCAAAGAATGAAAATGCTTCCATGCAAGTTCTAAAAATAGAAACTGAGCAAGGATATGTATGCTTATACTAACTAATAGTCAAGTACGGATCCTTATTGGAATTGTATGATCCTTTCTTGGATGACCCATGGTTCACGTTGATCATACAACTATTGTACGGTCCTTATTGGAATTTTGTATGGTCTTGGAACACTTCATATGTGCTTTGTTTTCTTGGAAATGACCTCTCCCGCCTGTATGTCTCTCTTGTCTTGCACAACTTCAATATGACATGTAATCACCTGCAACAAAGTGAAAACCGTAGAAACCTATAATACCCTTCATTAAAGCATTAGAAAACCAAAAGAATAAAACATGTTTGAATGGTGAGGCTAGAATTTCCATTAGAGATCAAACTCCCAATTGTTGAATCAATATAAGCATTGTACTACATTCCCTTGTCTTCATGGTATCAAGCCTCATTTAGTTCATGTAGGTGCTTGTGCAAATGTGAGAAATTAACCAACCCCCCCTTCAGGGGTGCTCTCATTTCTCTTATGACAAAGATAGCATCTAAATGTCATATAAATTTCCTCTAGAATTACCTCATGTTGTACTTTATAGAAATGGAGGTGGAACCATGTGGTTACCTGAATGTTATTGATTATGTTTAAGGAATCTATTCCATTATAAGTTCCTAAAGTTTTGGAGTCAACAATCAATTATGATTACCAAAAATAAGCAGATCCTCTGCCACATGATTAGAAGTGAAAGGTGTGCCAAGATTAACTAGGATTGAATCTGAGTGATTTATCTACCCATGTATTAGGCTCTATACCTTTGCACTCTGAAAACTAAACCTCCTATGCATTTATTTTGAACAAGATTCCCTTTTGAATTTAAGGAACCTTGAGTGATTTTGGAATCCATATTTGTAATAGGATCTTGTAAGAAGGTCCCTAGTTGATTCATGGAAGAAACATTGGCATCTTGAGAGAATTATCCAATCACCTTTTTAGGTGAAATATTTTGATAAGGATGACCCTACGAAGATGAAATGACCCAAGTTTAAAAGATATTTAAAAGTTGAAAACATAATCAAATTGCTACATATCAAAGGGGAAATTTTTCTACATTAGTTCTTCCCTTTCAAGATCCTTATGACCCCACATCCTTACCATATTTCCCAAGAAAATGCTGAAATAAGGAAAAAGTCCATGCAAGTGACTTTAATCCCTAGGGTGTTTTAAAGGGATAAATTCTATTGATTCTCAAACCAACTTCAAAGTTAAGGAAAATACCCAAGTTATTTCAAAGAAGAAGATAGGTTTTGTGACTAACAACCACTGAATTGAAACATTTAGTGTCTATTCCTAAGAATCTCGACTTCACCAAGGTATTTTCCTCTTGTGATATTTTCAAATATATCTCACCTAGTCACATGTGAACCTCATTCAGGAAAAATGATCCTCGGCAAGGCACAAGAGTTTTCCACTGTTTCTTGATGGTGAGAGTGGCAGTACTCTACCTCCAGGTAGTACAATTGAATTTACATTGTAACATCATTTACCAACTTTAGAGCCAATTGAAAACCCTCATCAATTTCATTCCTGTTTCAAAAAATATTTGATAATCTAAAGCATTCTTTACACTAAACATGTTGCAATCCGATTCTTTAGAGAAATAGATAATGTCTTGTTCACTCAGTTCTAAACACGCTCTTCCTGCCACTTTTTTTATTAACATTCACAATCACCATAATTCATGCACCCCTTCATGTTTTTGATCACCACCCAAATTGAAATAATCCTCCACATTGAAGTAGCTTCCTTAACAAGAGAACTAAACCTATTAACATTTCCTAGTAGTAATCTTAGGAAAAACATCCTTCAGAGGAGTATCATTCATCCACTTTGTCTTCCCAAATAGGTAACCCTCCTTCCCAATATAGAATTTTTCATTCAACCTCTAGAAAACATCATCACAGGTTTGATTCCTAATTAATCCTCGGCCTTTCCAACAACAAGCCTCATCAAATACCCGACATGTTGATGCACCAATTCCTTCAGCAAGTTGTGAAGCCTCATTTCCTAAAGATGATAAAAATACACTTTACTTTTGGTAAGCCTCCCCTATTCTAGTAAACCTTAGATCCTTCTTAAGTTTTAACCCAATGGCTCTGGAATAGCAAAAAAGTACATCAATGGTTCAATCCTCATAGGCTGCTAAATATTCTCCCAGGACCATGAGAGGAATTCTAGATTTACTCTCCACACTATTCCTCAAAAACCTGCTTCTGAATACTTTTGCAATTTGTAACTCCACCGTTACCTTTAGAACTTCTAAAGAAAGCCAACATGTGATAAACATACATTAGATTTTGAAGCCAGGTATTTTTAAGAATGTAATTTTTACCATATGCTATGAAAGGAGAGACCTTTTCCAACCATCTAAATTCATTATAAAAGGATCTATCAAAAAATTCCAATCCAAACTTTAAGTGCATGCTTCTATAGTCCCTATCAAGATGCCTAAGATTATCGGGGAGCATAGTTGAGCTCATATCACACTTCAAATTATGTGCTCTCATATGTAATCACATGGTCATCTGTGGATCAATAATTCCACCAAATAGAGCTCTCACCATAATTAATCTATTGACCATGGTGACCTCTTCATAATGTTGGAGGATGCATTTTAAATCCTTAGATTTCAACATTGAGTGCTTATCCAGTTAAAATAGTATCTTGTTCAAAAAATGTAAATGTACCACTTTATCACATTTTTTAGTAGGTGAAATACCCACTATATGACTTATCCATGTTATCCTGCAGTACAAGTTATCTGGACTGATATATTCCACCATGAGTATGAAAAAAAAGGTTTTTACAATTTTTTTCTAGTAACCAACCAACCCTTATGAAGATTCTGAAATAGCCATGAGGGGTACCATTAGAATCTAGGAGTATGGTCATTCTATTATAGCCTTTATTTTTGTTGGATTAGAGTCAGATATGAACCTTTCCAGTATTTTATGTATATGATTCCCAGGTGACCCTATCATATGCTCATTCTTCATAGAAGGAACTGTTGTTGCAAATCAGCAGCACCCCTGGATGCAAATCAAGGTTTCTAAGCTTGATATTTAGGGCACCCAGTGTGATTGCACAACATGGAAACCTCTCCCCAAGTGTGGGACTTGTAAAAATGAGAAAGGAATCTCTAGTTTAGAGGCTGGTTCCTTAAACTCCTCTGATTAGATTTAGTCACTTACAAGTTGCAGAGGGTTCTATATTCCTAGATTTTACCCTAAATTCCAAAGGAGACAGAGATAGAGAATGTAAAAAAGCTGAAACTAATGCTAATAATGGTGATGCACCAAAGGAGTGGTGAGCATTTTTCACTTCTACAGATTGACACAAATCATAGAAATGCAACAAAAAACATGCACAAACTGATAAGACTGTAATAAGAGATCAGAAATGAAGTCAAACAACACAAACAGAGGATGAAAACTCATTCACAGAGCCTGTATTGTCATTTTCACTATCAAAAATCACTTGCATTACAACATCTGAGAGGTATAAAATAGAGTTACAGTCCTTGATAAAAGGTCTTATACTTCCACCAAAATCACTTGTTTTCAGGTGAAAGAGGGAGACCTGCAATACATCAAAAAATGTTCAACCCTTCAAAAATGAGCCAAAACTGGCTTTTACAGTCCAAGGGATCGACCCCAGGAGAGAGAAACACGGGAAAACATGGGAGGGATTCAACCATTGACCAAAAATGCATTAAAATAGCATGGTAATCCTTAGAAGCCCATCCCTGACATTTTTGACCATGCTGGGAGAAAATGTGAGCCATTCTTCATTAAAAATGGTGGTTGAAACGTCTTTTCTGGCCATGACCACGTGCCAGAAGGTTTTTTTCAATTTTCTCTCTCCAAACTCCATCAAAATCAAAAAATTGACCTTGGAATCTTGTAGATAATTTTCACCATCTTTCCATTGATATAAAGAACGTGAAAAATCTGAGCTCTGGATCGAAAGTTATGGCCATTTGAAGTTTTAGGGCAAAACAGGGCCAAAATCGGGAGTGGCGGGCAAAAATTTGAAATTTTTTCCCTTTTTGCATTTGGAAAAATTTTCAAAAAAAATCCCGCGCTCGACCACTCTAGGTGCCACGTGGCACAATTGTAATTGGGTGTGGGCCCTTCCTGCCTCATTTTCCCTTTGTTTTTTGACCTTTGGAAAAAATTTCCAAAAACCTCCACCGGGCCGGCGAGTCTGAGGACACGTGGCGCCCCATGATTGGACTACAGGCCCTGTCCTCTTAACTCCATCACTTTTGGCCATTCTCGAACGCGGGACTGCTTGGTTATGGGCCTATCCTGTACTTTTTTCCACCACCGGACACATGGCAAGCATGCCTATTGGCTGCGTGAAAACAGGGCGGGCTTTTCCCTTTGAAATTTCACTTCGTTTTTTCATTGGGAAAATTTCCTTAATTTTCCCCCGCGCCCCACCAGCTCTGGTGACACATGGTGGGCATCCTATTGGTCATGGACGAATAAGGGGGCGGGCTCATCCTTCGCCTTTGAATTTTCCTTTGGCTCCATTGAAAAACTTTCCCAAATTATTCCCCACGTTCCACCCTCTGAGGAAACATGTGGTGACTCTTACTGGTCAGCGGGCTGTGGGTTAACATTGTTCCTTTGCCGATATTTCCAAATTTGTCATTATTTCCTCCACTATCAGCCACTCCCTTGGCCTAAGGACACAAATTGATTGGGCCGGGCCTTTCTTGAAAATTTCCATGGCCCAACACTTAGCAAATTTTCAAGTTTCTCCCCCTCGGGGACACGTGGCAACATCTTGATTCGCTGGCGGGCCTGGTGGGTCGAAAAAATTCCATTTGAAATTTTTTCTGAAAGCACTTGGTAAAAATTCCAAGTTTCCTCTGAACCCTCCGCCACTTCCGAGGACACGTGGCACGATATCCTATTGGCTGCGGGCCTTTCAGGGGAAAATTTCCCAAAAAACTCCACCGAGCCATAACTTCAAAAATACATGGAGTTAGGAGGAAAACTTTACCTTTCTGGAAAGTCTGAGAGAGAGATCTATCCAATGGTGTCATTTCCAAAATAGTTTGAGTGCCTGAAAATCAAAAAATTAGGACTGAGGCACAAGAGAGGGAAGGAATGAAGGAGTTAGCCACAAAATGAGCAAGGGGCACATTTTGGATAACAATTTTGGTGACTCAGAGGAGTCATCTGCCTACTAGATGAATTTACCAGTTTTCTCATGAAACAATCTATTGGGCATGGAGTCATTAAATTGTTTATCTTGGAACCCCCAACTAGATAGAATAGTTGCAAGGAGGAAGGTGGATGGAACATCACCATGATTGTAATTAACTAAGGACTGCAAAACATTATCCTAGGGACAGCAAGCCTGTGCCAAAGCACTTAGGGAAAGCAAAACTAATCTACAACAAAACAATGTGCACAAGCACTTGAAGGAATGGGCAAACCTAAGCTAATATATACAAGTTGGAGAATTCCCTTGTAGAACACAATGCTTGAGATAGATTCCATTGACTGTCAATATGTACATTCTTCACCATCCAATGAAGCCAATTGGAAAGCATTGTTATTCTTGCACTTTGTGACCATGTATGGGCCACTCCAAATGGCATCAAATTTTGAATGCCTTCCTGGTTTTGGACTCTATCCACATCCCATTTATTAACACTAGATCTCCAACTTGACTAAAGATCTATCCTTTGCCTTCCTATCAAAGGTCTTCTTTATCAAAGCTTAATCCTTCTCCATTGCTTGGGATGCCTAATCTCTGATCTCTTAGTAGCTCCATCAACTCTGCATATCTCGACCTCCATGGGTCTCAAAATCCAACAACTCCTATTGTTTCATGAGTTCTAATGTCGGCAACTCAAGTGACATGGGCAACATTGCTTCTCTTCCATAGACAAGCTTAAATGGAGAATTACCTGTGGATCTTTTACCCGGGTTATCCTATCAGCCCATAAGGCTGGATTTCTGACATTTGGTATTCCAAGACCTCTGATTACTCATCAAGAGTATCTCCTAATGATCCTCTAACAAGTTCTTGTTTGTAGACTCAGCCTGGCCATTACCCATAAGGGTAATAGCCTTTGATGAAGTGCCTTAGGTAGATCCCATTCTTGACAGCCCATTCAGTTACCTTGCTTTCTCCAATGAATGCTAATGCATTATCTGAGATTATTGTAGCAGGTATGCCAAATACTGGTTACTATTCCCTCATAGAAGTCCAATATGTTAGACTCATTTGCCTCCTTGAGTGCTACTTGCTTCAATCCACCTTGGTGAAGTAGTCTGTAATGCTGTCAAAATCCATTTTTGCCCTTAACTTGAATTTGGATTAATGACCTCCAATGAAGTCCAAACTCCATTGCATGAATGGATGGTCAACTGAACCCATTGGATGCAATGGAAGGGCAGCTCAGTCGGCATCTTTCACCCAACTGAAGAATGCACAATTCTTGTCACCTCTTGATCCATGCATAAGCAATCACTGAAAATGGTAATTGGGCCAATAATAGCCAGCCCTCATCAATCAAAAAATTTAGAGCTGTCAATCTCAGTGCAAAATGACCACCAGCTGATCCACCATGGAACTCTTCCAACACCTCTATGAATCTAATTTGTACAAATGCATCTCAGATTTAGTTGTAGCACTCCATTCACAAATCTAGTCTTGAACAAAACACCATCAACAATGGTTATATGGGACAGCCTGCAATCTAAAGTGTCTTCTTTATGGTCTTGTTCATCTCATTGGAGGGCATAGACCTTTGCTTAGGAAGTGTATTATACTTCCAGGTCCAGACAAGGAGTAGGCACACTGTCATTATTTTCTATCTTGAGTGCTATCACTTGTGCTCACAGGCTGTCTTGTAACTGCCAAAACATGCCTCTTCTTCATTGCATACTTCCTTTTGTTCTTCCTCAAAATCCAGCTTCTCACCACAATCCTTTTCCTCCTCACCAACTTGGTGACTCTTGATCTTAATGTCATACTCCCATGACATTAGTAATCCAACCTGCCCTTTTGCTCATTCAGGTCCTTATTGAGTAGGAAGTCTTTAACCCCCAGCATGAGAGTTACCAGCAGCTGTGACCTTGTTGTTTGATACACTAAATGCTTGAATTTCTTCAAGCTCCTCTAATTACTACAAGAACATGCTTCTCAATTAAAGAATACCTCACCTCATTGTCTTCTAAGCTTTGGCTGAAGAAATTCAATTGGCTTACTCATCATTGTCCTTGTTCTGTTTTACCAAAATTTTAGAAATAGTATCATTACCTCCAAATGTCATAGAGGATGAAATCCTTGGAGAAATCCAGGTTAATGAGAGTTGGTGCTTGAGAGATGGCTTCTTTGATTGCTTCAAAAAATCTCCTTGCCTTTTTAACATGTCCATTTGAAAGCACATAACTTTTCTTTAACATCCCTTGGTGATAGGTCCCATTGACAAGGGCTGCAAAATGTGGGACAAACTTTTCATGACAAATTTTATCCTCCCCAAGAAAACTTTGAAGGGCTTTCTTGTGGCTTGGCAATGGTAGTGCTCTTATGGCTTCAACTGCTTTCTGGATCAATTGCTAATCCTTCTTTGGAGACAATATGGCCAATGAGCTTTCCTTAATGTGCCATAGAAAAATGCACTTGGGTTAGGATTCAAGGACACTCCAAATCTCCTACACCTCGTGAATTGACTTGTCTCAAATGAAAGAGATGAATCTCCCGCTGCATTTTTAAGGTCAAAAACAGTGATATCATCAAGGTTTGATCAGCACCATGTTGTTAATCAAATCCTTTGAATGCCATGTCCATTGCATCTTTGGAAGGTAGCACCAGGGCATTGGACAGCCCAAATGGCATTTTCCTATATGCATAAGTTCCTCATTTGGTTGTGAAGGCTGTCTTGAACTGATCTTCTAACTTGTCACCATAATCTGATTGTAGCCTGAATAGCCATCAAGTTAGTGAAAACCTCTCAGAGCAATGAGGTGTCAACTTGGCAATGATGATTGCTCCATGGAAGGTGAGTGGCATAATGGCTCCTTGAGAGATGCTCTATTCAAAAATCTCTGAAGTCAACACACAATCTGATCTCCCACAGCTTCTTTCTAACTGGAACCAAGTCGGCTCACCCAACTAGAATGCTTGATAGGGAATATGATTCCTTGACTCAATGTCAAGGGAAACTTATTCAATTCTTTTTCCTCATTACAGGCTCCATGTGTGGATTGAATGGAGGAGGGCCTTTGTTTTTTCCTGAATCAGGCTTAGTAACTTGGATCCAATTCAATGGTATGGGTTGAGCTAACTTGGGATTTTTAAACCTTTGGTAAAAGTAAAAATTCATAGCTCCAAGCAATCACATCAGGGAATGTCTTGACAAAGCTGGTATGAACTCATACCTTTCTTGTTCAGGCATGTCATCTTAGCCAATTTGGAGTGACACGTGGCATTCTTCCAAGAGATGGACACTAAATCCTCTCCCTTGACCTGAGATGTTTGAAAAATTCTCCTTCCTAAATTGATCATTAGGATTGAAAATGGACTCCAAAGTAATAAGTCCCTTGGTGCAGCTTGTTGGTTCTCAGCTGTACCACTTGGTCACCATATTGCTGCTACAAAATATTCCAAAATTTAAAAAGGGTCGCAAATGCATTTTAGACTAGGGACCCGCATCCAATGGATGATTTTTTGACACATGTGCCACCACTATGCCAAAGGCCAAAATTGTCTGGAACTATTCAAGGCCTTATCATCCTCCACGTGGATGTTTGGCTGTACATTATAAAAGTTGGATGCTTTCAATCAACGTCATATTGTGCATTCTCCCTTTGCTGGCCAGCCGTAGGAGCTCCATGAAACTTGGATTCATGATTTCTTCATCAAATTACATCAAACCTTATATGATTTTGGGTCATCTCGGACTTCTGAGAACATTGGTGACATTTTTATGACTCAATTCCTTGATCTATGGTATTTTTGACAGCATGCTACCCCTTAACTTGGGCTGACAATGTAAAAAAACATTCACCAAAGATTTGAAAATTCAAAAGTTACAGAAGTAAAATGATGAAGGTGTTGGTTGGATATTTTGTCAAACCAAAATATGAGGTTCAACCACAGTACATGGGATTAAATCCCTCCTCAAAGACAGGTGAGGCTGCCTGTTTATTGCTAATCTAAAACACAGTAAATAATATATACAATATTCACACTAATCTAACCATTGGGGGTTGGGATGAAATCCCGAAATCCACATTCACACGATTCAAGGATATTACTTTCTTGAATGAACTAGGTTAGAAACTGTTACAGTGAAAGAAGCACGGTAGAAAAGAAATGGGAGAAACGTATTTTCTTTCGAGTAAAAACAGAGCACGAAATAATCATACGAGTTTTAGATCACAGATATAATGTCCGAGATAATTAGAAACACTGAGATTCTATGCAAAGAATAGCTTTAAGATCATGAACATAAGAACACTGTCTTAAATAAGATATATTTCACAACACAAAGTCTGTAAAACAATATCAGCTTCTATTCTTCAAAATGATTGAAAGAAAACACAAAGTTTTTCTCCTTTCCAATAGCCCCTAAATATTCCAAAAAATCTCGACCCTTTAGAATGCACAGGCATCCCTTATTTATAACAAAAGGAACTAGAGATAAAACAGGACAGATCCTAAAAAGTAGCACTTTAACTGGAGTTCAGTTTTGCATGACTCTCACGCAGGAGATCAAGTCAAAACATGATTAAAAATATGATGAAACAGAAATGAAAAAGACATGTCAATTTCAAGATTGAAATGACATGACACATTGGGACTTAGTCTGAATCATCATCTTTTGCTCTCTCCTCTTTTTCGTCCTCCTGCTGAGACTGTTTGCTCTAAAACTCCTGGAACTTTCGAATTATGCCTTGCATCTCATTCTCATCAGGTGCAGTGGAATGATCATTCCACATTTCGCAGGTCTCATGAACATCACTGGCAGTGCCGAGAAGTTTCTTCAATCCTTTGCTGAGCTTTCTTAAGGCCTCCAAAGTATGCTCTATCCTTACAAACTGACTAATGACTTCAAGGTCAAATCCGTGTACAGGTTCATGCTGAACAGATTCTTGGACTTGTTTGAAGAGATCATCTGCTGATAGGATACCTGAGTTCCCAACTGACACCTTTGGACAAATCTTCAGCAATTCTTCTTCCAGATCACTTTTCCCATCGATCAATTTATCCCTTGATTCTCTCAACTTGCTGCAGGCTTCGTTGAGAATCTTTACTCTGAACCTGATGGCCTTGGTCAGCTGGAAATGTTTATCTGTATGTGGGAGAATACCTTCTTCCACCAAGAGGTGTGCTGGTAATTGCTTTAGCACTTGGAGAGCTTCACAAGTCAAAGCAAGCTGTCCAATTTCTTCAGTGAATTCCTCATCCATTTTCTATATTGCCAAGTTCAGTGTCCCTGATATCATAATTGCAATCAATGTATGATGGAGATTCTGGCTTCTTGAATTTGTACTTCACCCTACTAGATTTCTCGGCCTTCTCCTGAGATGGACCAGGATCCGACATGAAGAATGTTGGAGGGAGAAAGGCTTGAAACTCAGAAGATGCTGTCCACACTGAAAATCCTGATTGACTGAATACGCCGGAAGAATAGGAAAGTCCGACACGCTGAGGAGGATGTCAGGAAAACCCCAAGAACCCGACAAGTTTGATATGTCGGAACTTTGGCAAAGCCCGACACTCACTGTCAATGGCGGAAACGGGAGGAAACCCGGCACCCACTTTTGACGTCGGAACTTTGAGGAACCCTGACACTTGCTTCCAATATACTTCGGACCTTTGAATCTGCAAAACAGTCTTCAAAAACCGAGAAGCAAAACAGAGTCTTTCTTGAATTCCAAACATACAACTTCCTTTTTCTTTTTTGTTACCCATGCATCATGCATATAATTAGAATTTGGAAGAAACAACACCAATTGATAGTCTCAAAAATAGATAAACCCTAAAAACCCAAAACCCTTTCCAAAACAACACAGAAAGAAGAAGGAAAGAAAACCTTCAACACCCGACAAGAAATTGGGAGGAAAATACACGCAATCGATCGATAAAAACCCAGAATAAAGAAGGAAAGAACAATACCTTCAATTCGAGAAATGTAAGATCAAAAACAGACGATCCAATCGGGCAATGCGAGTTTGCGGGTTTTGAAAACGGAAGAGCACGCGTGAATAATCCACGAATTAAAAATATGAATGGTAAGAATGACGTGGAAATCCACGTATTTATAAGAAAATGGCAATTAATACACTTCAGCTCGGCACGTGCCAACTCACCGACCACTCGGCATGAATGCCATGTCAGCATGTTTGGGAGGTCCGAAAACCCGACACGAGGAGATTTAGTGCAATTTGGGTTTTTGGGTTTCAGAAAACATGATGCATAAAGCATGAGGTGCTTAGATGCTACATAGCCCCGAAAACCTGATACAAAGGATTAAGCGGACTTCGGGAATCGGAAAACATGGGGCATAAAACATGTTTTGGATTATGGATGTTCCGATGCTTTGAGGGTCCGAAAACCCGATTTTCACAATATGAGGTTTCGGGTTTCGGGTTTTTAGAAAATATGAGACATCAAAGCATGTTAAAACTAATGTCAAACTGTTGGTAACACCCGAAAACCCGATTCTCTTTAAAAGAGGCCATAATGCAAAATCACTTCGAAAATTTCGTAGGGGTTATCCGATCGTTTTGTCGTGAACTCAAAACGGGGATAACAGCTGGCTCCAGTTGGGGAATTTCTTTGTAATACCAAAGGAAGAGAACTCAGAATCTCTGGTCTTATTCATTAGGCTACGGGGTCAAGAAGAAAACCAAAACAAAACAAAACGGAGAAAGAAAGAAAACCAAAAGCAAACACACAACAAAAGCAAAATATGTACAATGCAAGAGAGCATCTTGCATTAATGGTGGAACAGCTTTAGATGTTGCCCACTGAAAGGCAACGGAAGTAGTCCTCCATCCAGATATGATAGTAGGAAACTATTTTCACCATTCAGCTGATGAATTTTGAAAGGTCCTTTCCATAAAGAATCAAACTTTCTATGCATTCCTTTTTGTTCTCTCCTTTTATCCCAAAGCAACACCAAATCTCCAATCTGAAAGTTACACTGCTTTGATTTCTTATCGAAAATATTCTTCACCCTGCTCTGATGATCTGCTATATGATCGACCACCTTGATTCGCTCTTCTTCTAGCCTGGCCAATTCTAATCCTAATAACAGGGCTTCATCTTCGGCCGTGTTGTTAGTATTATCAAATTGCAACTTATAAGCTGATGGGAAAATCTCGGAGCTAGGAGATATGAGAACAACACCAGCGCCTGATCCAGAGGTTGAGCAGCTACCATCAAATTCAAGCATCCAAATAGCATTGGGATCTTCCTCTTCAACATCTACAATGGGTATCTCTGAAGCCATGAAATAATTCCCAAAGCTAGCATCTTCGAAAAGAATCTGAGCTCTCGGATCATCTGATTTGGTCACCAAATACTTTGCCTGCGGTTCAGGATGAAGAACCTGTTGAACCCCTTTGACTGGGATCTTAGCTTTGGTCCAATCCATACTAATCTCTCCTCCGACGTCTTTACAAAATCCTCTACCCAAGAGGATACCATAAGCCGCAGGAATGTCGGCAACCAGAATAGTCATTTTCACTCTTTTCTCAGGAAAAGCAACAAATGCAAACTGTGCGTCCTTGATTTGGCCAATCAGAGGGACTTGTTTAGTTTCCATGGAATATCACCGTCCATATGACTTAGTCAAAGTAAGCCCGAGGGCATGGGCCACTTTTGCGGGCATAACATTATCAGAGGCCCCTGAGTCAATGATGCAATTGCTGAGTTTAAACCCATTTATAAGTAGAGACAAATAAAATGGTTCAATCTTTCCTGAGGAAGAAGCAGAGGTCAGATTATTCTGAGGTGTGGGTTGAGTAGGATTTGGAAGGAGACCTTTAGCAGGTGATGGAACAGTCACTTTACTTCTGATGAACTTGGCCAGCTTTTCAAACTGTTCAGGATTTGACTGAAGGTATTCTGCTTCTGACATTTGAATTTTGGTTCTCTTTGCATGATCAACAATATCAAAAGCAGTATAAGAAGGAATGATGGTAGGTTCCGTTCTAATTACATGAGCTTGTGCTGGGGTACTGATCTTAGGAGAAGGAGAAAAAGGAGTAGCTGCTTTTTTGGTAACCTCTCTTTCAGTTTGCACCAAAATAGGGGTACCCCTCTTGACTATGGATACAGGAGGTTCCTTATTCTTCTCCTTAGTATTTTCAAGAGGTTTCTGGGGTTCTGAGATTGGGACCGAGTGAAGACAGCAAATGACTGACCATCTGGCGCACATTCATCTTCATCATATTCCAAATACCCAATGCTGGAGTTGCCAGCTGACTCATCATAAGACTCATCAGCATATCCTGAAGCTTCGAAAGCCTCGTGAGATTCTTGTTCTTCTGGTTCATCTTCTTCATCAAGTATTTCCACTGCTGCATTGACGGGAGGAGCTTCAATTGCTAGTCTCGGTTGAGCAGGAGTTAACCGTGGCCTATCTCTGACAGGTGCACCATTGTTATTATTGAAATTCCGCCTAGGTATATCCCGATATGGAACATTGTTCACCTGCTGGGACATTTTCTTCTTTAAAGCAATCAAATCATTAGCCATTTTTTGAAACATAGGATCTGTGTTACCTTGAGAAGAACCTTGATTTTTGAGTTTAGGTATGTCTTTCTTGATCCTTCCGGCCAAGATGAGATCATCCTCTATTTCAGTAGCTGTTGACTGAGCAGTAGCCAAATCTGGGATAACCGACCTTCGTAATAAAAAGCTTATATCAGGAGGTTGGGCATTGATGAAGAAGCATTTTTGATTCTCCAGAGTAGGTACAGCTATTTCTGGAATCTTCCGGATCAGCTTGTTGAACTTTGCCACGAATTCCCGCATAGGTTCATGTGATTCCTTCTTCATATGCGTGAGCTGAGCTAACAAAGCATGAGAATCTTCAGCTGGTTTGAAACGTGCTTCGAACTTAGTCCGCATGGTAGCCCAGTTTGGGATGCATGCATTTGGAAGGTGATAAAACCATTCGGCTGCTACACCCTGCAACGTTTCAACGAAGAGTCGGACGGAGACATCTTCGTGGGCCACTCCGAGGACACCGCATGCAACAAAGAAAGATGCAATATGCTCATCAGGATGCTGCTTCCCATCTCCATTGAACTTGGGAATATTTTTACGAGATCCACGTGGTAACTCATTCAATGGAGGAGTCAAGGAAAGAGGACCAATAACTGCACCCCAAGGCACAGGTTGAACCGCCATCCTTCTGAAAAGAGTGCGTACAGGGATCCGAGTATCAGACAAGAGTAGTGCACGACAAGTTGCAGATGCTTCCCGTTCTTCAGGGATCCGGTTTCTCTGAACAGGCAAAGAACTTCTGGTTCGGTTAGAGACAATGCTGTTGGGAGAAAGGCTGAAATTGTGCTGTTGCAGTAACTCGAAGAGTGGATAAATTTCACCTTGAGCTCGGCGAGACCGAGTGAAGATCTTCCTGGCCAGCTTGAACTGAAAGGAGATCTTATTAAAAATAAGGCAAATATGGAGTCGCCAGACACCGAGAGGATAAGCTTTATACTATTGATCCGTATTCCCCAGCGGAGTCGCCAAAAACTGTTGGTTGGATATTTTGTCAAACCAAAATATGAGGTTCAACCATAGTACATGAGATTAAATCCCTCCTCAAAGACAGGTGAGGCTGCCTGTTTATTGCTAATCTAAAACACAGTAAATAATATATACAATATTCACACTAATCTAACCATTGGGGGTTGGGATGAAATCCCGAAATCCACATTCACACGATTCAAGGATATTACTTTCTTGAATGAACTAGGTTAGAAACTGTTACAGTGAAAGAAGCACGGTAGAAAAGAAATGGGAGAAACGTATTTTCTTTCGAGTAAAAACAGAGCACGAAATAATCATACGAGTTTTAGATCACAGATATAATGTCCGAGATAATTAGAAACACTGAGATTCTATGCAAAGAATAGCTTTAAGATCATGAACATAAGAACACTGTCTTAAATAAGATATATTTCACAACACAAAGTCTGTAAAACAATATCAGCTTCTATTCTTCAAAATGATTGAAAGAAAACACAAAGTTTTTCTCCTTTCCAATAGCCCCTAAATATTCCAAAAAATCTCGACCCTTTAGAATGCACAGGCATCCCTTATTTATAACAAAAGGAACTAGAGATAAAACAGGACAGATCCTAAAAAGTAGCACTTTAACTGGAGTTCAGTTTTGCATGACTCTCACGCAGGAGATCAAGTCAAAACATGATTAAAAATATGATGAAACAGAAATGAAAAAGACATGTCAATTTCAAGATTGAAATGACATGACACATTGGGACTTAGTCTGAATCATCATCTTTTGCTCTTTCCTCTTTTTCTTCCTCCTGCTGAGACTGTTTGCTCTGAAACTCCTGGAACTTTCGAATTATGCCTTGCATCTCGTTCTCATCAGGTGCAGTGGAATGATCATTCCACATTTCGCAGGTCTCATGAACATCGCTGGCAGTGCCGGGAAGTTTCTTCAATCCTTTGCTGAGCTTTCTTAAGGCCTCCAAAGTATGCTCTATCCTTACAAACTGACTAATGACTTCAAGGTCAAATCCGTGTACAGGTTCATGCTGAAGAGATTCTTGGACTTGTTTGAAGAGATCATCTGCTGATAGGATACCTGAGTTCCCAACTGACACCTTTGGACAAATCTTCAGCAATTCTTCTTCCAGATCACTTTTCCCATCGATCAATTTATCCCTTGATTCTCTCAACTTGCTGCAGGCTTCGTTGAGAATCTTTACTCTGAACCTGATGGCCTTGGTCAGCTGGAAATGTTTATCTGTATGTGGGAGAATACCTTCTTCCACCAAGAGGTGTGCTGGTAATTGCTTTAGCACTTGGAGAGCTTCACAAGTCAAAGCAAGCTGTCCAATTTCTTCAGTGAATTCCTCATCCATTTTCTATATTGCCAAGTTCAGTGTCCCTGATATCATAATTGTAATCAATGTATGATGGAGATTCTGGCTTCTTGAATTTGTACTTCACCCTGCTAGATTTCTCAACCTTCTCCTGAGATGGACCAGGATCCGACATGAATAATGTTGGAGGGAGAAAGGCTTGAAACTCAGAAGATGCTGTCCACACTGAAAATCCCGATTGACTGAATACGCCGGAAGAATAGGAAAGTCCGACACGCTGAGGAGGATGTCAGAAAACCCCGAGAACCCGACAAGTTTGATATGTCGGAACTTTGGCAAAGCCCGACACTCACTATCAATGGCGGAAAAGGGAGGAAACCCGGCACCCACTTTTGACGTCAGAACTTTGAGGAACCCCGACACTTGCTTCCAATATACTTCGGACCTTTGAATCTGTAAAACAGTCTTCAAAAACTGAGAAGCAAAACAGAGTCTTTCTTGAATTCCAAAGATACAACTTCCTTTTTCTTTTTTGTTACCCATGCATCATGCATATAATTAGAATTTGGAAGAAACAACACCAATTGATAGTCTCAAAAAGAGATAAACCCTAAAAACCCAAAAAACCCTTTCCAAAACAACACAGAAAGAAGAAGGAAAGAAAACCTTCAACACCCGACAAGAAATTGGGAGGAAAATACGCGCAATCGATCGATAAAAACCCAAAATAAAGAAGGAAAGAACAATACCTTCAATTCGAGAAATGTAAGATCAAAAACAGACGATCCAATCGGGCAATGCGAGTTTGCGGGTTTTGAAAATGGAAGAGCACGCGCGAATAATCCACGAATTAAAAATATGAATGGTAAGAATGACGTGGAAATCCACGTATTTATAAGAAAATGGCAATTAATACACTTCAGCTCGGCACGTGCCAACTCACCGACCACTCGGCATGAATGCCATGTCAGCATGTTTGGGAGGTCCGAAAACCCGACACGAGGAGATTTAGTGCAATTCGGATTTCGGGTTTCAGAAAACATGATGCATAAAGCATGAGGTGCTTAGATGCTACATAGCCCCGAAAACCCGATACAAAGGATTAAGCGGACTTCGGGAATCAGAAAACATGGGGCATAAAACATGTTTTGGATTATGGATGTTCCGATGCTTTGAGGGTCCGAAAACCCGATTTTCACAATATGATTTTCACAATATGAGGCAGGTTTCAGGTTTCGGAAAATATGAGACATCAAGCATGTTAAAACTAATGTCAAACTGTTGGTAACACCCGAAAACCCGATTCTCTTTAAAAGAGGCCATAATGCAAAATCACTTCGAAAATTTCGTAGGGGTTATCCGATCGTTTTGTCATGAACTCAAAACGGGGATAACACAATGCAATCCTTGTATCAAAGCTTCATATTCGGTATTGTTATTAGAGCATGCAAACTGAAATCTAAAAGTTGAATAATACTTAACTCCTTGAGGTGAAACAAGCATAACTCCCCCTCCTGCACCTTGTCTGATCCTTGATCCATCAAAAAACAACTACCATACCTCATTGTCATCCTTTTGGTATGGCTTGGTGATGCTAGGGATAGGCTGATTCTCTTCATGCATGTAATAGACTCCTAGCTCAGATTCTTCTATTTCTTTATAAGGATCAAAAGCATGCACCTTGTTTTCCCATTCATCAAGATTCAGATCTAGAATAATTCTAACCTTGGTGTCAACTTCATCAGATCTTAGATAATCCTCTTGATCAAATGCTGAACAATTGGTATTGATTTGGCTTGGAGTGTAAGGCTCAATGTGAAAGTTTGCAATAAACTCAGATCTGATTGTGGCTTTAGTTCCATATCTTGTTCTGAACAACATGTGTGACCAATCAGCAGATAATTAACCTCCAATCCTAGCTATGAAATCCCTTGACAAACATAGGGCAAAGAGTGGTGGAATGTCTATTACCGAGACAGCTTGCAAAACAACAACATTGGGGCGTGCATGCAAGGTAAGACTCAGATTTTTATCACTCCAACTGTTGTTACTGCTGTCCCATCCAATTACACTACCCCTTTGGATATGACTTCATACTGAAGCCCCAACTGATCAGCTATTTTCTTGGGCATTACTGAACTACTTGCTCCAGAATCAATCATGTAGTTGTGTACTAAATGGTTTCCAATTATCAATGAAACATAGAATGGAGGGGGCTTTAACATTTTACCTTGTTGTCCTCCATGATTCCCTTCAGGCTGGGCAACATTTGTGAGCACCTTCTCTTACATTTGGACTTGCTGGTTTGAAGTTGACCAGTCCTTCATGGCAGCTTGTAGCAAATCTCTTTGGCCTAGGATGGATAGTGATTCCCACAGGGATATGTTTACATTTGTCTTCTTCATCAGATCAATGATGTTGAATGGAGATGAGGCATCTCTTTGCTGTCCCTTGGCATGCACATTCATTCCTTCCATATGGGCAAAAACAACTGGCATTTGAGTGGCCTAGGAGTTGTTTTAGGCAGCCCTAGTGTGTTTGGAATTGCATTTTGTTTGCCAATAATTTGTGAAGTGATAGAAGATTGTGGATTACTTGGAGCCAATGGCTATTCTTCACCCAAATTTCTCCTTTTTGACCTTGTGTTGGCTGCAACACTTTGGAAAGTTGTTTGATTCATGCCACAAAAATCTTCTTCCTGCCAGTTCACAAGTGTGGTGTCATTTGGAGCTGATTGTTGCTGGAATGTTTCTCGTTGTTGGTTATTTCCTTGACTACCTTCACCCTCCACACTAGTTTTAGTCACCATTAATGCTTGATTTAAGGCACCGTTGAAGCACATAGACTGATTTTGAGGTTCATTGCATGGGAAACACCAATCATACTCTTGAGCTATGTTGTTTTGCACTAGCACTATGGCTTTAGAGGCAGATGTAACATTAGGATTATAGGGCTGAAATGGTCTGTTGGCAGGAGGTATTGCTTGATTTTTATTTGCAACTAGATTGGGTGGTCTTTGAGGTTGGTATGGCTGCCTGTTAGGTTGAGCTTGAGGTTGGAAAGAAGGTCTAAAACCTTGGGCTTGCTACCTCTTGAGTGTAACCAGCTCGTTGCCTAGATTTTGCAATTGCTTCATGACTTCTTGAAGTTTGTTTGAGGCACTAGAAGATGAAGTGGAAGCCTCACTTGAATTCTAATTTCTAGGAGTGGGAATAGGAGCTAAAATAGGCACTTGACTAGTATTTGGGCTCTCTAAACTTGGAAACAATGGCATTGGAGGCCTAGGAGCTAGCTTGCCATCTTGAATCAAACAATTTTTAGCCCTAATGGCAATGTTATAAGCAACAAGGATAGTTGTGCCTCCCATGGATTGAATTAACATAGAAATATCAAAATTTAAAGCTTTAAGGTAATATAGAAAAGCACCTTCTAATTTTTGCCTTACTACCACTGGAATTCTCTCCCAAGTCATTTGAAACTTGAAGTTGAAGTTAGTCAGCTGCTCATTGGGAGCTCTCTTGATGGTTGTCAACTGTTCCAAAAGGGACAAGTTATCTCCCTTTTTCTCCAAACTTCTCATGGAGGGCTATACATAGCTAGTTCCAATTTTGGATAGAACTTGAGGCAAGACTCCTGAACCATTGCAAATATTTCCCCTTGAATGAAGATGCCAACAATTTGACAACTTGCATCTCATTAATCTCATGGAAAGCACAAATATTAGCAATATCCTTAACATGATCACCAGGAGTGGCCTGATTCTCTCCATTAAAGTATGGAATGGTCTTTAATGCTGCAATTGGGATTGGATTTTGTGCATTGAGAGCAAGTGGACTGCTGCCAATGAAATTGACATAGGGGTTGTGTTGTGCCGTTCTGATTGGTCTTAGAACCCTTGTGGATTGAATGAAAGGCCTACCAGGTGGAGGAGTTGATAGAGTTCTATTTAGTGGAGATGTAGACCTTTGAATTCTCCTCTCTGTTTGCCTTCTTCTTGGAGATAACTATAGATACTCAAACGACACCTCTTCTTCTGTAAATATTGACCTTGTAGTGATTCTTCTCATGAGTTTTCAGGTCTGCACTACTAAAATCAGCTGATTCTTCTTCCTTAGAGTTGCCAGATGTGTAATTTAGGGCTCTTTTAAGATAAAAAATTACAAAAAGTGAACATCAATTTGTTACAGTGAAGATGAAGACCTTTAAGGTCCCACCGGGCATGCCAAAACTATTGGTGTAAATTAGCAGCACCCCTAGATGTTGATCAGATTTCTAGCTTGACATTTTGGACATCCAGTCTTATTGCACAACATTGAATCTTCTCCCCAAGTGTAGGACTTGTAAAAATGGGAAAAGCATCTCCAGGTTAGAGGCTGGTTCCTCAACTCCTCTTATCAGGTGTGTTACTTGTAAGTTACAGAGGGTTTAAATTCAATATCTTACTCTAAATTCCAAAGGGGACAGAGATAGAGAATGCAAAAACTGAAACTAATGCTAATAAGGTGATGCACCAAAGGAGTGGTGAGCATTTTTTACTTCTGTAGATTGAAAAAAATCATATAAATGAAACAAAACTTCATGCACAAACTGATAAAATGTAATGAAAGGTCAGGAATGAATAAAAAAACACAAACAGAGGATTAAAACTCATTCACAGAGCCTGCATTGTTATTTTCACTATCAAAACACATGCATTACAACATTTGAGAGGCAGAAAATAGGTTATAATCTTGGAAGAGGTTTGATTTTCAAAAAATAACTTTTAAGGTGAAAGAGGGAGCCTGCAATACATAAAAAATGTTGAACCTTCAAAAATGAGTCAAATCTGGCTTTTTACCATGCCAAAAACAACCCCATGAGAGAGAAACATGGGAAAACATGGGAGAGCTTAAAACATGACCAAAAATGAAATAAAACAACATTGGCATCCTTACAGGTCCATTCCCTGACATTTTCCACCATGCTGGGAGAAAATGCGAGCCATTCTTCATTAAAAATGGTGGTTGAAACATCTTTTCTGTTCATTACCACGTGCCCGAGGCATTTTTCAATTTTCTCTCTTGAAACTCCATCAAAATAAAAAAATTATCCTAGAATATTGTAGATAATTTCACCAGATTTCCGTTGATTAAAGAACGCAAAAAACTGAGCTCTGGATCGAAAGTTATGGCCATTTGAAAATTTTAGGGCAAAACAGGGTCAAAACGGATTGGCGGGTGAAAAATTTGAAATTTTCCACTTTTTGCATTTGGGAAAATTTCCAAAAAAAACCCCACACTTTGCCATTCCAGGTGCCACGTGGCATGATTCCATTGGCTGTGGGCTCTTGATGCCTCATTTTCCATCATTTTGACCATTGGAAAAAAATTCCAAAAATCTTCGCCGGGCCGATGATCTGAGGACATGTGGCGAGATATGATTCGCTGCGGGCCCTTCCTCTTAACTTTTCCATCTCTTTTGGCCATATTTTTGACTTGGAAACGTGGCGAGACCCCATTGGTTGTGGGCCTATCCTATATTTTTTTCCGCCACCAGACACGTGGCAAGATTCCATTGGCTCGCATTTTGGGGCAGACTTTTCCTTTTGAAATTTCCTTCGTTTTGCTTTGGGAAAATTTCCAATTTTTTGCCCACGTTCTGAAGCTCTAGTGCCATGTGGTGGGCTCCCATTGGTCATGGGCACTAGGGGAAAACATCTCCTTTTGTGCTTACCTTTGGGAAAATTTCCCAATCTCCCCCTTTGCTCTAATGTTCCGACCCCCGGGGAACACGTGGCGAGCTCTGACTGGTCGGCGGGGCGGCGGACCAATAAATTAACATTGCGCCTTTGCCAATCACTTTGCGAAATTTTCAATCTTTCCTCTGCCATCGGCCACTCCCTTGGCCTAAGGACACATGGCATGATGTGATTGGGTGTGGGCCTTTCCTGGAGATTTTTCCATGGCACCAACACTTAGTCAAATTTTCTATTTTCTCCCCCTGGACACGTGGCAGCATCTCATTCATCGGCGGGACTTTGGGGTGAAATATTCCTTTTGAAAACTTTCCGAATCACTTAGTAAAAATTCCAAGTTTACCTCCACCCTCCACCACTCCCGAGGACACGTGGCATGATATTACTGGCTGCGGGCCTTTCAGGGGAAAATTTCCCACAAAAACTCAGCCGAGCCATAACTTCAAAAATACATGGAGTTAGGAGGAAAATTTTACCTTTTTGGAAAGCTGAGAAAAATTTGTATCCAATGGTGCCATTTCTAAAAGGTCTTGAGTTCCTAAAAAGTAAAAAATTCTGACTAACGCACAAGGGAGGGAAGAATGAAGGGAGTTAGCCACAAAATGTGCAAGGGGAACATTTTGGATAACACTAACTTAATCACCATAGTTTCTTTCTTGTTCTAATTGACTATATAAGATTCTCCTATAGTCGCAATGTTGTCCTAAATTTTTCGATCCAAAATAAAAACCCCTTGTTGTTATGAGATCAACAAGGGTAGGAGAAGTTGTATTCTAATAGACAAAATCTTAGAACACATCTTGTAGATACACTTACACAAGCTTATAGGTCTAAAATTTCTGAAATTGTTTGCAATGTGACTTTTTTGAATTAAGGCCAAAAAGGTGCAATGAAGATCCTTCAACGTATTTTTTTTTCAAATTCTTGAATGGCTAATAAAACATCCCTTTTGATAGAATCCCAAAATAATTATTATAAAATATTCGAGAAGCCATCCGGGCCAGGTGATTTGTCTTGACTCAAATATTTAACCACAAATCAAATTTCCTCTTAGGAAGGGATCTTAAGCATCAGGTTTTTGTCCTTTGAAGATACCAACTTCGGAATAAATTCCAAGAAAATATTTTTGTTAGCCACATTAGAACTAGATTTGGAGGATATAATGGAACTATAGAAAGTAACAACATCCCTTTGTATGTCCTTAGGAGCACTAAAAAAGGATTCGCCTTCACATTTAATGCTTCCTATCTTGTTTGAGAATTTACACTTAAGAACAAAAATTTGGAAATTTTGTTATTATTATCCCCTTTATTTAACCATGTCATTTGATACTTTTTCTTCCGAAATATTTCTTCTTCAGATTGAATGGTTTGATAATCTGAAATAAAATCTTTCTCCTTAATTTGGAAATCAATATTACTATAGTACTTTCACCCTGCATGTACAGCTATAGGGAGGACATGTCATGCTCCAAAAAACTCTGAGACTCAAATATATTCCTAAAATAGGTTTTGTTCCAACCCTTAAGATTTATTTTGACATTAATGAGATACCTAGAAACTATGAACATAACATATCCTTGCAATTTTATATTCCACAAATATTTCACTAAATCCTTAATGTCCTCATGGTGTAACCAAATCTTTTGAAATCTAAAAGGATTCCTATCCCTTTCAACATTGGTAGCCACAAATAAAATGAGGCTATGCTTAGAACCAATATGAGGAAGGGAAGTGAAAAAAAATTCTTCTTTCAACCAATCCCATGATGTCAAGGCTCTATTAAATCTAACTTGAAACAAATGATCACCCATTCTTCTATTCGACCAAGTATACTTACCACCTCTCATGTCTATATGCATGAGGATGTTAGAATAAATAAAATATTTCAAAACCTCCATAATTTTAGTAAACTCAATATTTCTACCCTTATTCTCACCAGCAATTAAGGGAGTGATAAAATTCCCCATGATAAGTCATTCAGAAACTTGGATAGTTTTATGGAAACTGGAAAATTGGCTCAAAAAATACTTCCTTTCCCGATTGTTGTTAGGAGGATAGATGTTAGAAAGGACCCAAAAAACATTGACACTGACGTCTTTGAAAAAAATATCCAATTAGTTATATTTATAAATTAAAATAGTACCTTTTAATCACATTGGATTCCACATAATAGCTCGACCTCTCGACACTCCTTGTGAACTCACTTCCACAACTTCAACACTGTTCCAAAAATTTTCTATAGCCATAAAAAATTAATCTTTACTCATCTTTGTTTCCTGAAGCACTAAAATGTTTGCACCATGTTTCAACCTCAAAACCTTGATAACTCTACACTTAGTGGGATTTTTTAAACCCCTCACATTACATGATATCACATTCATTTAAAAAATTAATTTTTAGATGAATTAAAGATTCCCACATCTATCTTGAACAATAAATCCTAATCCCTAAACCTTGAGCCCTAAACCCTAAACCCCAAACCATATTTCATCAATATTTCCTAGTCTTGTGCCTAGAACCATCATTGAGTCTGCTTATATAACTACCTTGTTTATGAGAGGTGGGACAAGTAACTAAATGGATATGACATCTACCTTGTGCCTTGTAATGCATATATTACACATCTCTTCCAAACATGTTTCTCCCCACATATACTTGCACTCTTAAATTTAAATTTATTCACACTCTGAAAGAAATTTAATATTTTTCATATTTCCATGTATGGTATTATACAAGCCAGGATGACCCATTGGAAGCTGGAAAAAATAACCATCACAACAAAAAAAAAATCTTAAAGGAAACAAAAGAAACATAGAGAATATATCAATGCAAAGGTGTAGGATCATAATTGAATTTCCTGTAGTATCCTCTCCTCCAGAGAAAGATAAAGTTCAAGTGTTCTACTGGAATGGATAGTAAATTTGACATAACTTCCTAAAGTTTTCAAAATAAGCATAGAAACAGGGGAATGGCTAATAACACTAAGGGGCTATCAATTGTCGAGTAAATCTTTCTTATTTAGTTCTAAATGGGAGTTACCTGGCCTACGACTTAGTGACATTCCATTCATTGATAATTCCTTATATGATAATCCCATGGATGTTTTCAAAACACCTTGAACAAAAAGATAGGGGTAGTCATCAATCCTAGTGAAGGGTGTGATGTGATTTCTAAGAAACTTGAAATTCATATAGATTTAGAGGTCATAACATGAATTTACAAATATCTCTATCATTATAAATGGAAGCCAAGTAACAATGTCTCCATGTAAATCCAAGGATCGAGGACTATTGGGGTCTTAGGAAGGATTGGACAGTAAAAAATATGACATTTCCATCTTTCAAAATATCAACAGATGAAAAACATCAAATCTTGATGACTCTCTTTGAATGTTCTACCTACAAATTCAATGAACCTTGAACTCTATGACCTAAACTCTTAACCCTTAACCATGAGACCTAAACCCTAAACTATAAACCCTAAACCCTAAAACCAAAATAATAAATTCTAAAACCTAAACACTAAATAATAAACCATAAAACCTAAATCCTAAACCCATAACCCTAAACCCTTGACCTTAGACCCTAAACCTTGAGCCCTAAGCCCTACACCCTAAATACTAAATCCAGAGCCCTGAGCTCTAACCCCCAAACCTTAAACCAATAACTCTGAACCCCAAACCTTAAGCCATAAACCATGAACCATGAACCCTAAACCCTAATCCATAAACTATAAACCATAAACCTGAAGCCTTGAACCCTACACCCCAATCCTTGAGCCCTGAGCCCTAAACCTTAAACCCTAAGCCCTAAACCCTAAATCTAGAGTCTTGATCTCTAACTCCTAAACCTTAAACCCATAACTAACCCCTAAACCCTAAACCCTGAGCATTGATCCCTAAATCATAAACCCTAAACCTTAAGGCCTAAACATTAAATCTTGAAGGTCCCTAAACCCTAAACCCTAAAAAATAAATCATAAACCCTAAACCCTAAACCCTAAACTCTAAACCCCAAGCACTAAATCCTAAACCCTAATCCCTAAACCCTAAGCCCTAAACCTTAAGCCCTAAACCCTGAACTCTACAACCTAAACCCTTAACCCTAAAACCTAAACCCTGAACCTCAATCCTTAAACCCTAAACCATGAACCTTTTTCCCTAAACCTTGAACCCTAACCTTTACACCCTTAAAACCTAACTCCTAAACCATAAACTGTAAAACCTAAATCCTTAACCCTAAACCTTAAACCATGAGTCCTAAATCCTAAACCTTATACCATAAACCCTAATCCCTAAACCCTAAACTCTAAGCCCTAAATCCTAAACCCTAAACCCTAAAACCTAAACCCTAACCCCTAAACCATAAAACTTGAGCCCTAAACCCTAAACCCTAAGCATTGAACCCTAGGCCCTAATCCAAAACCCTAAACCTTGAACCCTTAAACTTAAAACCTCAATCCTAAACCCTAAAAAATAAACCCTGAGCCCTAAACCTTGAAATCTCAACTCTCAACTGTAAACCCTCAACCCTCAACCCTGATCCCTAAACCCTGAACCCTTTACCCTAAACCCTGAACCCTTACCTTTAAACCTTAAACCCCAACTCTTAAACCCTAAACCGTAAAACCTAAATCCTCAACCCTGAACCTTAAACTACCCTAACTCCTAAAACGTAATCATCAATCATAAATCCTAAACCCTAAACCCTCAACTCTCAACCCTAAACCCTAAACCCTCAACCCTAATCCCTAAAACCTAAAACCTTAACATTGAGTCATAAACATTAAACCCTCAACCTTGATCCCTAAACCCTAAACCTTGAACCTTGAGCCCTAAACCCTTAACCCTTAACCCTAGACCATAAACTCAAAACTCTAAACCCGAAACCATAAACCCTAAACCATGAACCCTAATCCTTAAGCCCTAATCCCTAAACCCTAAACCCTAAAATTTGAACTATGAGCCTTTAACACTAAACCTTAAAACCTAAACTCTAAACCTTAAGTCCTAAACCCTTAGTACTAAACCCTAAACACTAAATCATAAACCCTCACCCAAAGGAAAGTCCTCACAAGATCATTCAACATGTTTCAGTGTGTAGGGAATAGTGTTTAAGGTGATCGATCGACTCATTTAATTTTTATGAGACACTACTTCCTTTGAAGGCCTAAAAAGGCATTTTGGCCATTTTGCAGTTAATTGAACACCCTTCAGAACAAGTTAAAATGAGCTAGTCATGTCACTGAGTTATCAAGGACCATTATTTGTGAAGTATTAAGGCATCTTTTGTCTCCATAAGAGACATATGAGCAAAAACATGTATGATAATCATGAATTTGATTCCATGAAAGGATGATTTTAGAGCTAGGAAAGGTGGGGGGATGATATTTATATGGAGCACCATGTTTCTAAGAATGAGCAATCATTTGAGTTCACTTGATGCAATTCATTTGGTACTATTCATAGCAACTCATTCAACACCTATTAGTGTTATCACACCTTAAGGAGGAGGCACATTACAATCACCTCATTTTGGCCATAGGACAGGAATCCCATTTAGGGAGAAATCCTCTATCTATAAAGTGAGGATCTCTTTTTAGTAAGAAGTAGACAAACATCATAGAGTTAATTCATGGTCACTAAAGTGAATTATGGACAAAATTTAAAAAGTAGTACCAATTCAAGCAGTGGTATGGCCAAAATCTATTTTAGAAGGTCAAAGATACTAAAAAATGCCTATATGCTTTCCCAAAACAAAGACCGACTACAATATATATGCCCTGAAAGTTTTAGGTCATTTGCTTAAATCCTGAAAATGAGTAAGTACTGACCAGATTAGATTTTGAAAAACTATTTTCTAGATTATAACTGTTGGAGCTATGAGGCCACTTCCATAAGGTGCAGAGTGACCCTAATTTCTTATATTTACTAAAATAAATTTAAAGTATAATAAATAGTAAAAGAAATCTAATAATAAAAGTATAAGAAATAATAAAAGAAATCTTATACTTTTATTTTTGTAAGTATAAACCAACAAAACACGTATGCATGGTCCATACTACGTAAAATGTGCACGCATTTTGATTTGTTTGAAATGCGTACGTGTTATAGGTTCGGTGATTCCCGAGCCAAACAAATTAAAATGCGAGCGTGTTTTAGCAAAACGTGAGCACATTTTGATTTTTTTGGATTCTTTCCCACTTTTTGGCTGCCCAACTTCGTGCACTTACCCACCATATGTATAGCTTTGGATCCCTAGTTTTTTTCTTTGATTATAATTATAACATATTGAAGGTTTAGGGGATTGAGGCTCTAATAAGTGAGTAAATACAAAACCGATAACAAACCATTCTAGTATTGTTGAGAGATTCATTATCAAAGGAAATAAAGGTCCCAAGGGAGGAAACAATCCATTTGATGACATCAGGGTACCACATTTCCATAGGAAGCCCAGGAAGGTGTACCCAAACTAGAAATTGATTAATGTTTTCTTTTTTAGAGTTGAAAAAATGGAACCATTTCCTAAGAAACAAACCCATATGGAAAAATAACCAGGGGCCTAAAACCATAACCCTTTGAGGGTCTTTAGGATTGTTAAATTTTAACAAGAAGAAACCACTTAGAAGAGCACTCCTCTCAAGATATCCTTTTGGTTTCCATTTTTTGGAGGAATAGACTTAGATTGAATCATTGTTTAGACGTCATCCAACCATCTTATCGATAAAAGATTTTTTCATCTTGTTAATAGTTTTATCCACAATTCAATCATGGATGTCAAGGAAGATACCTATTACTTACTTCTTTGATGGGAGGATAAAACTTGATCCTTTGTCCTTCCAATTTTTCAATATACCTGCCCATGTGAAGGGATCCTCGGGGGCCCCATCCATCTCAAGATTTACAGGAAGAGAGATCCTACTTTCTATAATAGGGGGAATATTTCTCCCATCAGACTCCCACTCTTTCTCATTTGAATCTCTCTCTCCATCTCTATCTCTAACTAATAGTATAGTATATGGATGGCACTACATATGTATTCCAATTTGCAATTTTTCAAAAATAATACTTGTTGTTGCATAATATTTTTTTGAAGTACTTAACAAAAAATAATGAAATTAGAATATTTAAAAGTTTGAAATTTTTAATAAAATGCCTAACATGATCAGATTAAACCTAATATAAAATAATAATAAATTTCCATGAACATCTTATAATATTTTCATGTCATGGTTGACAAACAAATTCTCATGCAAATTTCCTCATACTTGATATTCATTCAGTGTCAGACAAGATGGTTAGTCCTCATCAGAATCAACTAGATATTTTTTATCCCCCCTAATTTATGTAGGAAACACCTCCTCGACACTTGTGGAGGTGGTATCTTAACATTTAAATTGATGAACACCATATTTACTAGGTTTTATCAAATGCGATGACATGGAATATAATGGTTATTTACTAAACTATAAGTTAAAAATCATATAAATTATAAAAATAATTTCTTAATATGACTACAAATAATATAGAAATAATAAAAAATTTACCTTGTTTCCTCCCTTGAAGTATGGGAAACATGATAGGTTTTATCATAAATGTCACCACTTCTATATCATCAAGAACGAGATGTATAATGTTTTGATAACATTGACACTAAAGAGGATATATAATTATATGTTAAATAAAAATTCCAATAAATTAAAAAGATCAAATAAATATAAAAATAATTTTAAAATATAACTACAAATAATATATAAAAAAATAAAATTTTACCTCCTTTTCCTCCCTTAAAGCATGTGAAACAGATAGGATTCCTTAGAAATGTCACAACTTATAGATCGTAAATCATGAGATATAGGAGGACATGAATACATTGGAACTAAAGGGGAGGAACTAAAACTATATGATAAACTTAAAAATCTAATAAATTGAAAGCCTTGATAAAATATAAAATAAATGTTTAATCATGACTACACTTATTACAAAACAAAACCAAAAAACAAAATATTAACTCCTTAGCTTCATTATATCATGTGAAACAAGAATGTCAGTCTCAAAAATCTTATTCACTTGATTATCGTTGACACATATTATGAATATGGTATACATATAAACCCTAATGTGCATGATATGAATGTCAAGGCATGTCATGAGTTCTCATATGGAGGGGTAAAGTACTCTTCCTCTATATTTCATTCAAAAAAATCATGTGCATTTCTTCCACCACATCCCATACTGTGTGATACCATTTTCAAACAAATTTACTGATGATCGTGATATTTTCTTATGTGCCTAATATTCAATTATAAACAAATAAAAACAATTTATGAAATATAAGAAATCATAGCATTTCTAGTAAAAAAGAACTAGGGGTTGTGTTTAGGCTATCATTTGTAATTTTTTGTGAGGCTTTGTCCTTTTTCATATGGTTTATTTATTTTTTAAGTATTTGTTGTTTTTTGCTATGTATTTTTTTTTTCTAGATTTTTTTGCTAGGATTTTCCATTTATTATTAGGTGCTTTCATAGTGTTTTTTCCTAGTTTTCAAATTTATTTCTGTTTATTTTTTTATATGGCTACCTTTTATGGTTTATTGTTTTTTTTCATAGAATTTTTAGTTAAGGGTAGCTATATTTTGGGCTAGGGTTTTTGGTTTTTGCTATTTATATTTTATGGAATTATTGTTTTCGTAAAATATGGATTTTTTTGCATAAAATAAATATTTAAACTATACCCAAAAATGTAATAAAAACTATAAACACAACTCTCTTCTTTTGTCTATGAATTATCCCTCCTCTTCCACCTCCTCATTAGAAATATGTTTTCTTCTCCTATGTATTCCATGTTCTTCCTCCTTTGTGTAGCTATTATCTCCATATCCTTCTTCTATTTTCTTCTTCTTCCACATATAATTTTTTCCTCTTTCCTTTCCTCCTTTTTATATTTTCCCACCTCTGCATTTAACCCATGACATGTTTATGTTGAACTATATTTTGGATATAAATTTTAGTGGAGCACATGTTCGTGTTAAAGAAGGAAATGGATGGGGCCAAAAAATTTATTTCTAAAGGTAGATATTATATTGGTGCAAATGTAATGTAAATGTGACAATATTTGCATCATAAAAAAATTGAAAATGAAAAAAATTGCTTGGAAATACAAATTGACCCAAGTTCACCACAAATTATGGGTGCATTATTTACACAACATATAGTATTGGTTATTCTTATTTTTAGATTTACTTATTAATTGGAAACATCATATTAAGTTACAATATTTTTAGACTCTACATAAACCAACACTGTACTTAATTCTTATTTTGGATAATTTTCCGGATGTTTAATCTCAACCTCATTACTAGAATAAAAATCTATCGTGTAGGAATTTTCTTCAATTTATTGAACAAAACATCACCACTATAAACCATCTTATCTAGGTTTTCATTATTTAACTTGTACCATTTCACACCATTCCTATATCATGAAGACACACTTGGCTCAGCCTTACAATTAATCTTTTTCCTCTTTTCTTTTGGAACATGAACATATGCATCACTTCAAAATAATTTCATATGTTTAAGGGATGGTTTCTAACTAGTCCAAAATTCATGCAAAGTCATATTTTCCAATGCCAATTTTTATGACCAATTCACTAAGTGAAAAGAATTAAACATTTCTTTAACACAAAACATCTTCTCTAATTATGCCGACCATTGAGAAAACTCATGGATTTTTCCATAAGAATCCTATTCATATGATCCACAATTCCATTATTATATGACATATATAGAGTTGATATTTTCCTCTCAATTATGCACTCTTTATAGAATTATTTGAATTATTTTGAACAGAATTCAACCCATTATCAATGTGAAATACCTTGATATTTTTATCCTTCTGGTTCTCAATAAGGGATGTGAACTCCTTTAATTTAATGAAAACTTTATACTTCTTCCATAGGTCATATATCCAATCTTTCTTAAAAATTCATCTATGAATGACAAATATTAGATGGAGTTCTTGAGTAATATAACCTTTATTTTTCCAAACACATTACTATGTATTACATTAAATATACCTTCTATATGTGTAGTGTTAATAGGAAATTTTAATTTCCTCTAATTTCCATTAAAATTAATTATCACCTAGAATGCAAATAAAAAAGGATCCTCATCAACTCCTTTTCTCCATTACGCTAAACATGTATTAAACCCTGTCTACAATTCCTTTTCATGAAAGCTATGACCCAACCTATTATGTCATATCCATTATATCCACCATTGAAGACATGTTGGTTTTTACATGTACCTCATTGGCCTCAGTATACAATAGTGTTGTTGTAAGCACCAATAATCATAGTAACATACATCTTGAAAATGATTCTATTGCACAAATTTATGCATTATACCATTTAAGATACACACCATTTAATATTCTATCCATTATGAATTCAACTTAAAGAGTAAGCAACACACATCTTATAAAGTGTCAACTCTAAATTCAGGTCACAAGGCTTGGAATGTTCAAAACTCCCATTCCTAGGATAATCTTGGAATCATCTGATATCTAAACCTATAAATTTGATAGTCCCTCGATCCATACTATAGGTTGGGTGGATTCATCTTCTAGTTGTACATTAACAATCATAGTTCTAATATTATCAAAACAAATGTCTATGAGATGTCATGTAGAAGAATGTATAACCCTATTTGACCTACCATTTCTTCACTGCATGACTGTTTACACTTGGATCTTCCAAGTACGCATCACAACTTTTATCCATATTTACTTTACATTCACTCTTAATGTGTCCATAATTTCCATAATTCAAACATTTATTGTAACTTGAACCTGGGATTACCCAAATTCATCAGATTTTACTACTGCCCACCATTTACACCTTTCTCCCATGTCTTCCAATTTTATTTTTCATGTGCTCCATTGTGCACCAAATAGGAATCACCTTAATTGTGTTTAATGTATTTTTTCCCATACTTCTTCCAACAATAAGTTTGAGACAAGATCAATCCATATTGGACTTAGTTGAAGGTGATAGTGATCTCTTTTACTAGATTGCTAGTGTTTTCCTCTAATTATATCTATACAACTTTGGATTGCTAGTGTTTTCCTCTGGAATTATAATTGTATCCCCATGTTTGTTGGAATGTACATGGCAGACAAATATAATTACAGCTACATATCCTCTAGAGGGATCAAGCCTTATGTAGTTCCCATAAGATATATTGCTTGTAAAATTGATATTCACATAAGATTTTATGGGAAAAATTCTTAGTGAATGCCTAGATTCATTACTTATGTAAAAGTAACGACATAGAGGATCACTAGGATTAACATTTTCATAATTTGAAAATAGTGATAAAATAAAAGATCATGGTCTAGTTTAGTGCTTACTAGGCTACTACCATTACCGCTAGTCAATATAAACACTAGGGTAAGTGCACCAAGTTGGGGGGCCAAAATGGGGTCTTAATTTGAGGCATTTTTCTGAAAAACAAAATTAAACTTGTATGATTTTTTCGAAATAGTTAGACTCAAAATTGGAAGATGTTGTAGAAATATGAATCATAGAATTTTGAGTCTAGTTTCTAAGCTATTAAATTTTATTAAAAATTGATAAGTTTAAGTGAGTCAAACAACTAAAATACAAATAGATGCTTCTATTTTTGTTAAAAAACATAATAGAGTGACTTTTGTGCCCCCCCACCATTTAGTATTTTTGAAAATGATTTGGTAGAAAGATATCTAGGAGCATCTAGTTTGGGCTCCATTTTGTTTTAGATTTTTTTAGCAAATATTTTTTTATTTATGATTTTTCTAGTATAAAAATTTTATGTTTTGAAAAATAACGGAGCTCCGACCGTGCCCCCCCTAAATACGTCAAAAAATATCAAAAATTAGATTTTTTTTTGAATATGTATAGAATTATGCCTAGTTTGGGGTAGTATAAGTTTTTGTAAATTTTGATCACCTAAAAAAAAAGATACACCATAAAAGATAGACATATTTACACTTCAAAAAATATCTATAAAAAGGCATAGTTAGAAAATAAATAATATGGAAACCTTATATTAGTCAGAAAATTTGAAAAATTATATTTTTAGAAAGAAGAAACTCTGCTCTACGTCTTGGTATAATTTTTTAAATGGATCAATTGTTTTATTTTGATTTATCATAGAGGAAGTGGTATTTTTACATTTTCTTGTAAAAACACGTTGTTTGACGTGTTTGTGTTGGTCCATTCCTTAGGCTTGGGATCCAAACCGGATACCAAACCTTGAGGCATGGCTTGGGAAAAGAGAAAACAAAAAATGCATACATGTTCTGTGTAGTATAAACATTATGCATGCTTCTATTCGCATAAATAAATTATTAAATTTATTTATGTAAATATAAGAAATTAGGTTCACTTTGCACCTTATGGAATTAGTCTCACATATCTATGAGTCGTGGTTTAGGAGATAGTTTTTAAAAGTATAATCTGGTCAGTACATAGGTAATTTTTTAGGATTTCAGCATTCAACCCAAATCTTTTAGCGTTTAATTTCTACAATCGAAACCCTAAACCATAGGCCATAAACCTAAACACTAAACTATAAACCTTGAGCCCTAAACCCTAAACCTTTAACCATGATCCCTAGACCCTAAATCCTAAAACCTAAACCCTAAACCTTAAAAATTCAGTCCTTACCTATGAACCCTAAACCCTGAGCCTTAAGCCCTAAACCCTAAGCCATAAGCCCTAAACCCTAAACCCTAAAACATGAACCATGAGCCCTAAATGCTAAAATCTAAACCCTAAACCATAAACAATAAATCCTAAACCCTAACCCTTGAGCCCTAAACCCTAAACCCCAAACCATATTTCATCAATATTTTCTAGTCTTGTGCCTAGAACCATCATTGAGTCTGCTTATATAACACCTTGTTTATGAGAGGTGGGACAAGTAACTAAATGGATATGACATCTACCTTGTGCCTTGTAATGCATATATTACACATCTCTTCCAAACTTGTTTCTCCCCACCTATACTTGCACTCTTAAATTTAAATTTATTCACACTCTGAAAGAAATTTAACATTTTTCATATTTCCATGTATGATATTATACAAGCCAGGATGACCCATTGGAAGCTGGAAAAAATAACCATCACAACCAAAAAAAAATATTAAAGGAAACAAAAGAAACATAGAGAATATATCAATGCAAAGGTGTAGGATCATAATTGAATTTCCTGTAGTATCCTCTCCTCCAGAGAAAGATAAAGTTCAAGTGTTCTACTGGAATGGATAGTAAATTTGACATAACTTCCTAAAGTTTTCAAAATAAGCATAGAAACAGGGGAATGGATAATAACACTAAGGGGTTATCAATTTTCGAGTAAATCTTTCTTATTTAGTTCTAAATGGGAGTTACCTGGCCTACGACTTAGTGACATTCCATTCATTGATAATTCCTTATATGATAATCCCATGGATGTTTTCAAAATACCTTGAACAAAAAGATAGGGGTAGTCATCAATCCTAGTGAAGGGTGTGATGTGATTTCTAAGCAACTTGAAATTCATATAGATTTAGAGGTCATAACATGAATTTACAAATATCTCTATCATTATAAATGGAAGCCAAGTAATAATGTCTCCATGTAAATCCAAGGATTGAGGACTATTAAGGTCTTAGGAAGGATTGGATAGAAAAAATATGACATTTCCATCCTTTAAAATATCAATAGATGAAAAACATCAAATTTTGATGACTCTCTTTGAATGTTCTGCCTACAAATTCAATAAACCTTGAACTCTATGACCTAAACCCTTAACCCTTAACCATGAGACCTAAACCCTAAACTATAAACACTAAACCCTAAAACCAAAATAATAAATTCTAAACCTAAACACTAAATAATAAACCATAAAACCTAAATCCTAAACCCATAACCCTAAACCCTTGACCTTAGACCCTAAACCTTGAGACCTAAGCCCTACACCCTAAATACTAAATCCAGAGCCTTGAGCTCTAACCCCCAAACCTTAAACCAATAACTCTGAACCCCAAACCTTAAGCCATAAACCATGAACCATGAACCCTAAACCCTAATCCATAAACTATAAACCATAAACCTGAAGCCTTGAACCCTACACCCCAATCCTTGAGCCCTGAGCCCTAAACCTTAAACCCTAAGCCCTAAACCCTAAATCTAGAGTCTTGATCTCTAACTCCTAAACCTTAAACCCATAACTAACCCCTAAACCCTAAACCCTGAGCATTGATCCCTAAATCATAAACCCTAAACCTTAAGGCCTAAACATTAAATCTTGAAGGTCCCTAAACCCTAAACCCTAAAAAATAAATCATAAACCCTAAACCCTAAACCCTAAACTCTAAACCCCAAGCACTAAATCCTAAACCCTAATCCCTAAACCCTAAGCCATAAACCCTAAGCGCTAAACCCTAAACTCTACAACCTAAACCCTAAACCCTAAAACCTAAACCCTAAACCTCAAGCCTTAAACCCTAAACCATGAACCTTTTTCCCTAAACCTTGAACCCTAACCTTTACACCCTTAAAACCTAACTCCTAAACCATAAACTGTAAAACCTAAATCCTCAACCCTAAACCTTAAACCATGAGCCCTAAATCCTAAACCTTATACCATAAAACCTAAGCCCTAAACCCTAAACTCTAAGCCCTAAATCCTAAACCCTAAACCCTAAAACCTAAACCCTAACCCATAAACCATAAAACTTGATCCCTAAACCCTAAACCCTAAGCATTGAACCTTAGGCCCTAAGCCAAAACCCTAAAACTTGAACCCTTAAACATAAAACCTCAATCCTAAACCCTAAAAAATAAACCCTGAGCCCTAAACCTTGAAATCTCAACTCTCAACTGTAAACCCTCAACCCTCAACCCTGATCCCTAAACCCTGAACCCTTTACCCTAAACCCTGAACCCTTACCTTTAAACCTTAGACCCCAACTCTTAAACCCTAAACTGTAAAATCTAAATCCTCAACCCTGAACCTTAAACCCTAACTCCTAAAACCTAAATCATCAATCCTAAATCCTAAACCCTAAACCCTAAACTCTCAACCCTAAACGCTAAACCCTCAACCCTAATCCCTAAAACCTAAACCCTGAACCTTGAGCCATAAACATTAAACCCTCAACCTTGATCCCTAAACCCTAAACCTTGAACCTTGAGCCCTAAACCCTTAACCCTTAACCCTAAACCATAAACCCAAAACTCTAAACCTGAAACCATAAACCCTAAACCATGAACCCTAAGCCCGAAGCCCTAATCCCTAAACCCTAAAATTTGAACTATGAGCCTTTAACACTAAACCTTAAAACCTAAACTCTAAACCTTGAGTCCTAAACCCTTAGTACTAAACCCTAAACCCTAAATCATAAACCCTCACCCAAAGGAAAGTCCTCACAAGATCATTCAACATGTTTCATTGTGTAGGGAATAGTGTTTAAGGTGATCGATCGACTCATTTAATTTTTATGAGATACTACTTCCTTTGAAGGCCTAAAGAGGCATTTTGGTCATTATGCAGTTAATTGAACACCCTTCAGAATAAGTTAAAATGAGCTAGTCATGTCACTGAGTTATCAAGGACCATTATTTGTGAAGTATTAAGGCATCTTTTGTCTCCATAAGATACATATGAGAAAAAACATGTATGATAATCATGAATTTGATTCCATGAAAGTATGCTTTTAGAGCTAGGAAAGGTTAGGGGATGATCTTTATAAGGAGCACCATGTTTCTAAGAATGAGCAATCATTTGAGTTCACTTGATGTAATTCATTTGGTACTATTCATAGCAACTCATTCAACACCTATTAGTGTTATCACACCTTAAGGAGGAGGCACATTACAATCACCTCATTTTGGCCATAGGACAGGAATCCCATTTAGGGAGAAATCCTCTATCTATAAAGTGAGGATCTCTTTTTAGTAAGAAGTAGACAAACATCATAGAGTTAATTCATGGTCACTAAAGTGAATTATGGACAAAATTTAAAAAGTAGTACCAATTCAAGCAGTGGTATGGCCAAAATCTATTTTAGAAGGTCAAAGATACTAAAAAATGCCTATATGCTTTCCCAAAACAAAGACCGACTACAATATATATGCCCTGAAAGTTTTAGGTCATTTGCTTAAATCCTGAAAATGAGTAAGTACTGACCAAATTAGATTTTGAAAAACTATTTTCTAGATTATAACTGTTGGAGCTATGAGGCCACTTCCATAAGGTGCAGAGTGACCCTAATTTCTTATATTTACTAAAATAAATTTAAAGTATAATAAGTAGTAAAAGAAATCTAATAATAAAAGTATAAGAAATAATAAAAGAAATCTTATACTTTTATTTTTGTAAGTATAAACCACCAGAACACGTATGCATGGTCCATACTACGCAAATTGTGCACGCATTTTGATTTGTTTGAAATGCGTACGTGTTATAGATTCGGTGATTCTCGAGCCAAACAAATTAAAATGTGAGCATGTTTTAGCAAAACGTGAGCACATTTTGATTTTTTTGGATTCTTTCCCGCTTTTTGGCTGCCCAACTTCATGCACTTACCCACCATATGTATAGCTTTGGATCCCTAGTTTTTTTCTTTGATTATAATTATAACATATTATTTGTGTCATCCCTAGTGGATCCAAGTGCTACAATACAAACTCTCAGGAGGGATCAAAACTTATGTGTTACTGACAAGACATATTGTTTGTAACATATAATTAAAATATGTTGGTATGAGAGAAAATTATTAGTGAAATGCTAAGCTTCTGTATGTATTGAATGGAATGACATAACGACCTCTAGGATTAATTGTTTCTTATTTAATCAATATGTGTACTATTTTGGAATGCTAGTGTTATCCATTAATTTTAATTGTACCATATTCACTAGGATATCCATGGAAGAAGATAAAGTCCTGCACTACATACCCTCGAGAGGGATCAAGACATATTATGTGTTTCTCATAGGCTAAAAAAGTTTCTTATTTTAAAACAGCCATAAAATAACAAATCATGGTATAGCTTAGCGGTTGTTAGGCTCCCACCTTTACCTCTTGTCATTATAAACACTATTTGTATAGTTTTGCATCACTATCCTTATTATGTAGTTCCCATAAGATACATGGTTTTCAACACATATTTCACATCGTTTCCTATCAAATAAAATGCTTAGCAACCACTAAGCTCCTTTACTTATTGACAGAAATGGCATATCAGACCCTAGGCTCAAAAGTTTCTTATTTTGAAAATTGGAATAAAATAACAAATCATGGTATAACTTAGTCCCTGCTAGGCTCCTACCTATACCTCTTTTCATTATAAACACTATCTATATAGTTTTGGAACAAAAGTGTTTTTCATTGATTATACTTGTATCATAAAACAACTTTGGATCGTTAGCCTTATTATGTAGTTCCCATAATATATATTGTTATGAACACATATTTCACATCATTTCCTATCAAAGAAAATACTTAGCAGACCACTAAGCTCCTTTACTTATTGATAGAAATGGCATATCAGACTCTAGGCTCAACAATTTCTTATTTTGAAAATAGCCATAAAATAAAAAATAACCATAGTCTAGCTTAGAGGACGCTAGGCTCCTACCTTTACCTCTTGTCATTATAAACACTATCTGTATAGATTTGGATCACTAGTGTTTTTACATTGATTATAATTAGTATCATATAATAGCTTTGGGTCGCTACCTTATTATGTAGTTCCCATAATATATATTGTTATGAACACATATTTCACATCGTTTCCTATGAAAGAAAATGCTTAGAGACCGCTAAACTCCTTTTCTTATTGAAAACAATAGCATGGCAGCCCTTAGGCTCGAAATTTCTTATTTTTTAATAAAATAAATAATATACAAAAAATACAAAGACCTAACACTTTATTATTTTAAATATATCATTTGAATAACAAATTGTAGAAATTGAGCTTAGCAGCTGCTAATTGATTTCCTATATATAAGATGATTTGAAATATGTGTCAACTATAATGTAGCCCAAATAGCTTGTTTGAACTTGCCACATGGCACATTTTAATTGGAGAATTAATTTAAATTAGCGTACACTATATCTAACAATGTCGATATCGATTTTGATAAAAATTAAAAATTAAATGTCTCTATATTATTCTATTAAACTTTAAAACTATGTTTAGGATTTATTTCTTCTATTTTCTTATGATATATATTTTATTATGCTTGTTTTAATATATGTTATATAATATATTTGTTATTATGTTTATATTATCATAGGCTATATATGATGAAAAATTGTGTTGTTTTTACTTCATGTTTAGTTTTAATTTTTAAACCATGGAAAAATTAAAATTTGAAATTCAGATTCCCCCACATTTTTGAATATTTGAAATTTCAATAGCCCACCCTTTTTCTTTAAAAGGGGGAAAGTGAAAATTTAAATTTTTTGTATCCCACTCTTTTTCTATTTTCAAAATTTATTTCATGGAATGTGCCAAACAAATTATTAAATACCTTAGAGAAATGTTGATTAGGGTTTCTATTTTTTTTGGTCACGCAAAAAAGCGTGTCTTCAAATTAAAAAAATACACGCATGCTATAGATTGCAGGGCCGAGAGTTCAAATCCTAGTTGTTTTTTGTAAGCGATTATAATCTTGTTTATAGAGAAGGCACACAAAATACACACACAAAGGAGGCAAGCAACAGAGGTTGCAAATAGAATCACACATATAGTTTGATTGAGGTAGCAGATGGAGGTTTCACAGACAACATAAATCACGAAATAATCCCAAATATTACTAAATCAGGTATTTATAGTAAATGTGTACCTTTTTTATTGTAGGATCTATTAGTTTCTCTGTAGTCAACTGGTTCTTGTGTTTTACATGATAGTCCAATCATGATCTGCACCAGAACTGCTTTATCCTATTGAATCATGCTCCATAATCAAGCCATGCTTTCTAGTTTCTTTTGATTTCCATGCCAAACCACCTTGTTCTTCATGAAAACAATTTTTTTTTGTGTTAACGAAATAAAATTTAATCCCTTTTCTTCTCTAGTATTTATCTTTGTTTAATGCTTTCCCATTTCCACCATTCTATGTCTCTCTCTGGGTATTTTCGTTTTGAATTTTTCGTTCTCATTCATGCGATTGTTTTTTGTAGGATAATGATGGCTTGTGGCATAGTCACTTTTTTTTTTAAATTTTTATTTGGTTGGGAGAACCAAAATATTTTAATGTTGTTTATTAAGATGATGCAAAGAAACATCAGTAATTAGTTAATATTCCATTTTTTACATGGTTTCTGCTTAGACATTTTAGGAAAATATACGAGGTTAATAAATTACTTTAAAACTAGAAAACCATATTAAGAATTCAATTGTATGATAATTATTTTCAATTATATACGTTTTTCCATGTAGAAATAACCTAAATGGAATGTCTTCAACAATTTTATGTTCTGTACAATAAAAGTTAAACATATTACATATACGCATAAATATTATTAAATACAATTTTAATCACTATATTTTTTATAACTAATATATACTTCCTTTCGATCCTACTAATATATACCAAAAATTCACATAGTGTTTTGGTCGCCATGATATAATTCTTTGTTTTGAAACCAATTTAATAAACCTTGAAATTTATTTCAAATTAAATACACGATTCTACACATATATTTATGTATCCATTATATAAACTCTAGATTTATTTGTTATCATTTATAGCTTTTCAATATGATTTCTCATTACATGAATACACTCTACATGAAAAAATGTTTCCTACCCTAGCACCCACTAGGCTATAAAGTTACATTATTTAGGAGAAAACATTCCTATTTACCTTGGCGGCCTCGCAGATCAGTTGTTTTTTATATAGGAAACACACTATTTTTTTTGGGCCTAGTGATCGATTTTTCCCCTCCTATTATATACAGCAAAGTATGATTTCAATTTAGATTTATAACAAATTCATTATGAACATGACTATATTTACCTTTAATTCATATAGTTTATTTTTTAAACCATGGAAAAACCCAGTCTAGGGTGCAATGAGTAGATCATGTTTTCTAAATAAATTGTTGTATCACTTCCAAATCCTTAGTCTAAGTTTTCTTTAATTTTCATAAATGTAAAATAATTCTTTCATTTAATGCAAACTATCATGAGAAATAGATAAATTATATTTAACCTGTAAAACATAAAATACACATCTTCTAATGATATATTTATGTATCCATTATATAAACTCTAGGGAAGCTGTTATCATCCTTCCCAATGTGATTACTAATATTTGCAGTGAAAAATGTATTGTAACGAACACATCTTACCTTTTATACCATTTATATCCTTATTACTGGAGAGCTACACATATAGGATATGGGAGTCACACTATTGTTGGGTAGTGATTGTTTTGTTATCTCCTAATATAGTTATATGTAAAGATTATCAGTTTAGATTCATTTAAATAGGATTTATTGTGAGGGATGGGCATCCCATTTAGGATATGACTAGCTTGTTCACTCTAATGCAAAAATGTTTAACTTTATTGATTAGATCAATGCTTTATCTTATAAGAAATAGAGAATTAGAAATACTTGGATGGGTAACACGTAAAAGGTTGAATGTTTAAAGCAAGATTTTAAGAATGGAGCGTACACATAGTTGCATTAATAAGTAGGATAGTTGCTATTTAACAAACAAAGTAAGATATGCAAAGCAAATTAAATTTGGAGCACTAGGAAAAGAAAGAGGTGTTTTGGTAATTTAACAATTTCAATTAAATTTGGATATAGTAATTTAACATTTTAAATGTCCATTCTATGTTTATGGATTTTTGTTTTAAATTGGCATTAAAAATTATCCAAACATTTTCGGTGAAAACATCATGCATAAGGAAAAAGAATGGATTTACCCGAAAGATTATGCAAAATGTCACATTTTGAGTTATCTGGCTCATAGCGTTAACAAGCATAATATTAGCATTTACTTTTAGATCATATGAGGTGCTGAAATCAACTATTTTGAATTATGATACACTAGGTACTTCCATGTAGTTTCCATGTAGAAATTTTGAATGTTAATGTGGTCACTATAATTTTATGCTAAGTACTATGGAAGTTATTTTGAGATTAGCATCAATATTATGAACAACATAATTTTGGATAATCACTATATTTCAACAAATTAAATAACATTCCTTGATCTTAGAGCCTGCTAATCTATTTGGGTTGAATAGTTTTATGAGCTAAAGAGTCATATAATTTAATAAAATTTTATAACCAATTTATAGTATGTTTTAAACCTGAAATGATATTTCAAATTAAATACATGAAATTCTTTTATGATTGAGCTTACCACTCATATTTCATATAATTAAGGTTATGACAAATCTAACTTATGAGCACCTATTAAGGACTAATAATTCATTGATTTGGGAATTTAAATTAAATTAAGATATTTAGCTTAAACTCTAGGTTATGCCACAACATATCGTTTATAGATTTCCAATATGATTTCTCCTATATGAATACACTCTACATGAAAACAGTTGCCCACCTTAGCACCTGCTAGGCTATAATTCTTATTTGGAGAAAACATTCATTTACCTTGGCAACCTCGGAGATTAGTTGTTTTTTATATAGGCGACACATTATTTTTTGGCCTAGCAATCCTTTACATTTTTCTCTTGTTATATATGCAAATATTAACAATTTAGATTTATAACAAAGCTTCATTATGAACATGACATATTTACCTTTAAGAATAGCTTAGTGGCCGCTAGGGTGCAACGAGTAGATCGCATCATATCTAAAAACTTGTTGTATAACTTCTCATTCGTTAGTCCAATTTTATTTAATTGTAATAAATGTAAAATAATTATGCCAAAATCTCAAAAGAAATAGATAAATCTAAATTAATACCTTTATAACACATAAAATACATGATTCTACACGTATATTTATGTATCCATTATATAAACTCCATATTTATTTGTTATCATTTATAGATTTTCAATATGATTTCTCTTATATGAATACACTCTACATGAAAAATTTTTCCTACCCTAGTGACTTTAGGATATAATTCTTATTTGGAGGTCATCTTTGTTTAACTTGCGGCCTCACGGATCAGTTGTTTTTTGTATAGGAAACACACTATTTTTTAGTGTAGAAATCACTTTGTTATTTGTCTCTTGTTTTATAAGAAAATATTAACAATTTAGATTCATAACACATCTTCATAATAAACATGATATATTAACTTTTAAGAATAGCTTAGCATCTGCTAGGGTGCAATGAGTAGATATGTCTTTTATAATATTTAGAGCAAAATCTCATAAGAAATAGAGAAATCTATATGTCTACCTGTTTAACACATAAAAGGTTGATTTTTAGAACTCTTTGGTCACTAGGTAAAGAAAGATCTGTATACATTAGTAAAATTTATTGTTTGGATTTTAGAATTTAAACTAGGATATTTTTAGCTTAGTGGCCACTAGGATATACTAACACATAAAATTTGGAGCCTAGTGGTGTTTTGCAGTTGCTAGGATTTAACAATTTCAATTAAGATATTATGAGATTAGTGGGAAACTATTCTAGGTCAGTGACATAATATTTATGGAAAGGATTTAATAATTAATGAATGATTTTTTGAGCATAACAACCACTAGGTTAGCCCAAGACATAATATTAGGACCTTACAGTCATTTGGAATAAAGAAATTAAATCAACATATTTTGAGCTGCATGGATGTTAGTTACTTCCATAATATAATATTTCAAGCTTAGTGGTCACTATAATTTATTAAGAAACTGAATGTTATTTTGAGATTAGCGTCCACTAGCTTATGACACAACCTAATATTTGGATCTTAGCAGTCTCTAGGTTTCTACAAATTAAATAAACATAGTTTGATCTTATTGGCCACTAGGTATTTAAATAATATAATATTTTGAGCTAAAGAGTCGTTAGCATTTAACAAACTAAAGAAATACATATTGATTTTAGTGTCTACTAGGTCATGTTTCAACATAACCTAACGAATGATATTGTAATCTTCAAAGTTGCAAAATTAGTTGAATTTATATGTATATATTAGTTAATTTATCAATGATTTTAAGATTTTAATTTTTAGATTGCATTCACATATTTCAGTTTTTATAACAGTGAGGAAGATCCACTAGGTTATGCCACCACACAATAATTTGGAGCTATTCGGTGGTTAGGATTTAATAAATTAAATTAACATATTTTGAGTTAGTGGAGGTAGGTTTTAACAAATTAAAATAAGTTGTTTTGAGCTTAGCATTCCTCTATGTTAATCAATTTCATTAATATTTTACAGATCTTTATAGTAATCAAGACCAGTATAAATTTTGTTGAATTTTTTGTATGATTTTAAGATTTGGAATTAAGATATTTTGAGCTTAGAAAGACCGCTAGGTTATGCCACCACATAATATTTGGAGACTACCATGGTTTAAGAATATTTTGAGCTTAGCGGTTTCAAGATTTGTAATTAAGATTTTCCTTTGCTTAGTGGCCCACTAGGTTATGCCACAACATATTATTTGGAGATTATATTCGCTAGGGTTCAATAATTCATAATTATGATATTTTACAGTAGTTAACAAATTAGAGGAATATATTTTGAACTTAGCTGGTGCTAGTTTAAACAACGACATAATATTTGGAGCTTATCGTCCATAAGATTAAACAAATTAAATTAACATATTTTGAACTAAGCAGAGGCTAGGTACTTCCACAATATATTATTTTGATTTTAGTGGTCACTATCATTTAGCAAGTTAGTGGATTATATTTTGAGCTTAGTGTCTGCTAGCTTATGAAACAACATAATATTTGGAGCTTAGCGGTCACTAGGTTTAAACAAAAGAAATAAGATATTATTAGCTTAGCTACCAATGGGTTACACCAAAACATAATATTTGGATCATAGTGGTCACTGTGATTTAGCAAATTTGAATCAACATAGTTTGAGCTTAGCGGCCACTAGGTACTTAAACAATATAATATTTCAAGCTAAAATGTCACAAGCATTTAAAAAACAAAATAAAGATATTTTGAGCTTAGCGACCACTAGGTTATGCACAACATGTTATTTGGAGATTGCATTCGCTAGGGTTTAATAATTCATAATTATGATATTTTACAACATTTAACAAATTAGAGGAAGATATTTTTAACTTAGTTGGTGTTACTCCCACAATATAATATTATGAGCTTAGTTTTCGCTAGCACCTAACTAGTTAGAGAATTATATTTTGATCTTAGCCAATGGTACATTATGCCACACCATAAATTTTTGGAGCTTAGTGGTCACTAGGTTTTATCAAAATAAAGTAGGATATTGTGATCTGAGAAGCCACTAGGTTATACCAAGACATAATATTTGGAGCATAGCGATCTTAAGGATGTAAGAAAACAAATTAAGATATTAGGAGCTTAGCCACGACTACGATATGCCAAATCATAATATATTTTGGAATTAGGGTAAAATTAAGGGTTTTGAAATGACCTGCATCCTTGTAAAAAATCCCTCACAGCTAGATATTACAATGAAACAAGAAGAGAACAATCTTATAAAGAAAAAAAAAACCAAAAAGGCCCAAACTGAACAAAGCAAATTACATTTTATGGATATTCTTGAGAGTAGTTGCTTCATCCTTAGCATCAGCAGTAGGGCTTCCTTCAACCAGCACGTCCACTAACTTAATGTGTTCCAAGAAGTCTTCATTGATTTTCCTCCAGGTCATGTCCATGTGAATTTTCCATTCCATGATAGAAGATACTGAGTGTAACATAATATTCAATGGACTCATGTGGGTCAGGTGAGATCTTCTCCAAATGCTCATGGTGTTCTGAAGCTGAAGTGGGGGAGCCCATTTTCTCCAGATAGAGGAGAATTAGGGTAAACTAAGGAGAGATCCCATAACACATCAAGAATTTCTGAGTCCATGATAACTTCCAAAGAAATAAGAGGTGGGAAACTACATATGCTTCCATGACCAGGTATGTTGAGTCAGTTGTAACCATTACAATGTCTAGGAAGATGGGAGGAGAAGCCAGAGAAGTGTCGGTAAGAGGTAGAGAGGATGGAGATGTCAGGTCCAAAAGTGGTTCAGAGACCATGGGAGAATGCTCCAAGGGGTCCAAAGGGTTAAGAGGCACCAGAGAAGATGAGGGAGAGACATGAGTGGAAGAATGGGGGAGACCACCAGACCAATCTCTAGTTAATGATCATGATGTGTGAATTGGAGTTGAAGGGAGATGAAGGTGGCAGTGACAGAAAGAGCCAACATAGAAATAGGGGGACATAGGGAGCTGGTTGTGGAGGAGTAAGGGGGATACGATGCTACTTTCCTAGCTTAGAGGGGAAGTGTGAGATTTATTTTTGGGAAGATTCTAGTTTAAAGAGAAAATACAAAAGGCCTTGGTGGAGGAAAGGACCTTCCTCTTTTCTAGCCAGTATAAGGGACAACTCAAGTGATTCAAATAGAAAAGCTGCAAATTTTACCTTATGATCATGCCAAAGATGTGAAAGAATAAAAATATGAGGTCCATACATCAATTTTTAGCATCCCTCTAGTGTGAATTACCTCATCAATTGCTCAAGAACTCTATTCCAAGGTTGTGGAAGTGAGTCTCATTCATAGCCTAAGTGATACTTTGTCAAATTTTCACCAAGACACAAGAACCCATCCATCTCATCCTGAAGAAGATTTAACATAAATTTCTTCCTCCATAGGGAGCCCCATCACATCTACAATGGACTCTGTCAAAATAATAAATTTCATCTTTCCCACTTTGACTCTTCCTTTCTTTCCAACACATTACTGGTCACTTGGACAGAGTGACCAGACAATCTTTCCATAAATGACGTAACACCACCATCATGAAAAATATTCCATACTTCTGGGTCGGCCTTGACCTCTTCATAGGAAGAAGGCTCAATGTGTTTGATAGTGCCACCCATAGTGAATAGGGAGATTGTGACAGTGATTTCCAAAGGCCTGATATAGATGATGCTTAAATAGAGATGTCGAGCACCTTCATTCCAATCTTCCACACATGTCTCCAAGATTTATAATTGAAATTTTTCCTAATTAGTAATATTATCTCACGTGTGTATAGCAATTAATCAATCTCATCCATCACACGAACACAATCTATCAATGTCATAAATGCCCATAAAATCCACACTTTTTGTATCCTCTTGCCACCACCAAAAGAGGTTATGCCTCAACATAACCTAACAAATTTTATTGTAATCTTAGTTAATGTTGAGGAAACTGCAACATTAATTATCATTTTTCCTTATGAAATGGTTCTCATTAATACTACATTTAGTGGAGGTTGAAGGTTTGAATGTTAGCGATATTAGATGTATTTAGTTACATATATATTATAAAGGAAGAATATGTAAACAAAATGGAGCAAGGTGATATAACTAACATGGCTAGACATGATTTCATATTGTATAGATTATCAGACGACAAATCAGAAAGCAATATCTTATTAGAATTTCTTTATTGACACATCTATTTTTTACATTTAGGTTCTCCAAGGTTGTTCATACTACACATGGACATGAATATGGTAAGCACAGAGATGTTACAGGGAGAACAAGAAAAACTTCTGATTGGAATTTGTTTGTGACAATAGTTGGGGATTGAAGTGAAATTTGTAAATTTTTTAAATTTGTTACTACTTGAAAAGAAGTGTAACTCGCCTCGTGGATGTTAACAGTTATTATTAGTTGTAGGATTGAACTCTTACGTGAATTCATGACTGGTGTGGGTATATATTAACTTGAATCAAGATTTTTTTCTATTCTTCAGGTAACATTTAAAATGGCATTGGTTGCTTAATTATTTTTTTTAATGCAAAATGAACACTTTGTTCACTTATAATAGGTAGGAATACTCTACTAGGTTTCTAAAAATATTAATTACCATCTTAATATGTGCATTGAAAGAATACCACAACATACTCATGATGTGCAATAAACACTAAAATATGTGAAGTCTTGTCATGATACAAGAGATTTAAGTAAAGGGGTAAGTACTGCGTAGGTAGTTCTAATTGCCGAATATTTAATGAAAAAAATGATTTGTGATTGTTGGGTATTCAGTACACATTATTCAAGGCATGGTCATGTACTGATCATTCTAAGTGATTTACATGTACAAGATCCTCTCGATAACCTCACATTCCTTAGTGATTTAAAATATACATGAAAGGTACTAAAAAATGGAACATTGTATCTACACTTGGAGAAATGAGAAAGGAGGAGTCAAGAATAATTTCACCTAACCAAAACAATCCATCATAAATAACAGTCTCTACTATAATATTTGGATCTTAGTGGTCACTACCCGATTTAATAAATTAATCAACATAGTTTAAACTTAGCATCCAGTTTTTATTTAAACAATATAATATTTTGAAGCCTAAAGAATCACTAGCATTTAAAAACTAAAGAAATACATATTGAGTTTAGTTTTGTGCATAGAATTATGTTGTTTTGAGCTTAGTGCACTACTAGCTTATGAAGGCACAATAAAAAATGTAAAAATGATATTTTACAATAATTCACTACCTTTTAAAAAACAAGGAGTTCATAGTGTGGGTTCATGCCTTCTATAAAATTTAATGTTGTAGACACTTGATAACATGGTTGCTAGAAATTAATAGGAATATTGAGGGACTTGTTATAAAAAAATGATTTATGTTTCATGTAAGAGATTAAGACTAATGAAAAGCCCATACTATTAGGTTGCTTCTTAGCTATGGCATTTGGTCTAGAGGAAACTTTAACAAGTTGAAAGTCTATTTACCTTAACTAGAATTGAATTAACAAATATTGGAGGATGGGCTGCTTGTATTTATTTGAAAGGCATGTGTTCCATTTACTACAAATTAAATCACTTTTATTTGGCTTATAATACTGTTGTTAATTGAATGAAAAATATTTCGAAACATGTTTTAAAATAAAGAAAATATCTTTTAAACATCCTAGATCATATTATTTTTTCACTAAAATATGTATTTCCTTACATGCATTATGAGATCAATGACTATAATTGATCTTAAGTCTAACACATGACATATTAGTTATTGGACCAAATATATTCATTTTCTAACATAAATGTTGTCCTTACAAAGTGTTGTTACATGGCAGTGTTTAAGAATCTAAACAAAAATGTTTCTAGAGGAAACTGATTAATTAAGAATTTACTCCCCAACTATCAACATGTTTTTTTGGTTAGACTATTCAAAACAAGAATGTTACAAACCTTGAGAATATGAGAAAGGTTAGAGGTATTCAAAATTGGAAACTTATGGATGTTAGAAATGTCCTTAAATATACTAAATAACTCTTATGTGTACTTAATACCCCTGAGTTTGATAAAAATTTGATCTTATTTACCCCTAGAAAGGGTAATAAATGTGTGGATCATCTTAGATTGAATTTATTTCAATGCAAAGGTAATAATTTTAAATGTATGGTAGGAATGATCTTCTGACTACCTAATGCTTAAGTAGTAATCACCATCTAAATAAGAGTTATTGAAGGAATATCCAACATATTAATTAATAAAACATTATGTCAAATTGGTCAGAAATAGATGTTGCTAGGTTGGAAGAATTATATAACAATCAAGGATTTCTATGTACAAACTAGGAAAATAAGATATATTTAAGATTTTAAATCAAAATATTTGGATGGTTAGCACCTTAGGTCAAAACAATATTTTTAACTTTCCGCTAGGTTAATATTTGATTAAGGATGGTAGTATTTCATACATTACAATTAGAGCTTCTGCGTCACTACTACTTAAAGATACCAAATTGTAAAAGGCTTAAATTTTTTAATAAGACTCGGTTTTAACAAACATCTAAAAGGTGTAATACCAAAGACATCATGCATCTTGTCTACCATTTAATGGTAGACCTATAATGTTGAATTTTAAGGATGGTACAGAGGGACTAAGAATCCCCAATATGTATAATCTAATTAATAACCCATTAATTTCAATATGTCAGGTCTAGGGTCAACTTTGACAAGTTGAAGAACATTAAGTCCTTAACTGGAACTTGAGATAGGTGGACATAACAAGAGCTTTATTTGAAAGATGTGTTAGTCTATTTCGAAACTAACTTTAAACCATATGTTGTTGATTTGAATGAAAAATAGTGATTATGTTTCTAAAATTTACAAACATGTCCATAAACATGTTGGATTATTTTCACAAAAATGTTTTTGCATGTATTGATGGAGATCAATCACTACAATGCTGCCATCTATGTACACCTAAATATATATATTTAAGTCATATATTCATTATATTTTCCTATCTTTTATTATAAAGATTTAGTCTGAAGCATTGCAAGAAATGTCGTTTTTGAAAGATGACCAATTTGGATCTAATTTAGGATTTACTCCCCAAGATCAACATGGAAATTTCTCATGTGCCCAAATAAGCATTTTAAGAATAACTAGGTATCTAGAAATCATGCTAAATTCAATAATTTATGCCACCTTAAGAATTAACCTTAAAGATATTAAATAAATTACTTGGAACAATTTAATTGTTTGATCTTATTTAACCCTCGACAGGGTAATTCATGTGTGGATCATAACCAATTTGGCAGATTAATAATTCTAGAAGTGTGGAGAGGGGGTGATATTAATGTTATTAAATCAATTAATAACATTAAGTATTAATGTACGGGTGGCTATTATCCTTCATTTGGATGTCATTCTTGTTCTTATGGTTAGCAAGACCCTTTGCACATGTGAAGGATATATGGTGGGATTTTTATTAATTTTTCTGTTACGATTCATTTTTTCCATTGTTTCTTCAATTTTCAATCTTAGTCAAATAAAACCATGGGAGGTGGTCATTCGAGAACCAATCCCATAAGCTATGTGCCCTGAAGGAAAACCTCTCCTTGTGGTGCATTCTAAAAATTAGGGGTTTAGGAATTTCATCTCAAAAATCAAGGGGTCTGATCCTTATCTTGCACTAGCATTTGGTTGAGCATGGAACAATGGCAACATGGTGATCTACAACATGGAAATTCAAGTTTCAGAGGATTCAATAGCACATGTAACTAGAATGGAGATGAAGGGATTAAATATATTCAAAGATCACACCGGAAAAAGGCACAAAATTGAGACTTTCTTCCATGGTAAAGAAAAGGTTTACGTGTTGGTAAACAATATAGCTAGATTTTGCATCCTTGATATTTGGAATATGGTCTACCTCCACCTTATGAGGTACATTACTCTTGAAGGGAATTATAGAAAGATGTATACTCACCATATTACTATGCTTAATATGTTTAGTCATAAGATTGCTATGAGCCTTCCCTTTTTCTTTTTTATGTCACTCTCTACGTCAGTGAATGATTTTCAATAGGGGAAGATTGAAACCCCATTACACCATGGTCTAATTATTTTTATTTTTAATAATGATAAAATTGTTGGTGGAAAAGGAATTAGAGCCCAAATCAAGGGATTCAGATGAAAATTGTACTCTTGCTGACCGTATGAAAAAAATGAGGAGAAAGAAGAGTATGACATCTCAGGGGAAGGGAAATCTTGGTACTGGGGCTGTAGGTTCTCTAATTGATATGAAAGGGGAGTCATCTAAAGGGAAAGAGAGAGTGGAGTTGGGTTGGAATGTGGATTTTGATAAAATTTCTCTCAGGGTGAGGTAGGTGGAAAGGGATATGGAGGCCTTAGGAAAAGTTGGAACGGATATGGGAAACAATGTCATGCATTGCATCGATGCCTCTAAGAAAATTTTCATCTCCCAAAACTCTATCAGGGTGGATATGGCCGAGATAAAAAGTTTGGTTTGGAGTTACAGGGGTGTGTGGCCAAGCTAGAGTAGGGACACAAAGTTCACAGGTATAATCTCCACCTCAGTAGTTCTGATGAGGAAGAGCAGGTTGAAGATGACATCCCTATCATGAAAAGCAAGGAAGATCAGATGAAAGGACATGAAGAACGTCAACCGAACGAGTACAAACATTTGAAGACTAACTAGTCCCTTGGCTCTTGGAGATTTTGTTTGACTATTTATGGACTGTATCATTTGGGATGTTTTCCCCTCCCTATTTTTTATCAGCTTCGGCCTATTATTTTTTGGTTTTTCCTTGTATTGATCTGTTGGACTATAGTTTGGGCTAAGATATTTATCCCTTTTTTCTTGTTTCTTTTTTGTTCCTTCTTAGTGATGCTCATGATGCATTCTATTGTAAGGTTTTTGGTTCCTTAATCCATGTCTAATAAACTATCCAATCATTATGTTCACGTATATTTAATAAACCTTGTTAATAGTAATTTTATTAATGATATTTTAAATTAAACAAGATAGAGTGGCAAGTTCATGCCTCAGGGTTGGGAGATGTGCTAGTTGTGGGATTGTTTTAAAAAAATTCTATAATTTTTGCATTAGCTGTTTTATATTGCTAAGAATAACCACATTCAAATTTTTCTAGAAAGTAGAATGTACCAATACTTAATGTATAAAATCTACACATATGGTATGCCGACATCCAAAGACTGCTAAAAAATAGAATGCCCCTATGTAATGATTTTGAATGCATAAAATATGTATATATTGTAAGTACCCAATTTAAATGTTGCACATAATGTAAATACCCATGTTAAAATTCAGATAGAAGACAAAAAAATAAAATTATGCATCAAATATATAATTCTTTGGAAAAACATAGAGCGATCTAGAATGCATAAAATATGCATCTGATTTTGATTATGCATGAAGAATGCATAAACAAATACCCACAATCATATTATGCTTGAAAATATTGCAGCAATATAGGTATTATTTTGAAATACATAATATGCTAGATTTTTCAGGTGCAATAAATAACAAACCACCACCACGCTTTACAAGTTGAACATGCCTACGTAAAGATAAAAGTTTGTTATTAAATGGAATAGCTGAAATAAATCAGTTAAAATATTTATCTGGTGAATATGTTCAAGACACACCCAACCTGTCAACTGATACACCAATTCCATTAAATTTTGAAGATATTGAAAGATTTCCAATAATGGATCAATTCTAGCATGTCACACCTAGCCTAAAGGTGGGAAGAAAAAAAAAAACTGGCATAATCTAAATCCTAGATATCAAAATCATCATTAGAGTTTCATAAGAAGGTCAAAATTGCAACAGCACATGATGAGACCAAGTGTAGCAAGTATTGCAAATAGATGTAGGATATCACAGTACTCACAGACAGAGGACCCACATTTTATAACTGAGGACCCACCAAAATATTGTATGTAAATGGCTAGAGTCATGAGTTTGATCATGTATGAATTATCATCAGAGCGAGGTCATGTGAAAATTTCAACCCCCAATATAGTCATTGGTGACTCATTGATGTCCATGTATATTGTTGTAGTATCTCAACTCCTTAGAAACCATAGGAAAAAATAAGTTGAGATCAGAAAATTATCGAAGATGAAATTTTGGAAAAATATTGGGGATTTTGTACAGGTTGGATCAAAATATTGTGGATGTAGCAGGTGAGGCTTACATCTCTTTGCATCTGATTCAGACAACCATGGCAATCAACTAGGATGTATCCATTTTTTTTGTGGAAGACCTACACATTTCTGACTCAACCAGTGAAATTGTCTGGAAATTAATCCAGGCCTAGCTTTTCAAACAATAGTATAGTGTCAGACATAGATCTATCTACAGTCATATAGAATATTTTCAATGGAAAGAAAAATAAAGCCAATAATTTATTACTTATTACAGGATTTGTAGTCCACCATTCACAAGGCCTCCATTACAGATGTATTTTAATCAATGAAAAAATTAAGCTAATTTATGATACTCAAAATATTAGAAAACCAAAAAGCATCAACAAACCCAACATGAAGCCCTCAAATCAAGCTAGTTCTATGTAGTTGCCCAAATTATTTTTGTTATAACTATGATGCTGTTGACATCATTTATTTCATAAGCCTCATCAGTGAAGATGATCAAAGAAGTTGCTAATTAAACCTTTTTTATTTTTTCCCTACTATTTTTTGAGAATGGTATTCAATGTAATGATGGTCATTTCAATATATTTTGTAGGAAAGTCCCATTTTCATAAAGCTTATTAACTTTTGAATAGACATGACAACTGAAATATGTCACTTCCAAATTTCTAAAATGTCATTTCTTATATTTTATATATGTAGTTAGTTTTTTTTTTTTTTAAAGTGTCTCCTCATATATGTAATGAAATCTAAAAAATCTAAATAATAAATGCATCACTTTAAAGTTATTAAATATGATACCACATGTCATGTTCTCAATATTTGTTTAAAAAAAATTACAAATTATATATTCAAATAAGGCCTTTAAACACATCTTATCATATAAAACCACCAATATAGAGATAGATAAATGATTTATTGTATAATTATAATATTACAAATTTACATATCCAACATTTAGACATTACAAATATTGACTCTAGGAAAATAATCTTGAAAAATGATTGGTTAGAAATTGTTGAAGTAATAAACTTGGATGAAAGGTATAGTAACCTACCTACAGAAGTAACTAATAATAGATTTATTTATCTTGTATTTAACACAATATAATTCATATAAAAAATTTAATACAAAATAGAAAAATAAAAAAATTGTATTTTAAAAAATTTAACTTACAAATCTAATTTTTATTGCAAACGGGGATAAAAAAGATCAAACCTTTTTTTCTATAAAACCTAAAAGGGCCCTAGTAAAATATATATACATAAGGATGGGATACATGAAGTTAGAAAGATAATGATCGTCATCTTTAAATAAAGTCCTATCTAAACATTTATGAAAAGTGTAAGATTTGGATAATGCATTGTCCAATTTAAGTCAACCTTTTTCAAAACATTAAATGCAGTGAATAAGTTGTATACATAATTTAGATACTAAAAAACTATATAATTACAAAGATTATGGATTTCCAGTCTTTCTTAGCTCCTTCGCACTTTTATTAAATAGAATACAATGTTGCAACATCCATGGACATTTCCTCAAATCTCTAACTCAAATAAAGGTAAGATAAATAAGTTTTGTAATTTTAAAGTTATTTAAATAAAAATAACATTCCCAAGTTTATCAGTTATGGAATTTTTTTATCCTGATTAGTGGATTTCAGGAGAAATTATTTGTTTGAATGAAAGGTTTATAGAATTCCTGCAAGGGTCAAGGAACTAATAAAGTAAGATGTTTTGAGCTTAGCACCCACTAAGGTAAGCTAATACTTCCAAATATAATATTTTGAGCTTATTGGGTCCTAGATTAACAATGAAAATGAATAAATTTTTAGAGAGCTTATTGCCACACCATAGTATATCCTGCGATTGATAGGAAATATATAGTAAGATATTGTCATCATAGAGGGTTTTGGGTTATTTCCATCTACCACTCTTCAAATAAACAAGCTTCCACATCACACTTTTAAAATGGGAGTGACATGAACATAATCATAGGAGAGGCTCATCCATAGCATGTTTCCCTTAAGCTTCCACTACTTTCCATCTCTGAAACGAGAGACTCTTTTCCAAACTTCCCAAAATGGTGTGCCAAATGTCCAAGAGTATGGAGCCCCAATTAAAGAAAAAGTAAGGAATGCTCAATTCCCAAATTGCACAGTACAAAGCCCTGCTAGGTGACAAATGCAATCATATTAATAATTAGATGCTTTCCAAAATTCCTTTATTTAATCAACTCAAATGTCATAGATTTCACCACACATTACTATCAAAAATGATGGAGGAGATCAATCAATTCATTACCTTAATTTTTCATTTAATTTACATGGGTTATAAGACCTTGTTAATCAATCTCTCCCACATTTGCAAATTCCTTATGAATCATCCTTAGTGGGAGGCAAAAGGATTTAATTTAAAATCATATTAATGATTTAAATAAATTTAATTAAGGCCATTTTGTAAGGCATTTTATTCGATCTGTCCATTTCCTTAAGATTAAAATTTTTAGTATTCTTAATCCGATTTTAGCGAATACTATTTAATTTAGAAATATTCCAAATATGATGTTATGAAGATTGAAATAAATAAATTTTATTTTATTTTTTTATCCATAGTTGTATATTTTGATGTTCTTCAACAAATATCCAAGATTGCAATAAAATAATAAGTCTTCCATGAAGAAAAGGGATTAGGGATGTAGTGACCTAAACATTAAAAAATGTAGTGAATATTGTCTCTATTAACATTTTTTTTTTCTAAAATTTATATGTTATTTAAAAATTGTACAAATGTCTTTTTTAGAATTTTGATTTTCTTAAATAGAATAAATCAATGTTGTAACAAGGCCTCATATTTTTCAAATCAGTACTAAATAGCCATAAAAGAAAAAGATAACGAAGTTTTATAGAGTAAAAAGATATTTTTTAAAAAAATGAACATTAGAAAGTTGAAAAGTAATTCTATGTCCATTTTTTTGGAAAAGGGGAAATATGGGGGTTTTGTTAGACCCGCATCCTTTTACAAAAAATCATATTTAAATAGAATAAGACATTGAAGCATAAGTCTTGAAATTTTTTGGCTTAAATATGGGGGATAAAAAGCCACAAAGTTGCAACCCAGAAAGATAAAAAGGCCACAAAGGAAGCATAGACCCAAAAAAAGAGACAAAAAGCCACAAAGGCACAACCTAGAGAAAATTTACATTTTGTGAGGAGAAATTATTTGTTTGAATGAAAAGTATAGAATTCTACAGGAGGCAAGAAACTAATAAAGTAATATGTTTTGAGCTTAGTTCCTACTAAGGTAAGCTAATACTTCCACAATATAATAATTTGAGCTTATGGATCACTAGCATTTAACAAGTCAAAGAATAAAATATTTAGCTTAGCATCCGCTAGCTTATGCCACACCATAACAATTGGATATTGCCGATCGATTGAATTTAACAAAATAAAGTAATATATTGTTGTCATAGAGTCTAATAGGTTATGCCACAACAACATATTTCGATGTACAACTACTATGTCCATTTTTTTGGAAAAGGGAAAATATGGGGGTTTTGAAAGGACCCACATCCTTTTACAAAAAGGCCCTTAAGGCAAAATATGACATTGAAGCATAGAAGAGAGAAATCCTGTAGGAAGCAAAAGACAAAAATCCACAAGGGCATGACCCAAACAGAGAAAATTTACAATTTGTGAATATTTTTGAGGATAGTTGTTGCTTCCATAGTAACAATAGTGGTGCTTCTGTTAAAAAATAATAAGCAACATCTTAAAGTTTCCTTGTTCCTCGAAATCTCCTTCCAAAAATCTTTATTCGTTCTTTTGTTCTCCAAAATTTGTTTGGTTCTTCCACTCTTGGATTACCATACTTTTTCACAAATAGCTCGTTGTAATCTAACACCAAAACATTGACTAGAAACTCATTCTTAACATGAATATCTTCTAAAATGTTGTCATTGACAATGTCAATGACATCGTAGCCATTGAATTTTATTGAGTATGTGCAACAGAGGACTATTTGTGGACAAAAATAAGGCCAACCAAATAATATCAACTTTATCAAATTCATCTACTCATCGATTCCTACATGCCACCATGACCATAAATCAATTATGATATTCACTTTTTATTGTGCAAATTGACCCACCATCCATACCACCAGGATTTCTTTTACAAAACACAACAGAACAAGTTCTTGGTAGGTGTTATGGGTTTGTAAAAAGTCTGCAAATATTCCTCTCATGTTATTACAGGATTAATCTGTGTCGTTTATCTGTCAAGATGTGCTCCATTCCATCCTCTTTCACTACTCTTCTAACTGTTAAATATATTACAAAATTATTTATTTGATAAAAAAACTAAATTCTACAAAATATTGAATAACAAACTTGCTTTAGTTTAATTATCTAGAAAATCCCTAAATGAATATAAGCCCTAATTAGCTATGGAAAATTTTACATTAACAAAATTTCATAATTTTGGAGGGGCTGATGGTGAGAATGCATACCAATTTTTGGCACGGAGAGGAAATCAAAACATTTCCAGAAATCGAGCATAGAATTTTTGACACTTTCCCTGCTCATATTTTTCTATTGATGAACATAGTGTCTCACTTACGCATTGACAAAGAGAATAGAAAGGAAAATGTTAAAAATATAAACTCAAAAAATGTCTATTTATAGTGATATGTAACTGAAAAATCCAACCACCAATTTCTTTGGCACATGAATTTAAGAGGGCACACGTATGATTTTACATTGCTTTTTATTAAATGGCTAATTAATGGATGACAAAAGTTACATGCTCCAAATGGCACACATATTTCCAATGGCACATGTACTTTTAAATGGTGAATTTTACATAGTTTGTTTTAATGGCTAATTAATGTTGAGAAAACCACAACATTAATTATCATTTTTCCTTACAAAATGGTTCTCATTAATGTTGCATTTGGTATTGTAAATAATTAATGTAAGAATTTAATAATATAATTTTTGTAATGTAAATAAAATCCTTATTAAATAATTTTTGGGTAAAATAAAGCCCTTAATTACTTTGTTCGCACTTATAAGTGTGAGTGATCACACTTAGAAGTGTGAGTCAAGACTCACACTTAGAAGTGTGAGTCAAGCTCGCACTTAGAAGTGTGAGTTGAGTCGAGACATCACACTTAGAAGTGTGAGTCAAGAGAAGTGAGACTCGAGGCTCACACTTAGAAGTGTGATTGGTCACACTTGTAAGTGCAATCACTCACATTTTGAATTTCCAATCTAGTAAATATTTTTATGAGTGCATGTACAAAACAATGTTACTTATACATTACTTAAAAAAATTATAAATGACTATTCCATATTTTTTAACTATGCTTAATATATACGAATAATTTTGTTATGTAAATATATATAAAAATTGACGGTCACATTTTAAAAATGCAAGTCACTCGTGATGGTTCTAAAAAATATTTGAAAGTATGTTACATTTAAAATCACATTGAACATCTAAATGACTGTAAAATTTAACACCATTCAAGGATGTTAAGTTCTTAAATAGATGACATCTATCTTAGAGTATAATTTGGATATGATTTTCAATGTCAACATTTATTGATTTGAATAAGGTATGCATAAATAGTCGTATATGTATGATGATATTAAGATTGATATGTGGCATAAATGACAACAATCACTTACGAACTGTCTTGAATGCTACCCAAATTCTACATTTGTTCAAGATTTAGATTGAAGGAGGTTTAAGAGATGTTCATATAAGATGTTTATTTTTATTTTCTCATTTTGATTTCAAGCATTTGATTTAACCTTGGAATTGTTATTGATATTTCTCATTTTCAAATTCTCTATACTAGGTTTAAGATTTAAGTGGCCACACTACTAATTTTCTCTTTTTATGTGTGGATATAGTTGAAAATGAACTTTGTATTCAAAGGAGGAGCATATGTGGATTTACCCTCCAAAGGTGTGATAGTTGCAGAGGGACTAGTATATCCATCCAGAACTACACTCCATTGCACAGAGAAATGGGGTCTAGCTTATTCATTGTCACAATAAGTATTGTATTCAATGGAAGAGTGAGACTGCCATACACAATTAATGGTTGTGAAACCCTAGGAAGAAAGTGAAAACAAGGGATAATTGTACTGATGTCATGGAATCCCAAAGAGCACCCATTATGGATACAAACAATCTTGGATGAATGGCGAGAGGAGGGAAGTAAATGGAAATACAAAAACACAAAGGTTCAAAATGAAATATTATAGAAATATAGGAAAATAAAGGGTAGTAAAAGCCAACCGAAAATAAAAGAAAATGTCCAAGAAGTGTCGCAAGTATTGCATTGATATCCATAACGGTGGAGAGAAATTGTGATATATCGCCACACATGTCTCGTTAAGTGGGACATTTGTCCCATGTTTCAATCACCAAGAACAACTTATTCATCAAATGTGATGAGTGCACAGAGCTTAAGAACAAATGTGCAACCACTTCATGTCTAGAAATAGTGGCACAAGTAGATCAATGTCAGAAATGGAAAATTGATTATATTTCAAAGTTTTCATTCAACTTACTATGCTCATACATGATGGGAAGATGATACTAATAAAACCAGCTGACGGTAATGTACCTATATGGATGGGAAAGGTAGAATGAATTCCAATACATGATGTCCACACAAAGGCTCAATAGATAAGGGTAAGTTGGTGGGAACCCACAAGAAAATAAAATACAGAAAAAGAAAGGTAGCAGGAATGCTTAAAGAAAAAGAAATGGTGGCTAAAATGAAGGGAAACATAATATTTTGATATGGACAACATCAATGGTCATGGACACCAAGAAAAATATGGAAAGGAGATCAAATAATTCTTTGTGACACATATTCTATTCTCAATTGTAACAATAAATCTATTAAATTGTTAAAAAATGTTGTTCAAGAGAAGTTTTAAAATGTTGTTTAAAAATTAGTTACAATTAGTTTCAATGTTTGAAGTCTTTAATTATATATAAATATATATCAAAGTGGGAAATTGTAATTCACAATATTAATAAAATTAAAATGTAATAAAGTTATGATAAACGATTTAGAAAAATATTGAGTATGCCATGCTTGATGATAAAAAAATAATAAATATAATGACATCATGCATTCTTGAATAGGTGGCATGTACTTATTAATATTTTATTTTGAAAATGAAGAACAATTCATTTGTACACTTATAAAATGTTGATGTTAAAGTTGTCATAATTGTTGTGACACTTGTTAATTGAATATTTTTCCTTCAAATATTATTGAAAAATGTACTTGAATATGACCCATAATGTGTCTTATCATGAAAAAGTAACCAATAGAAAATCAAATAAATCAATTTTATTGATTTTTTAAAATTATGAAATTGTTTAATTTATATTCCAACATTTGAGCTTAAAATAAAACCCACAGAGGATAAATCTTAAAAGGTACCAAATGAAATGAAGTAATTCAAATAGACAAATTATAAAATATCAAGCAGATTATTATTTGTGACACATATTTGTCATAATTGTAAGACATAAATTTTGAAATTGTTAATTGTTATTTTTCCTTAAAATATTTTAATATTTCAATTAAATATATAAATATATATCAAAGTGGGAAATTATAATTCAAAATAAATGGTATAAGATATTGAGTGTGACATGCTTGATAAGAAATAGATAATAAATATAATGGCTTCTTGAATAGGTGGCATGTACTTATTAATATTTTATTTTGAAAATGAATATTTGTACACTTATAAAATGTTAATGTTGTCTTTGTTAATTTAATATTTTTCCTTCATTATTATTGAAAAAATAACCAATTTTTCTTATCATGAAAATAACCAATAGTAAATCAATTTCAATTTTTTGATTTTTTTAAAATTATGAAATTGTTTAATTTATATTCCAACATTTGAAATATAGAAACTAGAAAAAATAAATGTCTTTGATTGGAGGATATGGTAAGAACTAATAAGTTGTGGTGAAAGGTATAGTAACCTGCAATAGGTAGGAACTAATAAACTATGAAATCCATGTTTCAAAACAACATGTTTAACGTAATTCTTAACTCTTTATTGTTTTGTATGATTTATAGACTAGAAAAGCATAAAAGTAGTTCACATTATCTGGATTATCTTCTATTTTGAAATGCCTAGCGACCGCTAATTTCCATCACAATGATTTCCATTTTACAAAATGATCAAATAAGTGTTGAAAAGATGTATCTTAGCGGTTGTTATGCTTATGTGTCTTATCGAGCGTAAGGATTATGTAGCTTATCGGTTGCTTATGTAACTTAGTGGCTGCAAGGTTTATGTAACTTAGTGACCACTAGGGTTATGTAGCTTAGTGGCCATAAGGCAAGTAACTTAGTAGCCAGAAGGTAGATGTAACTTTGACGCCGCTAGGCTTATTTCACTGAGTATGTACTTTCATCATGTAAGTTAGTTGCTAGGATTATGTAAGTTTACCACTAGGCTTATGTAAGTTAACAACCACCAGGATTATGTAAGTTGGCGAGGCCACTAGGCTTATGTGGGGGAATCAAATAATAACAAAATATAAATCCTAAAATAGTGAAACTGAAATCCAAAAATCGGATTTAGAAATTGGATTCCAATAGTGGGGAAATTGGAATCCAATAATAACGCAATAACAAAATTGGAGTCCAAAAAATGGGAAATTGGAATCCAATAATATCGAAATCAGAATCCAATAATAGCGAAATTGGAACTTGAATAAGTCCAATAATGACAATATTGGAATCCAATATTGCTACTAATGGAATCCAATAATAGTAATAATGGAATCCAATATAGCCAAAAATGGAATCCAATATACACAAAAATGGAGATGGATTTCTTCCAATACTTGTAATATTGGAGTCCAGATTTATTGGAATATGTCCAAATTTAGTGCCTTCAAATGAACCTCAGGATAAAGTCGGATTCCTTCTAAAATATGTGCATCTAATATAAGATCAGACTGTAAATAACTACATTTCTTGCAAACAAACTATATTATCTAATTCTTAGGAGGAAAATAAAGAGAGATATTTGAAAGTGATTAGAAAAAATGGTGACACGCCAATGGTTTAATGAACAAGAAGATCATCTTTTACAAGCATAGAACACTTTAACAGAAGAATATTGATATGCACAACATTCCATTATTTTTCTCTAGCAAAGAAATTTTATGAATATAAAAATTAATAACAATAAAAGGGATTTTATTTATTCCACAATTGAAAAAAAAAATATTCACCACCCATAATTTTCAATTTGTTATACAAAAGAGAGCTTAATATGAAGGTAAAATAGAGCACCAAATGATGTTGCAATAGTGTTATTAGTTTTCTTCATGCTGGTAGGTTGTCCACTGCCTCTGTTTTTAACTTTCTTATCTAGCTGCTGGGCCTTTTTCTCTTGGGTGTGGTCTGTACTTGTAAAAAAACCAGTATTAATTATATGTTTTATCTATCTTTTGAGCCCTTATTTGTACATTTGGGTATGGTCCCCTTCAAAACCATTAGTTGATAATAAAAAAATAGAGGACCAAATATTAGGAAAAAAACTTTCACAAGTATAAAATGAACTGTGGAGATACACCACACATTAAAGTAGATAAAGGAATAATATTAATTTTGTATATAGTATTGAGGTTAGATCCTGTATATGAATACTAAAAATGGTAGAACCTCCTTACGCCAATGATAAAAAAGTACACTATAATATAATATATTCGTCTATTTATAGATTAATATTAGAGTTTATGGATCTATGATGAAAAACGAATGCACAAGAAATTGCAAAAATCAAAATAACTAACAATAAGATGCAATATGATCAAAACTCACAAAGGTAAGAATGGCTCCAAATCAACTCAATGCTCCATGCTCCATATTCACCATGTAATAGAATGATTCAAGTCAATTACTTATAGGTGGTGAATGTGCAACCTCCTCCTAGATCAGTGGGGAATAACTCTCACTAACTGATACTAGAAGTAGAGTTAACTCCACATAGCTAGTGAGCCGACTGAACACAACTGGTAAGTTAACTCAACCTAACTAGTAAGTTAACTCAACCTAACTGGTAAGCTAACTCAACACAACTGCTACAACTAAGCAAGCATATCCCATGAGTGTAGGAAAGCTCCAAGTAAATAAACAAATACAAGGAAAATAAATATCCTACACTAACAGAAGGTTGAGAAATTATAACTACTCTTCTTAATCATTACATGCTAAAAATAGGACACATTTACATTTGAGAAACAGTCTCCCATAAAAATATCTCAGTAGTTATGTAGGTTTGACTGGGTCAAACATGAAAGTCAAATGGTGACCGTGGCTCAGAGACTGTGTAAAAATGGAACCCAAGCTCATTTACGGTTAGTACAACCCTTTTCCCGATCTATGTCAGTTTCATATTTTTCTTCACAAAGTAACTTGTTCCTATAGTCAAGAAATAATTTGATGCTTTTTTGGAAATATCTATCATCAAGTCCACATGCATAGTGGTTTAGGGCCTCAGTGAATTCATCTCTTCTATTCAATTTTCTTAGTAAATTCTTAGTTTGATTTGTGACTTTTTTGAGTTGGCTCAAGAAATTATGGTAGGATACTAACTTATTAATGGAATCAAGACCAAAGGAATTTGTTACCTCAGTATCCTCTTTAACCAAACTCTTGAACCTAGAAATAATTTGATATACTAGGAGTGCATCGATATTTTCATTAAGGAACCTACAATGAATGATGTCAAACTCATCTCTAATATCATTGAGGCCATCAATTACCTCAATCCTTGCATTGTTCAACTTGTTCATTTCCTCTTGTAGCATCTGGGTATGAAAATCCATGGCTTTATTATATTCAAACAACTTTAAGGAGTCTTCAACAATCCATTCTTATAAGAGTAGACCAGATTTGACGCTCTGGACCTCCTTCCAAGCTTCCAATGGGAGCACAAAATTATGACATTCTTCTTCGAGAATACAATACATGTTATTAACTGTATCTTTTTCTGATTCGAGTTCATTATACAAAGAGACAACATATTTTATCACTATCTCTCCTTCCTAGATCTAGATTTCAAACCAATCCCTAACTACTCGGCCTTGTTGTCCAATTTGATTGACCATTCAGAAAGAAGTACCATCAAAACTTGTAGACATGGAAAGAATAGTTTTATGAATAGGTTGTGTGATCTTATACATGATGGTGGTCAACTATTATACTTTTCCTTTTAGCTCATCCTTCATGATATTTTCCTTGTCAAAATTTTCTAGAAGTTTTCTGATGGCAACCTAGACACATTTTTATGCACCTTCATGTTTGGCCTTACCAAGAGAAAACTTTTAAATTTGATATTTCATTTCAATTATGTTCTATTTCGATTTATCGATAGTTGGAGTTGCAATATCAATTAATCTTTCCTTTTTCTGATCAATCGAAAGGTGACAAATAACCCTTTGAATCTCTTCTTGTCATCAGGGAGTTTGATCTAGGATGGTAAGATCAACATCATATCCAATTCAATTTTTCTTCTTCTACTTAAGATTTTTCTTATTAAACCATGCAGGAGTAGAAGAAGAAGACAATTATTCATAGGATGACATAGGTAATGTCATTGCAGTAGTCAAATGGATAGGTAATATAAGGGAACTTGTTGCAGTAACCATGAGTGGCAATAAAGAGGTGAAAAGTGGGGATGGAATGGAAAGGACAGTCGCAAGGTGGATGAAAGGGGAAGAATGATGGGAGAGGAGGCGGGGATAAATTGTTATGACATGAATAATATTATATTACATTAGATGATTATAAACAAAAATTTTAGTCATCTATATACACACTCAAGAAGGAGGAGAGAAGGATCCCAACGGATAGCCAGGATGTGGAAGGTCACTGGTCATGTGGGAAGGTGAATAGACATGTTTGAAAATTAAATATGCCAATATTCCCCACTTCTTTCATTTTTTTACGAATGTAACCCTGAAACATCATCATCTTTGTCTTCAGGTTTTGGTATTTCTTCTTTTGATTCATCATCTTGTTGAGTAATGAATTTTCCATTCTTCTTCTTGTGAGGAATATGTCAGTTGGATTATTGTGAATAACTATGACCAGATGTGTTCTTGTTTCTTGAGTTACGGATGAAAATTTGGGCTCACTGTGCTCATGCAATGTGATGTAGAATCTCCTATGGGAATTCTATCTTGTATTCGTCATCTGTATCATATCCTTCTACAGGCTTAACACAACTCTTTTCCATCTGGACGTCAAACAAGACTTGGTCCATTATGTCCTTGAATTGTAAGTTTTGGAGACTGGTGAGGATTAGATATTGGTGCTCTCATGGGATTGACTTCAACTCTCTCAAATGTTGCACGTCTCTATGGTTACTTGTAATGTTGCTAATATCTCTAGGCATGATTTTCATTCTCTTAGACTGTTACACAAGATCATAGGCTAGTTTTTCACATTCTTTTTTGATAGCTTTATATAAAATTTGATGAAGTTGGGGTTTGTACTGAACTTTTGTTTTCTCTTATTGAAGAATCTTTAACTTATTTTCAAAATACTCCTTTACAAGTTAAGTCTCTCCTTATGAAGGTCATTGTAATATTTTTCTTACACGTTCGATTGGTCTTATGTGTTGCAAGTCACTTGGTTTTCATGGGTTGTTCTTGATTATTTCTGCTCATATCCTTACTCCTCTGGTCTTACGTTGAATTTTCATTTTTTCCATGTTGGAATCCAATGTAAGAGTGCCAATTAATTTCAACTAATTCTATTATTCATTAAGTTAGTAGTGACAATGGACACCATAATTGACTTCTTGTAATCCGGAGGGTCGGCCAATGATCCTTCCTGCACTTACATATGTATGTTAAAACTTTTAGTACCACCTGCCCATCTACCCTCAATATAACTTTCTAACCCCAAGCATGTTAGCCTATCACCCAGCGGGAATTAGGCCGAGCCCCTCCTTTATGTGAGCATTGTGAGAAGGTTTTTCCATTGATGGAGGATGATTTGTAGAATGAGAAATACATTCACTTTAGTTACAAGAAAAGTGGAAGGGGTAGCTTACAGATCCACATATCAATGCATTACAGAAAAAAATAATAAGCTTGCTAAATCAGATCTGAACCATGATATCCATTTATCACAAGGGTTTACACCCTTAAGCATGATATATATATAATGATCCCTTATACATATTCATTTATAGCCACATTACATTCAAAAGAGGTTATCACATACCCTACATCTTAAATAACAAAGACTTACTCCCTACAGATCTTCCCTGATGAGAGATCCTAGCTATACCCTCCCATTTCAACCCTTGTTACAGACCCTAGTCCCATACAGAGGCCTATTACATCCTTCAGAACCCTTAGTACTAAGTTATCTAAACCCTAGCACTACTGAAACACTCTGCTACTCAACATTTTACTATTTATGCATTCTCTTCTTTTTTTTTTCTTCGTGTCTTTCTTTGCTTCTGAGCATCTCTTTTTATAGGATCAACACCCACCACCATGCCTTCTCTCCTGAACAGATCGCATGCCAAGTGTCAATGTGGTCCTCCAATGGTGAATGCTTATCCCCTTGAAAACCCTCCACATTCTTTAATGATGTCTTTTGGGAATATTCTCTACGTGGAATATTCTTTTCTTGACCTCCAAGGTTCCAGGATGGCACCTTATCCACTCAGCATGCCTAGTCAGGTCACATTTTTCCTCAAGTTCCTATAAAATGCCAAATATGGATAAATCCTTTGAAACCAATGATTTTCCTTCCACACATGCCCTGGTTTCTCCTAAAACCTTCTTAAACCTCTTTGTCCTGTGTGCTTCTCCCTGTGCACCCTTCCTTTCATTGGTCCTGCACGCACGCGCCCTTTGGTACTTAGCCAATATTCCAAGGCCCAACATCACCCCACACTAAGCTTGTTATCCATCCTCAAAAACATCTTGATTCTTCAAAGAATAAATAATGGTGGGAGACAGACAATTTGAATGAAGAATGGAAGAATGGAAGAATGAAAGAAATGGAAGAATGGAAGAATGAAGAATGAATCAAAGAATCTAACTTGCTACTGCTACAAGAGGACTGGGAACTCCTTCCTTACTGTGACCTCAATATTCTCCCAGGAATCCACTTCACCCTGTGCCTACTGAAGTAGGTCACCCACTAGAGCACTCACCTCCTCAAAGCTCAATTTTTTACCCTTAGCATTCAACATATATCTACAATTCCTTCCAACTACTTGCTAAGGTCATCCAGCGCGTCCATTCTGCGGGTGATCTGGGGATACAACTCCTTAAGCTGGTTCTTAATCAAACCCCACAAGGCTTCGATTGCTTCCATCTTCTTCTCAACCTCAGCTAGGATTTTATCCCACTCTTCCCTATTTCCTTTATTCTTCTCTTGGAATTCCTTTAGATCTGACTCATGTGTAGCAACTAGTATGCTTGCTACCCTATCTCAGTCAATGCAATTGTCATACACAACCTCAACTATTTACGTGGAGGTCTTCACAGTGGAAAGGAGCTCAGAATATCGAGTAACTGTTTCCCCGATATTCAGTTTCTCTTCCTCCTTCTGGCATGCCAATGCCTCTTCTGTTGATTCCAATGTGAGTGGCCACCTTTCCATGGTGAGGATGTGGGTTAAGTCTTCCAAGCATTGTAAGGTTGACTCATATTTTTTCTCAAGTAGGGCTAGGTCTGGTGCTTCAAGATTATGGCATCCGTAATCATCTCTATCTTCTTGTACACCTCACACACCTTCACCTTCTCCTCCCTTAATTCACACCTTAGTTGTGCACTGATCAGCTCCTCCTGCTTCAAATCCTTTCTTTTCTCAATGATTTCTTCATTCTTCTTCTCCAGTTCTTCCTCCAAGACCCTTACTCTGTCATTCCTCCCAAAGAGTCTCACCTCAACCTCCACTGACACCTTGTTGAGTGCATTACAAACTTTCTCATCAGATAACTGTTGAGCATTCACCAGAGGGTTTACTCCCTTAGACTCTGGTATTTTCATCAATGCCTCTTGATTGACTTCAAATTCCAGCTCATCAACATGGGACTCAAAATCCCAAGATAACATCTTTCTTGTATGAGGGTATGCACCCTCTTCTTTGAATGAAGACCATGCAAGGAGTTGGTTGGAAGGCATGGTACTTTGGATGCATGTGAGTAGTACCTTATTTGGATCATTGATATAACCCATTCCTTTCTCCTGTGCCACTACCACACCTTTTCCTCCTATGCATGCTACCTTAGGAAAGCTTACTACCAGGCTGGGATCTTCACCCATGCTCCCATATTCCTTCTCTACACTCTTCTCTTCCATCTCCTTGAGCACTTTGTTGGCGTTGCGATCCACCTCCTGATCCACCAAGTCCTTTATAATACCCACTGCCTCCCCTTCCGTGACATCCTTTATCTTCTCCTTAGTGAGGCTTGGGGTCATTTGATCCTTAGTGTTCACCTCCTCACTTTCCCCCTTTCCATGAGCACCTCCTTCATCCTCATCCTTCTCTTCATTCCCTTCCTCTGAGTCATGTACATCATACACAGGATGGTCCTGAGCCTCTTCACACTCGTCATCATCCCTGTCACCCTTGTAAGCCTCCAGGCTCTCCATTTCTTCTGAGTCCACCTTTTCTACTACCTTCTACTTCTTCCTAACTGGTGATTCCAGTATAGGAGACTCTTCCTTCTCTTCTTCAGTAGGTGACTCCTTCCTTGCTGGTGAATCTTCTTTTTCAGGGGGATTTTCTTGCTCTGGCACCTCCTCCTTTAGGTGTCTTCTCTTTTTCTTCTGCAGGGGACTTCTTTCTCCATGCATAGGTGCTTGGCTTTGCACTCGACTCCTGCACACCTGCAAATTGTGCTGTTTGGATACTTGGTGCCTTTTTCTCAAGAGCCTCCTCTCTCTCCCTCTTCCTCGACACGGCCTTCTTCCTTGTGGTGGGGTCTTCTAGGATCAAGACATCATTTTCCACATAGGTGCCCTTCTCATATTTTGGCCTTATGCATAGGTATACCCTTGTTGCGGTTCTTCCAGCAACAGGAAAGGTTACTGGCTTTATCATATGCACATCATGGGAGACATACTTCTCCACATAGGCACACTTCTTTGGGTATATCAGAGTCCTTCGTAGCTCACGGTAATCTTGGTCCATTGTGCTGAGATCAAACCTCAGCCTTTTTTCCTCCTTGAAGTGGTTGACCCTGGCTTGGAAGTATTGTGCAGTGAAGGAGAAAGGTAATTTGCACCATGGGCTCTTGGTGTTGTCTGCCAAAGTGAACCTGCCAATACAGAAATGTTGGTATACTACAAACTTGGCTTCTCCTTGCACTAGAGATGGAAATTTCTCAGGTATTCTCCACTCAGACCCAACGTGTCACACATTCACTTATACCATTTCTCTAGGCACACCTTGTGGGTGGCCGTCATTGTTTTGCAAGTATACTTCTCAAATATTTTTGCAGGGGAGGGGTTCTCATCTGGGTACTCCCATACAAATTTTTCTAGCCCATCAGGCACTCCAATTTCTGAAAACACGATGGTAAGGAGGACATTACCAAACATTATCTTCTCCTTATCGCACGCAACACTAATGATCTCCTCTGCTATGAATGCTGAGAGGTTGTAGATGGTCCCCTCCGAGATCTTCCAGAAAACATTCAACCATGCCTTGTTGATCTGGGTCCATCTTTCCTATCCATTTAGTTTTGTGACCAAGCATGTGGCCATCCTCATTACAAGGTCATAAATCATAGAGATGTCGAAGTACCGTGACCCCTTCTTGTAGTCATAGGCCTCCACAGTTTTCTTTATGGCCTCATTGTCATCCAAGCCATCATCAAATGAATCTCCCTTATAGGTAAGACCAGTAAATTTGGAGATCAGTTGGGGAGTTATCCTCATCCTTTGCCCTACAAAGTAGAAATGGTCTTCATGTACACATGACATTAGCCATTGGTACAACCACTCAGGTTTTCCAAAATAGGGAAACTCATAGAGTTGCAATAACCTGGCCTTCTCCATCTTCACCTTTACTTCATCATCATAGATGGGCATTCCATCTGGTGTCCTCTTTTCTATAGGTCTAACCATTTCCAATGCCATCTCTTTCTCTATGGTGCTTGTTCGATGGTTGTAGTCACTTACAACCATCTTTCTCACATGAGACACCCATTCTTTTCCCAGCAATACGCCATCTGGGTATTGCATTTCTGCATACCATTCCTCATTGAAACTAGTGGAAACAACTTGTTTCCCTTTTCCCTTTCCCTTCTTTGGTGAAACAATGGTTACCTTCCTTGGTGCCATTTTCTCTTGTTAGGTTATTTAAAAACTATTTCTTCCTTCTGATCCTGGCTCTGCTTAACTCTGTGGCTCTACTCTTACATGAAAATCCCTTCAATCTGTGCCCTAGCTTTGGAACCCTAAATTGGAAAAAGCTTTCGTTCCACAAGATGACGTATTCACTTACGGGTTTTGAAAACTCCAACAACCCCTTCCCTCATGCCTGTGTACTATTTTTCCACCCTGGTTCATTAATCAAACTTGCTATGCACTCAGATCTTCACAACCTTCTTTCACACAATTTTTCTCAAGGATGCCCTAGTTCACAAGAGCTCTTCAATATCACAAATGAAAGGTAATAATAATGTATCCCAACCTTCTACTTATATTTTTGCTTCTTTTCTGTAATAAATGCAATGCCACCTACCATCATACCTTTGCAATAAAGGTAATTTTTTCCTCTTAAGCCAACCTTAAGCACTTTTACCCCCGCACCCAACCCTGAGTGAAAAACCCTTACAACCTTCTGGCACACAAAAATCCTTACTGACCAAGATCCTTATGCGCATGCTCACAGCACCGAAGGCACTTCTTCTGTCCTTACCCTGATTTTTGACATCACCTACCTCATGTTGTTCCTGTGCTTCTCATCCTTGTACGTGGTCTTTGTAAAGCTCTCCTGACACCAAACTCCTTATGTCCACCTTTTCCACACATGCTCTTCCAAACTTTGCACTTTTTATTCTTCAATCTGGGCCATCAAAACATAGCTTCCACTACTAGCTCCCATTTATTTGTCACATTACTCCACCCCATACTAAAATGGATGCATGGTCCTCTGCACATAGAAAACTTTTGAAAATAATAAGTGGCTACCAGTGCACAATGCACACACAACAAAAAAGAAAGGGAACAAGCAACGAGAAGGGGAAACACACAGAAAGGAAAATGCATTAAAGGAAACCCTAGGCTAAATGGAAATATTGCCTTATTTATGATTACACAGAAGCCTTATTTATAGTAGGGCTTTAGCCTACTCCCATTGAAATGGCCTGGTAATCTCATCCCATCCAGTGCTTGTAACTGGCATGCACCTGAATCAAGGATGTACGAGATGATATATGGCCCTAACCAATGGAATTTCAGTTTCCCAGGATGGTGCAAAATTTGGAGTCATAAAGCAAGACCATCTGTCCAACCTCAAATTGTTTGTTTTTGATATGGCGATCATTCCATGATTTTTTTCACACCTTTTTAGCCTTCTGACTCCACCTAGCAAGTGATCACCTTTCATCCAACTGCATTAATTCTCCATGCACTCTTGTAGTGCTTGTTCATCAGCTAATCCTCCTACACACGCAATACATAGGGATGGTAGCATGAATTCTACTAGTAACACAGCTTCCATGCCAAACACCAATTGGAATGGTGTGGCCTTGTTCAATTTCTTGTAGGTAGTCCTATACGCCCATAGTACAACTGAAACTTTTCATCCCAATCCTGTCTTCCCACATCACAAATTTTTGTTAACGTGTGACTCAAAATTTTGTTAAATGCCTCAGCAGTTCCATTAGCTTGTGGGTGATATGGGGTAGTCTTATGGTGGGCTACCATGAATTCTGCCAACAAGATCCTAACTGTCTCATTCAAGAAATGAGTACCCCTATCACTCGTTAAGCTCAGCAGACATCCATATCTACTGATTATATTTTCCCACAAGAACCTAGTTGTTGTTGTTGTTGTATAATCCCTTGTAGGTGCTGCCTCTACCCATCTTGTTAAGTAGTCAGTGCAAGTGATGATATAGCATGAACCAGTCCTTCACACGGTAGGTGAAATTGGTCCTACAAAATCAATGGCCCACTTTTCAAATGGTTTTGCGCTAGCTATCAGCCTCAAGGGCATCTCATCCCTTCTTCCTGGCTTTCCAAGGCACTGGAAATGGTCACAGGCCTTACAAAACTCAATGCAATCCTGGTAGATGCTTTCCCACCAAATCCCTTCTAGTAGAATTTTTCACACGTGGCATTCCCTGCATAGTGTCCTCCTGCAATCCCACCATGTGCTTCCTCCATGATTGCAACATGCACTCATGCTCCAACACACACCGTGCAAAACCTCATCATGGCCTAGTTTGTATAAGTCTCCACTGATTAGCATGTAGGGCATGACACATATGGCTAACTATTTTCTTTCCAAGTCTTCATTCCTTCTGGTGCCACACCCATTTTGAGAAACACAACAATATCTTCTAAGTCAGAGGGCACACACCACAACCTAAATAGTTGCACATCTGGCATAACATCCTCAATGCTCTGTGCATCCTCCCCTGAGTCAATCCTTGACAAATGGTCAGGCCCTGAGTTACTCTTTCCTAGTTTCACAACAACTGTAAACTCAAACTCTTGAAACAACAAGACCCACCGAACATATGTGCCCTTGCAAAATGGGCTTGTTCACCAAGTACTTCAATGCCATGTGGTCTGTGTAGAATATGAAGGGTGTTGCCAAAAGATATTGCCTAAATTTGTGTAGCACATAGATCATTGATAGTGCTTCACGCTCAGTAGTAGTGTAGTGTTGTTCTGCTGGTGTTAACTTCCTGCTAGCAAAACACAAGGGGTGGTCAACAATCCCTTCTCCAGGTTATGCTAAGACTACCCCAATCCATCATCCCTGAAGCATCAACATGTACATGGAATGGCTTATCCCAAGAGGGAAAATGTAATATGGGCACAGTGATAAGCCTATTCTTCAATGTATCAAACATTGTTTGTTGTGCCTCTCCCCAGTGAAATGCACTTTTTTGTTTTAGTAACTTCTCCAATGGCATGGTGATCTTGGCATACCCCTTAATAAATTTCTGGTAGTACCCCATATGCCCAAGGAATCCACACACTGTGCTCTGGCTGGTAGGCTCCCCCAATCCCACAATAACAAAAACTTTGGTGGGATCCACCAGCAAGCCTTCCTTACATATGATGTGCCCCAACAGGGTTCCAAATGGAGTAGCAAAGAGACACTTCTTGATGTTGAGGGATATGCACAACTGTCGACATCTTTCAAACATCAAATGTAAATTGTCACAATGGTCTTTCACTAGTCCATACACCATCCAGTCATCAAGGTAGACCTGAAGGAACTTATGGATAAAATCTTGAAATGCATGGACCACTATGCACAAAACACAACAGGCATTCTTCAGTCTAAAAGGCATGACCGTGTAGGCAAAAATTCCCCATTCAGTGGTGAAAGTTGTCTTTTCTTGGTCTTCTTTAGCAATTCTAACTTGATGATATCCTGAGAATCCATCTGTGAAGGAATAGATTTCACACCCAGCCACTCCTTCCAGGATTTCCTCAGTAAAAGGGGTTGGAAAAGGATCAATTACACATACCACATTTAAGTCCCTGTAGTCAACACAAATCCTTATCCTTCCATCCTTTTTAATGTTGATGACCATGGGGCTTACCCATTCTGATTCCTCCATAGCTTCAATGATGCCTGAAGTGATCATTTTTTCTATCTCCTCCTTGACTTTGATGCGCAAAATTTGGATTCATTCGATAAGGCCTCTTCCAAATTGGGCACACACCCTCCTTTAACTTGATTTTCATTTCTCCCAAGGAGTGGTGAATGCCTTTAAGCTCATGGTATCCACATGGAAATAAGTCCTGAAACTCATGCAATAGATCAATGATCTTTGAAACCTCCTTCTCTGACCAATAGTCTCCAATAGTGGCCTCCTTAGGTTCCATTTCTGAACCAATGTTAACCTTATTTGTTTTGAGGGGCTCATGGTAGGCACATGCTTTCTCATCAGCACTATCAATAACTTCACACATACCTTCAGTATGGTTAACATCCAAACTCTCCATCTCTTCACCATCTATCACATAGACCATCTTTCCCTTCTCTTTCTCCATGCATGCACACTCAAGCTGCACCTCTTCTGACTCTTCCTCATCAAAGTGGTTCCAAACTAGGTTCACCCAATAACTCCAGTATTCTATCCTCCACCGTGGCACTATCTCCCATCGTTAGGTGCTTAACAACCTACAACACCTTATCCACTGATGGTTTAGTACTCTGATATTCAAAATCTTGAAGGAGGTCAGCCATCAACTCCTACCAATTTCCTATCTAATGGTGCATCTCTGAGTGAATATACCATGCACATGTGCATAACCTTGTAAAGTGGAGTACAACTTATGCACCCATAAAGAAGGTGGAAAGGCTTCCATGCCTTCCATCCAGGCCTTCTCACATGCTTGGATGTGAAACGAGGTGGGTTCCTTCCCATGATAGTCTTGTATGATAGTGGGTGCATTGCTTCAAGAAAACCTAACAGAGAACATGATTCTCACTTCACATCACTCTAGAAGGCTATCACAATGTGTTTCCCACCAATGTGTGGTCCCAAGCAAGTTATAGCTGAGCATCCCTCTTCTCTCGATCTCATTTTTCCACTGGGTCTCCATCTCTTGTAAGAAAACATCAGGGTTGGCCCCTCCAGAGTAACTTGGAAACTTCTTTCCTCCCAGGTGCTTGACTGAGTGCACCTTTGTCACTCTTGTAACAGATCCTCTTAATTGTCACCCAATTAACTCATAAGTCCCGTGCACCCAATTGTCACATGCCACACTAGTTGTATCACTCATGGATTGAGCATCTTCAAACTGAATAACTCCTTCTGTAGGGTGAATCACCTCAGGGTCCCTGATAGAGCACACATAGATCCTGTCAAGAAATTCTTCTCCCAAGGGCTCAGTATAGGGTGTTGACTTCCCATCGGTCAAGGGGATGATAACCCATTCTTCCTTGTTCTCAAAACTTATGTACCCCTTGTTGAACCGTAGGTCAACATTGTTCTTATAACACCAGGGGCACCCAAGTAATGCTGGAAAGTTTTCTGCCTCAGCTAGTGCCAAGACTTCAAAATCCCCATTGAACTTTTCCCCTTGGATAGTGATAACAACATCCTTCAAGACACCAATGGGCATTGCCTTTGTCTTGTTAGCCATATACAACACATTCAAGGATGGCTGTAATGGGGGCCTTCCCATTTGATGCCATGCATCTAGAGTGAGAAAATTGACTTCCACCCATGTCAATCAGAATATTTCTCAGAAGCCATCCATCCACAACCACATTCAAGGTAATCTCCTTATCATAGTCAAGGCTATGGGGAGGAAGGTTAGCATGTAGAACCTACCTCTCGCACTCTGCTTCGGCGCATGGTACCTTTTCCCATAACCATTCCCCTAGCAAAGGAATGATATTCTCTTGCCTTAACATCTTGCATACTTCCCTGACCTCATCCAGATCCTTCTGCGGAGCCTCAACACTCTTCCTTTTCTCTAACTACCTTGACTGCTCCTTCAGGCATTTGGATTTCTCCTTGTAGGATTTGAATTACATCCATGGTATCTTGATACACCTCCTTCTGATGAGTAGGGTCTAGATACTTTCCATGTACCACCTCTTCTCTAATAACCAGTGGTTCTTCCTTGGTACTTCCCTTACACATGCATAGCCTCAGCTCGCATCGTAACTAGTACAGGTTCTAGTTCTGACTCGCACACCACCCCTAGCATCCATTGTGAATCAACCTTCTTTATGCTTACCATTCTGGTGCCTTTTTCCTTTTGGTGTTGTTGGCTCATATGTTCAAATAGCTCTGGGCACTCCTCATACTTGTGCTTCTTTCCACACCAAGAGCATTGTAACAAATCAGGGCATTCATGCTTATAGTGCTCCATAGACCCACAATTGTAACAGGTTCCACGTGGGAACTCACTTCATCCTCCTCTGTGGTTACCATGACCATGAAATCCTCCTTGTAAACTTCTTCCACACACCCCTTCATATGCACAACCTTTATAGTGATAACCATCATCCTTGGAATTGTTTGTGAGGATGGTTTTGCACACACCAATATCAATGACATCATGTATCTGGTCAATCAACCTACAATCCTTGGTGTCATGAGTAGTAGAGGTGAAAATATTGCAATAGCAAGACACATTTTTATGGATCACTGCTACAGTAGTGGGCACCTACTTGCATCATGATCTTTGTGGAAAATCTCACAGTCCACTGTCATGGTGCATACCAATCTCCAGGGAAAATTTTCCTTTGTATACCCCTCTATCTCACAATTTGTGCACCATAGGCCACTACGAGTCTCATGCACGAGTTCACAGATAGCTTCTCCAGCTGCTTTTCCATTATAGCAATCTGAGCTTCAAGAAAAGGGCTAACACTGGTATCCATGCTTCCAATAGCCTCAGAGCATAGGGCATCCTCCAAGGCCTCACACGGGTCTGTGAAAGTCTTGTGTGAAAGTGCTCTCCTAAAAGGTGTTATCAACCCTCCAACAAACCACTGAGCATGCTGAGAAGGATGAATATCATAAGACAACTTTGATAAGAGAGTCTTAAAATGTGCATCATATTCCCACACACTCTCTGCCATACCTTGTTGAATCTCCTTCAGTGCACTAATGCTCTTCTGTTCAAACTCAGGGATATGAAATTCAGCTAAGAAGGCATTTCACAGTGTGGTGTAATCTACCACTATCTGATGGGGGTCATACTTTTGGTACCAACTATGTGCACATCCTTGCAACATCATTGTAAACTAACTTGCCTTCCATTCTGGGGTAGTGATCCCCTTTGCGCACCATAGCAACTCACACTTGTGTACATGCTCTGTAACATCCTCAACACCTTTGTAGTCTGGTAGATGTAAAGACATTTTGAAAAATACTTGCTGAGGTGGTTGAGGCCCTTGTCCACCTGATCCAGAACCTTGATTTCCTCTGGTGTTACCTCCACCACCAGATCCACTAGATCCACTAGGTCCTATTCCTCCTGACCCACCAGATCCTCCAGATCCACCAGGTCCACCAGGTCCTCTAGCTCCTATACCACCAGATCCACCTCTGTAGCCGTAAAGGGCCTGAAGTGGTCACACCTAGTGTCCCCAATGTCCCACTGAACTGTGTGCCAATAGTTTGTGATATTGCACCGCTACCAGATGTGTGTCCCACACCACTTCCAGATGTGATACCCAAGCTTTGTGTACCCATAATTTTCCCAAATGTCATTCTAGACAATATTCCTCCAAACACAGGAAATGATTGTGCAGCCATAGATGTGCCAAATGAAAAGTTATACCTCCTTGGTGTTGATCAGTCACTTCCACCAATACCAACTGGGTTAGCAATACTTATCTCTTGATTTGGAAAACTAAGCACCAGGGGTTGGTCACCAGGTGGATTCAGATGCACACTGATGGATCTCCTTTCTCCAAGTGATGAACTCTCATCAGAAGCTGAAGGGGTCTCTCTCCCATGCTTTCCAAGATGGGGTAGCACAGACTACTCAGGCTCCACATCCTCTGCGTGAACCTCAATTCCTTCCCACAACATCTGCCTCCATAGATCCATCACTCCTGCAACCTCACATTGTCTAGCCAACTCCCTTTCTCGTGCTTCACTATACTTGAGTCATCTCTCTTCCCTCTCCTTTTCAGCCACAAGGTCCACCATCTTCCTCCACCCTAGCTTCCTTTCCCAGCACTCAGAGAATCTTATCCACCATAAGGAATGCTTCCAAACTTACTGTAATGATCAAGATCTTTATGGCTAAAGGGATAACACACAAAAAATGATCCTCTAGGATCCCTTAAGAACTCAAACTCAGCAACCTCTGGACAAGAATACGTAGAAATAACATATTCCAGGGTATAACTGGTCAACACTCTTCTCCACCAATGATCAACAACACGTGTCCAAGTCAGATCAGCATCCTGCAGCCTCTGATATTCATCTTGGGTCCACACACGAGATCTATAATACCAGTTTGATCTAGATGCATACCAAAATCCATTCATACAACTCCACTGGACAAAAAAAGGTCTCATACAACTCATGATACAGGTGTTCTTCTACCCATCTGCATGCATCAAACTCAGGTCTAGTACTAAATCTCTGAGAAAACTCATCCTCCATGCTCTTAAACCATGCTTTGACACTGTCCAAGGTCAAGCACTCTGTCATCACACATCATTCTCACAACAACTTTGAAAAGAGGTCCCAGCAATGGAACCAAGATGTAGTCATTTTTATGTACCCTTAGTACAACTTTCTAACCCCATGCACATCGTCCTATCACCCAGCGGGCACTGGGCACTCACCTGAGGCATGCATGGGTGTCAAGCCCCTCCTTTATGTGAGCATTGTGAGAAGGTTTTTCCATTGATGGGGGATGGTTTTAGAATGAGAATACATTTACTTAGTTAAAAGAAAAGTGGAAGGGAAACTTACAGATCCACATATTAATGCATTAAATGAACTAAAACATCATTTGTAATAAGCATGATGAATCAGATCTGAACCATGATAGTCACATTTAACAAGAGGGTTTACACCCTTAAACATGATATACAGAACAAACCCTTATATATATATTCATTTAGAGTGATTTTGGTAGCCATGTTACAATCAAAAGAGGTCATCACAGACCATACATATCAAAATACTAGGACTCATCTCTTACAGATCTTCCCTGGTATGATATTCTAGCTATGCCCTCCCATTTCATCCCTTACTATAGACCTAATGCCATACAGAGGCTTATTACATCGTTCATAACCCTTAGCACTAAGTGCTCTAAACCTTAGCACTACTGCAACATTTGGCTACCCATGTATCTTACTCTCTATGCATCCTTACTGTTCTCTCCTTCTATCACTCATTTCATCTTTCTTTTCTTTGCTTCCTAGCATCTCTCTCTATAGGTTCATCACCCACCACCATGCCTTCTCTCCTAAACAGATCACATGCCAAGTGTCAATGTGGTCCTCCAATTGTGAATGCTTATCCTCTTACAAGCCCTCCACTCTCTGTAATGATGTCTTTTAGGAATATTCCCTGTGTGGAATATTCTTATCTTGACCTCCAAGGTTCCAGGCTGGCACCTTATCCACTCAGCATGCCTAGTCGGGTCACGTTTTTCCTCAAGTGCCTTCAGAATGCCAAATATGGCTAAGTCCTATGAACCCCATGTTCTGCCTTCCATACACACCTTGGTTTCTCTAAAACCCTTCTTTCATAATTCTCATCCTAATAACAAGCCAACTCAAGGGAGAGAAATGAACATCCCAAAAGACATATCTGTAAGAGCATCAAACAATCCATAGCTTAAACTAATGATGAAGAATAGTATAGTACTAAGTCACGACTAAGAGGTTACTAAACTCTACTAATTTTTCTTATAGATGAGCTTCTGGTAAATCTAACTTTTAGTAAGGATAGAAGAGAAGACTTTATACGTAGTCACTGATTACAATCAACAAAAACTGCCCAAACAAGATTCAAGATCTCCTATATTTTATTGGGTAGATCGGTCTGAAACTAAAATATATATTTGAAATCTATAGGCTCTTCTTGAGTTAAAACTTATGCACAGGGAGTCCCTTTAAAGGAATACAATGACACATAAAACGGTCATGAAATCACACCTGAAGTAGTTAAATAATTTACTACCGAATTAAGGTTAAACCATGTTATTAAATGATCTCATCCTAATCCCAAACAGTTATTACCCATGATATATCAAGACCATATATTAACAAATATGCATGCAAAGTAGGTATAGTTTAAACTTGACTATATCACCCCTTAATGGAAGTATTGAGAATTTTAGTTGCATTTTCCAATCTTTTATACAACGTAATATCATTCAACGTCTAACTTAAACCCATATTTTTTGGTATACCAAGACCTTTCTTAGCACTCTCTTTATACACAAATACTAAGTATTCATAGTCACATTCTTTCTTGAGAGAAACCGTTGATATGGTAACCTAAAAAATAACAATAAACAAATACCCAGAAAGAGTAATAACATAGATTAGAAGGTCTAATTATACGTATTAAAAATTACAACTCCACAAAAGATAATCAACAGAAGGTACTTTGTATATTTCAAAGAAAATATGTAATAAAATAAATTGTCAAACCATTCCTGTGATTTTATAAAGCGTATGTCACTTTTGACACTTTCTTCCTGAAGAATCCCTCAACAAATCCTTCATCTTTTCATGCAATTAGAGCAGCATAATCTCATGAAGTTCGAACCCATATAGCCATCATTCATTCAAGTTTAATATGAATTTAAAATAGACATAAAACTAGATAACAAAACTAAATATAGCATAGAGGTTGTAATTATCTCACAAATTTATCATCCATCATGCATAGCTAAAGGGGGAGTTCAAAATAGCTACCAATAAAGAATAAACATTTACATGTGCTTAGCTTCCTCAAGAAGCTTCGTGCTTCCATAAGTTTTTCATTCATTTAATTTCATTCAATATTCTCAGTGCCATGTACGTGGCTCAATTTAAGCCTCACCAAATTCCTCCAAATTTGGTGATGGTGTTAAATTAGTGGGTCCGAGACTTTAGATAGCCAAATCTTATATTACAAAGTTTCATGGGTCACTCAATTGACCGCTAAATAATAAAATTTAAATTTTTAATCAATCCTAAAAACCCACTACATAGTTTACATGGAGTTACAATTCAATCGGTCCAAGGTTCGAGTAACAACTCAACATACCATTTCTAATTTTACATGGTGAGAAATAACAACTAAGAAATCATCATATACTTATCAACTATCATTCAGGTTTGGTCAACCATATTGATTCCATACAAGAAAGACCAATGAAATTGAGTGAGACATACTTACACAATTTAATTGATCATTCCAATTCTACTCTTTTCCATCACTATGCTCCATGTTAGATCCAAATCTTGATATCATGTTTGACATCATAGAAATGACTATAATAATGTCATTGTATATAATATTCAAGTATTCCATTTAAATGGTAAAATTTCCACTCTGAGGTGTTAGACCCAACCTCGTTGACACATTTAATGAAAAACGGATAACTTGCCAGCACCAAATGAAGACTTTTGTAGTGCCACATGGTCCTTGATATAATCAAACACTTGTAAGATTGGTCATTTATCAATCACAACAGTTATTTCTCGATAACAAAATGATGTAAATACCACCTATAAACACATTATTGTTGCATGTTTTTAACATTTTTATCAAGCCAATAATTCTAGCAAGTGAGATGAACTGGAATAACGATAATAGGTACATAAACTAGTAGTCCACCAATGTACCAAAAACATCGCACACAAAATGGTAAGAAAATTCCCACATCAGAGAAAAAAACAATAATACATCATAAATTCTAAGTACATTATGAGTGTTGAACGATAAACGTTATTACGTGGTTATACAATCAAATACAAGTGTACATATCATTTTCAGGATATGCATACGCACGTGTCACTGCATATACAGCTATGCAATAGAGTTTATTCTTTAGCTCTCATAATCCACTCTTCATTTACAACTTATCCCTTTTGAAGAAACAAACTGAATATGTGGGATGTGACATAAACATTGTCATCTTTCAATGTTGCTTTGTGTTTATTATTTCATTTTATTAAGTAAAAATTAGAAAGAAAAAACCCTATGGTACACCTCCATGTGTCAAGCGGTAAGAGTGTCTATGAGAATGTCCACTGCTAGTATCCCCAATATGCATGGATTGTCATCTTCTCTATCTATCTTGAAAGTCCTTCACTTACTTTGATAACACTACATTCTTGTTCTACAACCAAGAAATTTCTCCTGCCGCATGACAAGATGGTACGAAGACATCGGTATGGTGGGTGGTTTGTGCATGTAGTCCTAGGTTTTTCAATAAGGTCTTTCTAGATATTACAAAAAGGACAGAGAATAAATCCAAGTTCATCTTCCTAATGAGATCCCGCCACCTCATAGTAGTAGTTGTAAAAATAAATTTTGCAAAAGTGAATTAGTAGAAAAAAACATAAAGTGACAATTACTAACGTCTAAATAAATAATTCTAATCTAGGAAGTAGAGGAAGGATAAAAGTAAAAATACTCACTAGGATCCCATGTGACCCAATTAGGATCCACAACCACTCCTCCTCAGTCATTACATGTTCCTCCTCTACCTCCTCCTTCATCTCCTCTAGGTGAGCTGAATACTCCTCTGCCTACTCCTCAACTCCAGTGGCCTCTGTCTACTGCCCATTACCCTACCAAATAGGTTCTTACTCCTCACCTAAACCTAAATCTACCTCTTTCTCCTCCCCCTTTCTCCCTACTATATAATATCTAATCTACAAGATATATGGTGGTATATCTTTTCCTCTGGAATTTATCTCAGGTATGACTCTAGGTGTCTCAATCGTAATTCTAGGAACCATCATTGTTTATCTCAGTCGATGCATGCAACTAGCTTTTTCCTCCCTACAACCTCTAAACATAATTCCAACTATAATAAGAGCATCAACAAAGGGTAATCCAAAATATTGGGCTACCCATGCAACTATATGAGTCTCTACCTGACTTTCATAGTCAACTAATTGTGTATTGGATATGCAAGCAGTCAGGGTGACTTTCTCCTCTCTCCCCACTACCATAACATACCCTGGTATGGTTGAACCACCATGGCAGGAGTGGTCAAAGTACCTATTTCCTATGGTGTGCCTCTAAGAGGGACCATATCCACCCATCTATCTTCTCTGATGCATGTAGGGTCTACTTTCCAAATGCCCCTTTTGTAGGGGACTACTCTCTCATAAATCCAAGACATGACCAATGTCGGATGACTTAGGGAAGTAGATCAACATCTGGTAATCTAATATAAGTCATGATAAGTATCTCCTAACATATCCACTCCCCTTGGAAACCTCTCACCATGTTACTCGATGTTCTCTATGATAGGCACCCACTAGAATAAAAACATAACTTCCCCCTTATCCCCAATCAAATGCGAGGCCAAGATACCAATGATGGCATTACTTAAAGTAAGAATATGGGAACCTTCCATTATAACCAATTTGACTCCATGTTTGGCATTAGTTTCAAGTGCATGTGCATCCCCCAAGTAAGTGGCCTATCAGTGAGCCTTTTCTGATGAGCTAGTGCTCTTGAGCACCAACTTCCTCCCCATGACAAGAACACCCATTATTCGATATACATCCTTTAAGGTTATCTTCAAATCTCCATGAACGTTAGGGAATTAGAAAGTGTTTTGATCTGTCTCCCAGTATGTCAACAAATCACAAAGTATCTGACGTTGTTGGGGTAACTATCCTGGTCTTTGCTAGCCTCCGTATCCCTACCCTCTCCAATATCCATATTCGATTTATTTCAATAAAGGAGAACTCTAACAAGCCACTCCTCTCTATCTCTAATCCATATAACATAATTCCCTTGCATCCAAAAAAACATAAAAGAAAAAGAGTTTTGTAGTCTTTTATTTCCACCAAATGCCTAGGAGCATTGGCACTTCATCAGATAGATCTGACTACTCACCCAAATCCCACGAAGCTACCAAGTCCCTCCTTTGTACTGACTTAACAAGGTATTAGCATGCATGTTCATGATTACCAATACCAAGCATTCATTCAATCATAGATCATTATAGTTATCACAAGGAAACACGTGTAATAAGGAAACATGACATATCTAACCCTAACTAAGATCAATTGCACTACATGATCACCATGCTTAGATACATCCATTACCAGAATCCAACCACAATGATCCATAATAACCAAAATATTACATAGCAGAAGTCAAATACATAACTGTAGTCACCAAAAATTCATGTGTGTTAGAACATCATATAGGCATAACTCTATTACATCACATGGTGTCCAAAATAATGCAGTATAATACATATATATAGGGTTGGGGGACTTTCCCTTCACCACCTATGCATTCCCAAAATATCTTGCATGATCAAAATAGCCATATGTGTATACAAAAGCATCTATATAGCATGCATGCTTTCTAAAGGCTTAATAATATATCAGTCCTATAATCTACTTTAACTCATATTCTTGGCTCGATCCATGCATAACCTTTGATCTTTACATGCATGTGCTTTATCTCCCAACATAGATGTTCCTTATCTCAAAGTATTCATGCTTTCTTCAAAATCTAGAACATTTCTTGAATGCCACTCAATCTCAGCATTTTCTATTTTTAGCCCATGGCTCCAAAATTGGCCAAGTTCAGGATAGTTCTTGCTTGGGCACGAGCCTTGGCACATTGTGTGTTTTGTCCTATGGGTGCCCCTTCGCACATGCCTTGTGCGCACCTTGCATCCTCATGCACGGAATATACTTAGTATAAATCTAGTGTGTAACACGTGTAATAGATTCTGATTGGCATGTAATAAATTCGTAATGAACTAAAAACACTAGCAAAACCAACAAAACATTATTTCTTTGCCTTAACCACCATAAAAAATTGTGATAATTACACAACCACCCCTCTTAGTAGGGTGCTAAAAATAGTGGTTTGCAGTGTGAAACCACCATGACAGTTATGAAAACCACCCCTTTAGATAGAGAGACAGTTGCACAATCGTCATGGAAATTGTGTTACCGCCATGATGATTGCGTGACCACTGCTCTCCGTAAAGTAATGCTTTCATAACTGTTGTGGTGGTTGTATTGCCAAATTTGGGTCATGCCCTTTCAACTCAAAAACATTAAATAAATTGATAAAACCCAAAAATTACCCCAAATAAACTACAAAACCTATAAGGTACCCCCATAACAAACATTATATCTATAAGTTTGTTAAAAATATCCCCTAGGGATGATTCCAAGAAAAAGTTGAAGTTTAGGGAACCAAAGAAACATTGATAACTTACTTGTTCTTACCCCTCTTCTATTTTTGTTGGGTTGGCCCCATCGTATCTGAATCTTCATCATTTTTACTATATGCACGAGTAAAACGGTCACTAGAAGTCTAGAGATCCAAATTTAGCAAAGTTACAAAGCACAAATGATTTTTAAAAATGGATTTTTTTAATTTAAAATGGCATTATATAGTGAATATTTTTATTTTCTAATGTTGTTTTGAGTGAGTATATGTAGAGATGGCACGCATGTAGCAGGTATATTTCTCACCCTGCATGAATGGTAAGTAATTTCATATATTGTCATTTTTTTTTTAAATCCTAAAAAAAAATTATTAATGCACTTGATTCCTGTTTTTCTTTTACATGTAGTGAGAAGGCTTGACTAGCATCGAACCAACGTGCAGTTAGATAAGGTAAATTTATAACCATTCCATTTGGGAGCACCATTCTTTGAGATCATGTTTTATCCCATTCATGACTAAAACATAATTCTAAGGGGGGGAATATGTATGCACCTAAAAATGCACAGTGTAACACAGAAAACATGATGTCTCTTACGATGAGAAAAACCTCTTCTAAGGTAAAATTGAAATCTAGATATTTTGCTCTCTTATTGTCATTCCCTCTATGACTTTGTTTAACCTTTTTTCTAAGATAAAGACTTCATTTTAATTTGTAGACCACTTTCAGCCCATTTTGCGCTTATCTGCCTACGTTGGTTACACAACCGCCATGATGGTTACACAATCACCCCTCTTTCAACAAGGGCAGTCATGTTGCCTTATAACATAAAATTAAAAACATGTGTTTTTTAATGCATGTTTTGATTCCAACGTGATTATATCTTGCATTTCTTGGCCAATTTGGCTAAAAATAGGCTCATTGGATTAGTTTTTTCTTATCTTCTTACTAAATTTATAATGTTAATTCCTTCTCCTTTGGTTGAGTTGTCATTTATTGATAAACTTGTATTTGACATATTCTTTCCCATGAGTCTACTAAAATCACATTTTTACTCGTATGATGGGTTGGACATTTGATATTTTTAATGAAGTGTTATGTTATTTAAATTTGGAGAGGGATCACACAAATAAATTAGTACATTTATTTTATTCTTCCTTTCTTCTCACATTCGTTCATTTCCTTTACACCAAGCTATCCATAGCCAATGTTCTTGATTTCTTTGTTGTCATTCACCATTCTTATATCCTAGGATCAATTAGATTTCATCATTAGAATATGATATAAATATGAGGATATAACAAGTGCATCTCACCTCTGGTACTCTCTCACAACATGTCTACCTTCAACGTTGCCTCATGCTCAGGAGCTATGTGGTTGTATTCGAAGATTTTACACTTAGGAAGCTGAGAATTCCAAGTTTGAACCCTAAGAACTCCCATCGGGTACTACATCTCTAAGTATATATCCTCCAGGGGCTCCTCCACCTCGAATTCAACCCTTTTTAAATGGTTCTTCCTTCTAGTATTAGGTGTCATTTCTCCTACAACTCTTTACCCTAAGTACTCTATCTCACCACATTTTGTTATCCAAGCACTACAAATCCTAGCTATTCAAATTCACCCACAAACCCTTCTCATCACACCCTACCTATTAGCTCATAATCGTCTCAAGACAAGGGCCCACACATAACTTTGTACACACCCTACTCTGGTTTGTTCTTCTTTTCTCTCACTCTTTTTCACAAAGATGCTCGATAGCTCGATTGCTCTAAGTTCTCTTTGAATACAAGGTAGAAAATGACTTCAAATTTCCCCCTTTTTATACTTTTTCATACCTCAACAACCTAATTTTTCCACATAACACACTTTTTCTCTCTTTAAAACTTTTAAGTCACTTTCTGATTTATTTCACAACTTCCTTTCACGCACTGTAGTCGTAACCTTCTGGCACACCTACTACTTCTTGACCACAAACCTCCTTATGCATGCCTTCATGTGCTAAAGTACATAATCCTATATATCCCATACTAAGTAGTTTCCCATAATGCTACCTACCTCATGTTACATTGCGCGATCATTCTTCTCACATTGTCTTCAAATTGAGCGATTTTCTTAAGATCACTTTCATTCATAACACTTATACCACCTTTCTCTCTCGTGCTGATTTGTATTTAAATCTCAGTACTAATAGATTCAGTTTTCTTGTACCTTCTTCACCCCACACTAAAATTATGTGTGGTCCTCTATGCTTTAACTCAATAGAGAATAATCAGCTTCATACGCATAAGCGTGCTTACTACTACAAAACATTGAACTGAAGTGACAAATCATAACAATAATTGAAAGTAAACACATAAAAAAGAAACCTAATATGAATGGAAACACCACCTTATTACAAACACCAAGAAGCCTTATTTACAGTAGGGATTAAGCTTACTCCCATTAAATTAGTCAGGCAATAAGGTGTCATCCAGCGCCTGTAACTTACAAGCGCCTGATTCAAGTATCTTGGTTACTACAATAGGTCCCAACCAATGCACTTTCAATTTTCCTGGGTGACACGTAAACTTTGAATCATACAGAAGGGCCATCTTTCCCACTTCAATTGTTTTGTTCCTTATGTTCCTATTATGTCATGCCTTCTGTCTCACCTTCTTAGTCATCTAAATCCAACAAGAAATTGTGTTCCGCTCATCTCATTGAATTAGTTTTTTAATGTGTTCTTCAATAGCTTGCTCATCATCCAATCCACCTGCACATGTAATGCATAGGGACGATAACATAAATTTGACAGGCAATATAGCCTCCGCGCCAAACACTAATTGAAAAGGTGTGGCCTTATTCAACCTTTTATAAGTAGTACTATATGCCCAAAGTACAGTTGACACTTTATCATCTCAATCTTTTCTTCTAACAACATAGATTTTTGTCAATGTCTGTCTCATAATCTTATTGAAAGATTTTGTAGCACCATTAGCATGTGGGTGATAAGGATTAGTCTTATGGTGTGCCACCATAAACTCTACCAAAATAATTATGATTGTCTCAATCAAGAAATGAGTTCCTTTATCACTTTTTAAGCTCAATGGACATCCATACCTACTAATGATATTCTCCCATAAGAATCTTGATGTTTTTATTATTTTACAATCCTTTTTAGGTGTTGTCTCTACCCATCATGTCAAATAATTTGTGCAAGTAATAATATAGCATGTGTCAATCCTATGTGTGGGTGGTGAAATATGACCTACAAAGTCAATAGCCCACTTCTAAAAAGGTTCAACACTTGCAATATGCCAAAACAAAATCTTATCTCTAGTTCCATCTTTTCCAAGGTGTTGACAATGATCACATTCCTTGACATATTCCTTCATGTCCTTTTAGAAAATTTCCCAGAAACTTCCAACCATCAGAATCTTGTGCAATGTAGCATCACCATCATAATGACCTCCTGCAATCCCACCATGAGCTTCTTCTCTGATATCCTCACATTCATGTTCTAGAACAAAACGGCACAAAAATTCATCACGACCCAACTTTTACAAATCTCCACCAATCAACTGATAAGGTGCCACATGTTTTTCAAGTTGATTCTTCTCTAATGTCTTCATTCCTTCATGTACATATCCAATGTGTAAAAATATTGCAATATCCTCTAAATCTACGGGTGAGTGGTTTAACCTGAAAATTTGTGCATCTAGCATTATGTCCTCAATGCTCTACGTGTCCTCACCAAACAAGATCCTTGACAAATGATTGGGCCTTGAATTTCTCTTTCCTTATTTTACAAAAACTGTGAACTCAAAATTTTGAAATAGAAGCATCCATCTGCAAATGCGCCCTTGCAAAACAGGTTTTTTGACAAAATACTTAAGTGCTATATGATCTGTATAGAAAATGAATGGTTTTTCTAATAAGTACTTCTTGAACTTGTGTAGTACATAGATCATAGAAAAAGCTTTGTGCTCAATAGTTGTATAATTCTACTCCGTAGGTGCCAAATTCCTGCTAGAAAAATAGATAGGATTATCCACGATTCCTTCTCCTGGTTGCGCCAACACTGCGCTAATTGCCTTTTTCGTCAAACTTTACATGATAATCCTACTCATCTTCCACATATTGTTCATGCTTTGATTATTGCTAAAATCTCTCGTGATGTTGCTTCGGCACCTCTTGTCGGTTCTTCCTTGGCTATCATGGCCTCCACCTAACCCCTTCATATTACCATTACCATTCCCATTACTACTACTCAAATCATTTAACCCAATGTTTCTAATGCAAAACCTGGTGCTTCTTCAAATATGCATGATTTAAATTCTTTATATCATGATTTGTAAACTCAAACTCGTCAACTTCAATTGGCCACTTCTCACACACCTCCATCTCTGGATTCCATATTACTACTTCATACTCCTTTCACACCTGCCATTTCCACTTATTTGTTTCCCCTTAATTTTTTCACTCCCAAGTTTCCCATTCTCAAAGTCCATTAGGACCCTTAAGAGAATCTTTTAGCATTTCATGTAGCATGTCTATATTATGCAGATGGTCACACTTTACTAGCAAAGCTCTTTCCTCGTAGTCTTCAAGATTATGCAATGTGTTGGTTCTATGATCTACCTGTCTACTCAGCAACATATTTTACACATTTATTTGATGCTTTTCTCACTCACTTCTCTATTAATATCGGCTCTAAAATATCATATGCTCAACTCATGAAAATTAAGCAAGGATCTAATAAACATCTAGCAGATTATGTCATGCGATATAAGAACAAATTAGCTAAGATGTATAATTTTCTTGTGGACTCTGAACTTAGATATTTATTTGTCCAAATTCTATTACTGCCTCTCCAGGAAAGTGTAATCTTTGAGACATCTCCATCATTCGATCATTTTTGTCATACTCTTAAGTTATGTGAAACTAAACTATTATCTATAAGAAAGCTTAAGTATCATGAGAAATCTTCATCTTCTACACATTTTTAAAGAAAATCAACTTTCAAGCCATCTACAAAACATATTGAATTTAAATCAATTGTCAATGTTGTATCTAATCCTGAAAAGCTTCAATGATAACCACCTAATTGTATGTTTACTAAATTTCCTTGTGCTCCACATATTCTACTATCGTAACTTTTCCAGAGAAATCTTATTACACTTCCTCCTTTTTTCAATCTGGGCCCATCTCATCCTAAAGGTCACAATTACAATGAAAATTTTAGATACGACTATTTTCCATGCATTGGGAATTTTATAGATCGATGTTTCAAACTTTGAAATCTTATTCAAGATCTTATCGATAATAATGCAATCGAGCTTCCTGAGACTACAACTTTTGTGTTGGTCAATGAAAATAAAAATATCAATATCTTCAACAATCCTCTTACTAACGTGACAAGTAAGTGGCTGACTCTTCATCCAATCATACATATTGCACAGTTTCTCCTCTTGCATCGGAGGATCTTGATTTTCTAGTTTCTCATGTTGAGACATCTCCACCGATCATTACATTTTCTAATCATGACTATCATACTACATTATCTTCTGGCACATTACATATCAGTGCTTCTATTGGATCTATTTCTATCAATAAAACTATGTTTAATCCATCATTTTGCATAAGAACATGTTTCATTGCACTTCTTGTCACTATTAGTTATCCACTCTCGCGAATTTTAAATTTTGCACTTCTCTAAAACCATTTTGGGTTGATGTTTCCAATTACATTATCAAATACTTTACTTGTGAGGGTAGATACTCTAGGTTGAATATTTTCCATTTCAAGTTGCTCAATCATTTTAAGAATGGTAGACATGTTCATATTCCTAATTTATTAAATGAAATCTTGAAAACAATGTCATTTTATTTCCTATTTAAACACCTCATCTATTGTCTTTTGTTTATCCATGTGTACCCCTGAACTTGTATTTCCTATTATACTATTGAACATTTCCATTATGACTTGAACTTATGACACATATATTAGTTAATATAATTATTACTAAGTTTACTTTATTTTGTGGATTATGGGTATGCATTTATTCTTCTGGATGCAATGTGATGTTAAATAGTTCTTTGAATAAATGTTAGCCTTGATTGCTAAAGATTTTGTATGTGTATCCACTAACATGCAGCCAAAGGAAATCATTCACAACGTAGAGGTCATCCATAGCAACTGACATGTAGCCAAAGGGACCCATTCCACATACCAAGCCTGTAGCCAAAGGAGGTCACACACATGATATAAAGTTGTGATTCTGAGGAGCTTGAACAACATGTGACACTTTTCTGAGCTTGCACGTGTTGATAGAGAAGTAGTTATGCAAGACAAGGAAGAAGATTCAATGCCATCACTTGATTATGCATTGCAACTCAAACAAGGAACTAGTTGATTGAATTTATAATTTAATAACTGGTTGTTCAATCGATCAGTTAGTTAAGTTATGTGATTGTATTAGAACATCTCCTAAATATTTTTGTTGCATGCAAATTTTTGGATTGTTGGTTAGGATATTTTACTGAAGCCAATTGTAACTCCTAGTATGAATCTATCTCTTCACGCCTTTGTTGTAATGAAGGATATAAAAAGGAAAGATTAATGTTGTAAAGGAAAAGTAATAGAGTAAGACAGATCGATCCATACATAGAGAATTTTTTGCATTCTTCCATTTGTAATCTTCATGATGATGAAATAAGAATTTGAGTTCTATTAATTTGTTGTAGACATAGGCCTTAGGAGGGATTATCACCCAAGGCAGGGCCCACTTGTAGTTTTCTAACCCTCTCCTTTTGTTTGTTGTTTTAATTCATTGCTTGTTAGAATTGCAGTAGTTCCTTCCTTTATTTGTATTCTATTTTTACATGATTTTTCATAGCCATAGTATTTACTTCCAGTCATAGTTTAGTTCATTTCCAGTATTGTTATTTCCTAATTGTAGTGACAACAATTTACCTTTACACTCCTCAAACATCTGTAACTATGCATACAACACTGGCAATATTGAAAGTTTACGTCCCTAGGTCTGATAATTAAATGATTGTAGATTAATGAACAACATATTAATTGTTGCAAGTTAATTTGCACCACCATTTTTGGCACCATTTTCAGGGATACTACCAAGTTATAAGGTTTTTGAAGAGGTTTTTCTTTCTTAGAGAAGTTTAGGTTTTAGGGAATTCACTTCTAACCCCCCTACTAATTTTCAATTGATAGACTTGAGTAATTGATGTATGCACCCCCTAAGGGATGCCCATGGTATATTTTTACCTAATCCACAAGTAGCACATATCTCTTCATATACCTATGAGGATTCTAAAGAAGAAACCTCAACTGTAACTAGGTTTGTTTATTCGAAGACAATCCTCCAAGTGAAGGCTTTGTAAGTTACTCCTAGAGCAGCCAGAGATGGCAAAAGAAGTAAATCATAATGCTTCAAAATGGGGCAACCACCTTTGAGTTCCCCATCAATGAAAACAATGCAGTTACTATCATGAAGAATATTTCTCCCTCACCTTTTACCAACTTTCATGGATCCATGTCAGAAGACCCAAACACCTTTCTATTTGAGTTTGATGTTCTGTGCAGGAGTTATGATTATACTATTGATGCACATAGATTGAAGTTATTTCCTACTACACTCAAGGATGTAGCCTTGAGATGGTTCATGGGATTGGGAAGAAATTTTGTAACCACTGTGGGCACAAATGAAGGAGAAATTCCTTTATAAGTACCAGGATTATTGCAGACCAAGCAACAGAGGAGGTGATGAAATCTACATAATGGCACAAAAAGAGGATGAACCATTGGAAGACTATTTGGAAAGGTTCATGTTCTGCGTTCAGAAGTCAAGGCACACCGAACTACCACCTGAATCTCTCAAATTACTCTTTTTGAAGGGACTCAATGAGGAGGACATGGATGCTTTGGATCTTATAGGAGTAGGAGACATTTCAAAAGAAACTTTTGCAGACATCTGTGAATCCTGCAAAAATTACTCAAGAGATACTATGAAGAGGGTAAGAAGTGTAAGATCAAGAGGTGGATCAGCTACCAAAACAATTGGGGACATATCCAAGTCAGAGATTGTCAACATGTTTAAAAACATGAAGTAGAAGATTTTCAATGACATGGATAATCAATTATATGCTCTACACACCAAAAATAAAAAAGGAAGATGTAGAAGCAACACTCACAGAGGACTACCATGCATGTAAAAGGAAGAAATCCAATTGTACATGTAGAGAATTTACCAGCATTACTCAAGAAAGGGAGGCTTCACCTGATTTCAAGATGTTGGAGATAGAGTATGGGAAAGTTTTCTATTCTGCTTGAAGAAAACCATGGCCACCGAGGCAAGGAGGTATGACAAAATACCCTATGTATTTATTTCAACATTTGTCTAACAATTCATATATGCAACCCCCACCTTGGGCTAACCCTCAAGGTTGGGCCCCATATCCTAACCAATACCAACAACAATGGAAACCTCAATTCCAAGGCCGACCATAGTAAAAATGGCAACAACCTCCTCAATCATGGCAACAACCTTGGAGAGGAGGACAACAGTGGAATAACCCACCTCCAAATTACCAACAATCCTATCAACAACCTCCCTATCCATAGCAGCAAGTTCCGATGCCAACCCCCCAAGTAGGCTCTTAACTAAAATATACCCAACTACCAGCTCAGCCAACGCCTAACCCAAACAATAAAGCTACTCAGCCAGCCTATTCCACTGAACCAGCTCAATACCCTACCTATTTTTTTGATATCAACAATATCCATCTTTACTCAGGAAGAGCACTTCCTCCACCAGCTGGACCCACCATTACTAATATTGATGAGAAATCACAGACGTTGTAGGATGATATGTAACAAAGCAATAAAACTACATATAGATCCACATTAACAGAACAAGATGTTGCATGCTAGTTTGCAGCAACTTGAGAAAAATTCCAGCAAAGGTAAAATGTAGGGTAATGAGCCACCATTTCTTGAAAGGTTATAAGAAAATAAGACTGACCTCAAATCATAATCATAATCTGACTCTGATTTTTCAACCAACTAAAAGACATTTGTGTCAAAATTCCATTGATTCAAGCTATTAAGGATGTGCCCATCTATAAAAAAAATTGGTTAAAGATCTATGCATAAAGAAACCAGACAGAAAAAGGAAAGATCCAACTACTGTGCAGGTCATTGGACAATTAGTAGATATTATGCTTGGGAACTCAATTCTTCCTAAATACATACATCTAGGCAATCCTTTGGTAAATGTCACAATTAATGAGACAATGATCAAGAACACATTAATTGACTTAGGGGAAATAATAAATGTAATGACAAAATAAATTATGGATGACTTGAAGCTAGAAGGACTAAGACCAACAGCCATAGTCTTGCAGCTTGCGGACAGATCAACAATTAATCCTAAAGGAGTCTTGGAGGAAATAGTAGTGGTGGTAGAATTTTGGGAGTACCCTACTGATTTTATTGTTCTTCAACCAAAAGAAAGCTTGGGAGGATATCCTATCATCTTGGGAAGACCATGGTTGGCAACTACTAACACATTCATAGGATGCAGATCTGGTAATATGATTATCTCTTATGGAAGTGACACAAAAAATATCATATTTTACCCCCCTACACAACCATTCAATGAAGAAGACCAAACCATTTGGGTTGAAGAGCCAAAAGAAGACCAAAGCTTAGTTCAGCAGCTCATGATGTTAGATAGGTCATGCACAATTGAAGGGAAAGAAGAAGATGTTTTTTCTAATGTCTTGAAAAATAATTATGGGAAGAATGAAAATGTAGATGGAAAACTATGGTGTATAAGTTGTCTTAAAAATCAAATCCTATCAAAGCAAATAACTATGAACATTCTAGGTAAAAAATTCATCCTTCATCAACTTCTTCCACATGATTGTATACTAAATTATATAAGCAACAGTGTATGCTCTATCAGACTGTGATAAAGATGGATTCATCACAGTGAGAAGTAAGAAACGAGGACTAAAAAGTCTTGAAGAAATTCCAGAATCACTCTGTAGTGATAAAAAGAAGTAGATTGGAAGCTGGGAAGCTTCCACCTCAAGAATCACAAGGCCACTACTAGAAGAACTGCAAATGTTGGAGTTCCCTATAGAAAAGGTAGACTATCCAAGAGAGAAGTAAGAGAAAAAGAGACTGAGAAAGAAATTGTAGATGGTACACAAAGGATTTTAAACCATTCGGCAACTACATCACCAAAACTGTTTTAATGAAGGTCATTTCTTGGAATGTCAGAGGGATCAATGGGGGGCCTAAAAAAAGAATGCTTAAGGAAATTAAAAGATCAAACAGGCCAAGCATCCTTCTTATTCAGGAAACTAAAATGAAAAGTAAAGCTGTTGAAGATTGCAAAAGATATTTATGGGAGAATGTTGCCTTTGCTGCTGTTGATTCTCAAGGAGCTTCTGGAGGCTTAGAGATCTTCTGGGATACCAAAATTGTTAATGGTAATGTTATTTCTTCCTCCCAGAATCATTTAGCTATAATTTTTAAAAGCCTTGAGAATAATTCTAGCTGGATTCTTTCCAATATTTATGCACCCAATACTGTTGCTAGTAAAAGAAATTTATGGAAGGAGTTAACCTTGTTTCAGAATAATGTTGAGGACATGAACTGGTTGATAATGGGAGACTTCAATACTCCTTTAAATCCGGGAGAAAAATTTGGGGGGAACTCTGAATTTTCTATCAGTATGGAAGAATTTGCTGACTTCATCTCGACTCTTAATCTTATGGACATAGAACTTCATGGTAATCAATTTACCTGGTCTAACAGAAGATTTGGGGAGAACTTGATACAGGTTAGACTAGATAGAGCTCTCATTTCTACTAATTGGATCTTAGATCAGAATTTTCATCTCTCTTCTCTCCCCAGAACGGGCTCTGATCACAATCCTATTGCCCTAAATTTCTTCAATTGGTCAAAACCTTTTCACTGCAATTTCAAATTTGAGAAAATGTGGCTTGAGCATGAGGATATTCTAGACAGAATTAAAGAGTGGTGGTATTGGGAAGGCACAGGGACGGCCCAATTCAGGCTTCTACAGAAGTTGAAAAATGTAAAGCAAAAGGTTAGAATCTGGAATAAAGAGGTTTTTGGGAATATTTTTGAAAAGAAGAAAGAACTTAAGCAGCAGCTGGAAGAGCTTGAACTTAAATTTTCCTTGAAAGGTATGACCCTAGAGGATCATCAACAGGAAAAAAATCTTCTCTCAGATCTGCATAATATAAATAGCCATGAAGAATCCTTTTGGAGAATGAAGTCTAGAGCTCTTTGGCTAAAAGCAGGAGACAGGAATACAATTTTTTTTCATTTGACAACCCTCAAGCATAGAGCTTGTAACAGAATTACTGAAGTATCTAAGGAAAATGGGAGCATTACTAAGGATTCTGAAGATATCAAAGAAGAAGCCCTCAAATTTTACAAGAATCTGCTCACTGAGAATAATTCCTACAATGAACAAGCGGCCTCCTTTCTCTTAGACTCCATTCCTAATAATTCACTACCTGCTGAGAGGTTTAAGAGTCTTTCCAAAATAGTCACCATTGAGGAATTGAAAAAGGTTGTTTTCACTTTAGAAGGGGATAAGGCTCCGGGCCCCGATGGGTTTTCGGCCAACTTCTTCCAAAGATGCTGGGAAATATGTTCTGAAGATCTATTGAAAGCTGTTAATGAGTTTTATAGAACTGGAAATCTTATCAAAGAATTAAATAATACACATATTGTGCTTGCTCCTAAGAAGTTGGATGCAAAGGACTTCAAATATTTCAGGCCAATCAGTTTGGTCAATGTAATATATCGGATCTTCACAAAGATTCTAACCACTAGGATGCAACCTATTCTTATGGAGATTATTTCACAACAGCAGAGCGGATTCATTCAGGGAAGAATTATTCAGGATGGAATTATCATGGTCCATGAAACAATCCATTCTATGGATAAAAGTAAAAAAGAAGGGATGGCTATCAAGCTAGACATGCATAAGGCCTTCGACAGAGTCTCCTGGAAATTCATGGATGAGGTCTTATCCAAGTTTGGTTTTCAAAATAAATTCAGGAAATTTATTCATTCTTGTATTTCTACTTCTAGATTCTCAGTGGTTGTTAATGGGGAACCGGTTGGTTTTTTTTCCAGCAATAGAGGAATCTAGGCAAGGGGACCCAATCTCCCCTTTATTGTTCATTATAATGGCTGACAGTTTAAGCAGGTCTATCTCAAAAGCTATTAGTATTGGCATGATAAAGGGCTTTCTACCAACTTCTGGTAACCAGGTTTCCTCTCATCAGTAGTTTGCTGATGACACTCTACTTCTTCTGATGGAATCAATAATTGAGGTAAAGGCTATCAAAACTATCCTTAGATTTTATGAGGAAGCCTCAGGAAAAAAAGTTAATTTTGACAAAAGCTCTATATATTTCTTCAATAATCCTATAGAAAGGCAAAGAAAGATTGCTAATATTCTCGGATGCACTATTAATTCATTACCAGCTACTTATTTAGGTCTCCCTTTGAGTACTGGCAAGATTTCTAATGAGGTCTGGAATGATCTTATTAAGAGATTTCAAAAAAAATTGGCTGGTTGGAAAGGAGCTCTACTTTCAAGCGCAGGCAAGTGCTTATTGATAAAAAGCACTCTTCAGAACCTGCCTATTTATATCATGTCAATGTTCAGCATACCAGCAGCAGTGTCGAACAGTATTGAAAAAATTCAAAAGCACTTTTTATGGCATGGTACTGAGGACAGGTTCAGGTATCATTTAGTGGCTTGGGAGCAGGTATGTAAACCAAAGAGGCTTGGGGGGTTAGGTATCAAATATATCAAACATATGAGTGCTGCTCTTATTGAAAAGTTAGGTTGGAGACTTATAAAAGAACACAAGCCTTGGACAGAGTTGGTTCAGATCAAATACCTTTCCAACCAAAGCAAGATCTCCTTTATTTCTGATCAGTTTCTTCTGAATGGTTCTATTTTCTGGAACAATGTTCTACACAGCAGACATATTCTCTCTCAGGGATGTAGCTGGAAACTTGGGGATGGTCAAGACATTAATTTCTGGACTGATAAATGGACTGATATTAATTGGATTTCATCTTATGGCCACATTAAAGACAACTTAATTACAAAGTATGGGCACAAAATACAGGGCTATATTGAGGTGGATGAAAACAAAAGAAAATGGAAACAACTCAAAGTTGAGGAGGATAATGTGCAGACTGATGTTTCATCTTTGTAGAATCAACTTTCTCTAATTCATATTAGTAATCAAAATCATAAGGATGAGCTCATTTGGAAAGATTCTTTTGATGGAGAATACTCAGTTAAATCGGGCTACAATTCTTTCTTTGCCTCTATTGAAAGTGAAATTAATTGGCATAAGCTGTGGATGCCAGAGCTAACCCCTAGAGTGAACTTTTTCTGGTGGCTCATCATTAAAGGCAAGATACTGACTAATGAAAACCTCATTAGGAAGGGATTCATCATGCCGAATAGGTGTTGCATGTGTCAGAAAGATGTAGAAGACATAAAACATTTATTTCTTCATTGTAAGTACACTTCCAAAATTTGGCATCTTGTTTTTGAAAAATTTAATCAGAAATGGATCTTTCCCCTTACTTGTCTTCAGGCCTGGGAACAATGGGACTCTCCTTACAAAAATTGTGTGGTGAGGAGATTATGGCAACTAGTTTTACCTCACACCATGTGGCGAGTTTGGAAGGCTCGTAATGATGGCATATTCAGAAATACTAGAAAGTTATGCAACAAAGTCTACAAAGAAATTATCATTGCTGTGCAGGACAATATTGCAAGATTTAAACCTCCTAAAAATAGACCTTTCCCTGAGGAAGAAGAGTACATTTTGGCTGCTTGGAATATTGACACTGTCTTCAAAAAGAATAACAATGGTATGGATAGATCCACTGTCCGATGGATTAAGCCTCCCAATGCTTGGCATAAGTTGAATTTTGATGGGGCCTCAAAGGGCAATCCGGGAGATTCTGGAGGTGGAGGAGTCATCAGAGATCATAGAGGCTACTTTGTTGCTACTTTTTCTGGGAAAATGGGTAGGCATACTAATCATTACTCTGAAGCTCTTGCTGCTCTGTGGGGAATAAGGCTAGTCAGGGATTGTAATATTCTGAATATTATTATTGAGGGTGATTCACTGAACATCATCAATCTCTTAAACAATAAGCAACCCCCCAGCTGGTCAATTAGATATTTTATTGTTGAAGCTACTGATATATGCAAGAGTTTTGAAAATGTTAAAATCAATCACACCTATCGAGAAGGCAATAGGGTCGCAGATGGTTTGGCAAACTTTGGGGTTAACAATACTTTTCAAACTTGGCTAAGGGGGGACATTCTTCCCACTCAAGTTAATAAAGACATCATCAATGATTTACATGGCTTGGAAAGTAATCACTAATGGCTGTAATGTTGATGCTAAGGAGTAGATTTTTAAGTACAGAATGATGACATCATCTAAGATTTGTGTGATTTGTGTGATTTGTGTGAACTGGACAGCCATCATTACTTGTCATAGGGAGAACGCTAAGGAGCGGGTCACTAATTACAAAGTTAGGTCTAATAATTACTTCTTTTATCACGAATGGGAGAGATTCAAAAACAAAGCTAAGACTGATACGCATAGTGCTAAAACTTTTACTGTTGTGGGCAGAGTCACTGGAAAAATGGGGGGTCTGCCTTGCAAGATAGAACCCACCCATAATCCAGCATGGAAAGAGGATGCAGGGCTCTGGAACTATCTTCAAATTGGGGGTCTTGTGAATTTTATTGAAAGAATACAAGGTTTTGATCAGGATATTTCTATTAAATTTACGTAGGGATGGAAGAATCGGGTTGTTAAGTACAGCAACATTGAGGTTGAGATAACAGAGGAGCTTATCACTTAGGTCACGGGGCTCAGTCTTGATGGCACCAAATTCTTTAACAAGAAGGTGGACAGAGAGGTGGAGGCAAAGAAATTCCTGGACGAAGGGGAAAATCTTGAATTTGTGACAGCCGGCATCAAGTTGACTTCGATTCCTGAGCCTTTTGCTGAGCTCGCCAGGATGGTTGTTAGGTATGTAACTCTTGAGGGGAGATTTGTTACTATTCCTCAAAAACATTTGATATTTCTTAACCACTTTCATAGAAACATAATCATCAGCTTCCCTCATTACTTGATAAACTCGCTGGAGAAATCCGTTCGGGAAGTGCAAAATCATACTAGGGCAGTTCCACTCCATCAAGGGCTAATTCTTCTTATCCACCACCACTGCTCAACCTGTCCCCGCTTGGATTCTGCTCCTCCCTCTCCCTTCATTCCTCCCCCTGCCCCCACTACCTCCATTCCCCCCTGCTCGAAAGGAAGATTGACATTGCTTCGTCTAGCAAGAAAAGGAAGGGTATGAAAACCAAGGTCCCTGCTTCTCAGAGGGTCCTTAGAAGTCACAAAGACCTCGAGCTTGCCGAGAGCCTATTGCACATCAGCCATCTGGTGGAGGAGCCTAAGGAGGAGGATTTGTTGGTCAGAGTGGGCAGGATGGAAAAGGAAATTCAAGAGCTTAAGAGTGTTATCAGAAATATGGAAAAAGCTAAGGGAAAAGGGAAACTTCAAGATGATGATGAGGAGGGTGTTATTGCTGAAGTCTTCAAGAAGCTACAATCTTTGGATGGCAGACTGGGAAATGCAAAAATCCGTAATGACTGCATCCTATCTGCCCTTAAAAGCATTTACAATTTCATCGAACAACATGTTCATAGTGTATGCAGTCTCAGCGGGATTACTGAGGACATTTGGGGCCCCAAGGAGAAAAGAGATATGGCAATTGCTCAGGCGGATTTGAAAGACCCTTCTCAGGCCACAACCATTGCCTTCTTTGTCTCACTTCAAGCGATCAAAACTAAGATTGACCGGGCTATCAAGTGATGTAGAGCTGTGCTGCTGTTTACTGGCTGCGAAGTTGTTGTTGACTGATGGTTTTGGTGTTGTTTTTTGGTTGAGATATTCTGTGGTCGATATCTCTTGTTTGTTTTTTGGTCTCTTCTGCTGTTTTTCGGATCATTGTACATCTTGATCCTTTTCTATAACTATGATGTATTATCTGGCTGTTGAGCCCTCTGGTGTTGGTTGTTTTTCCCTTCTTTGGGTTGTTTCTTCCGCTTTTGGTATCTGGCTTTTGAGCCCTTTTGTATACAGGGTATAGTCCCTTCAAAACTATCATATATCCAATTTCAGATAGTCAATGGGTGTCACCCCTTGTCATTGTATTTAAAAATAATGGAAAATGGAGAATCTATGCATGGACTATAGAGAGCTGAATGCAGCAATAAAGAAGGATGATTTTCCACTTTCTTTCATTGATCAGGTACTTAACACTCTTATTTGGAAGAAATGTTTTTCTTTTCTAGATGGCTATAATGGCTACGACCAAATTCAGATTGCACTAGAGGACCAGGACAAGACCACATTCACATGCCCATGGGGACCATTTACATATTATGTTCTTCCTTTTGGCTTATGTAATGCACCTGCTACATTTTAGAGAGTAGCTTTGAGCATCTTTTTAGATCTAAAAATGACTGCATGGAGGTATATATGGATGATTTTACAATATATGGCAGTACTTTTGATGAAGCAATGAAGAATCTTGAAAAAATTCTCAAGATATGCAAAGAACGCAACTTGTCCTTAAGTAATGAAAAATGCTACATGATGATGTATGAAGAAACAGTGTTGGGGCATTATCTATCAAGTGCTGGAATTCAGGTAGATCAAGAAAAAAAATTTGTGATTATAAATCTTCCAACACCAAAGAAGCAAAAAGATGTAAGGATATTTCTTGGGACATGTTGGGTACTATAGAAGATTCATACATGACTTTAGTAAGATTGCAGCACCATTATTTTTCCTGCTGGGAAAATATGTTGCCTTTGAGTGGACTGAGAAATGTGAGGTTGCATTCCAGACTTTGAAGAAAATGTTGACTTCAGCACCTGTGTTAAGAGGACCATATTGGAGTTTTCCATTTCACATTCATATTAATGCCTCAGATCACACCATTGGAGTTGTTCTAGGATAGAAATATGGAATTCCAAACTACGCAATCTACTATGTCAATAAAAACCTGCAACATTGAAACTCAACTATACAGTCATGGAGAAATAATTCTTAGCAGTTGTTTATGCTATCAATAAGTTCAGGCACTACATCATAGGTTATCCAGTATTCATTCATATTGATCATGCAACAATTAAATATTTGATCAACAAACCAGTTGTAAGTAGTAGAATAATCAGATGGTTGCTACTCTTGCAAGAGTTTGATGTCACCATCATGGATAAGCCTGGTAAGGACAATGTTGTAGCTGAATTTCTTTCAAGAATGGAGAACAATAATGAGGAACAAGTAGTGGATGACTCTTTTCCAGATGAGCACCTATTTTCCATTTCCACTAGGACACCCTGGTATATTGATATAGCCAATTATTTAGTCTCGAGTAAGACACCTCCACACTATTTATATTTTGAAAAGAAATACATTGTTGAGAAAAGTGTGAATTTTTCTTGGATAGTTGGTTTTCTATTTCACACGGGGTAGGATAATGTTATGAGGAGATGCATAGATGATGAAGAAATATATGATGTCCTCAAAGCCTACCATAGTGAACCATGTGGAGGACATTTTACTGCAAAAATAACAACACAAAAAGTGTTGACAATAGGGTATTACTAGCCTACACTACATAAGGATGCAACATTATACACAAGAAGGTGTGATAAATGCCAAAGAATGGGTAATCCTACCAAGTCAGATGAAATTCCACTGCAGCCTCAGTTAGTATTTTAGCCATTTGACAAATGGGGTTTGGACTTCATTGGTCTAATAGATCCTAAATCTCAGCAGAAAGAGTACATTTTGGTGTGTACATATTACCTCACTAAATGGACAGAAGTGAAAGCACTACCAAATCAGAAGAGTGAGAAAGTTAATAAATTCTTATATGACCACATTTTCACGAGGTATGGAGTACCAAGATAAATTGTTACAGATCAAGGTACACACTTCACTGTTGAAGTTATTTCTGATCTAGCTAAGGAATATGAAATAAAACATAGAAATTATACACCTTATCACCCCCAATACAATGGTCAAGTTGAGGTAAAAAATAGGGAAATAGAAGCCATCTTGACAAAAACTATTGCACTCCACATGAGAGATTGGGAAGACAGACTTCCAGAGGTAGTTTGGGCATTCAACACAACTTGGAAGACAACAACAAGATTTACACCATTCAATATTTTGTATGGTAAGACTATTGTTCTCCCTATTGAATTTGAGCATAAGACATTAAGGACTGCACTTGAACTAGGCATAGATTTTTCTAAAGCTCAAAGGTAGAGGATTCTCCAACTCAACGAGCTGGATGAAATGAGGAGACATGTTGTACATAATACAGAGGTGGTACAAAAGAAAAGGATCAAATGGCATGACAGATTCATCAAGACAAGACAATTTCAAGAAGGTGATTGGGCTCTCTTATTTGACTCCAAGTACAAGGACCACATGGGAAAACTCAGAACAAGGTGGCTAGGCCCATATGAGATTGAGAAAATCTTTCCAAATGGAGTTGTGAAACTCACTACCATAGATCCTGTGAGATTCAAACTACTGGTGAATGGTCATAGGTTGAGGTTGTACAAAAATCCAACTGATAGGAGCACCTTTATGTAGCAATTCAGAGGAGGTCAAAGCAGGATGGAGATGAGAACATCAGAGTTAAGGTCAGAAGTTGAACCTGTTGGTTCATCTTCTGAAGTTGTTTAAGAATGAGAAGTTCAATGGCCTTGGTATATTCAGCTTGTTGAATACTCCAAGGATGAATAAAAGTGATGTGATCAACCTTCTTGGTGATCAACACCACTCAACTAACATGTTTTGTTTTCTTAGAATTTTTGTTTTGCAGGATTTGGTGTATTTGTTGCAAGAAGTGCATGGTCTCTAACAGAAGGAGATGGTGCAAAGACTAAAGGTCCACTTGTAGCAACATGCAACAAAGCCATACTTTTTCTCCTATTGGAAGAACTTGTGATTGCATGAAGGAAATAAAAGGAAAAATCTACACAGCTAGTAGTGATGAAGATGAATGGCACCAGAGCAAGTCAATATTCCCTCTCTGGGAATTATTTGATTTCAGTAAGGAGCCTACAGTATTAATTTCATGCACACTTGTAGCAACAAAATCCAAAACATCATGGCATCTCAACCTACAACATCATGATGACTCTGCATGCAGCCAAAGGTGCAAATTATGATGAAGCACATGTCACCATCATCCAACATACATCTCAAGATAAGTGCACTTAATTCACTTTAATAAAGTAGCGATAGAATAATTATATGTGATTAATATTTGTGCCATGTCATAAGTGACTTTATAAGCCATAATATGTCACCACCTTTCATTATATGAGTTATCACCCACGTCATCCCACTTCATCACATGACCTCACCTCACACACTTGCACCCCTCAAATGTAATTAATGCATGCCTTTTCACACTGCGTGTGAGTCGGTTGCAAAATTTGAAATCATCAAGTACTCAAAAGTGTTACACTTACTCAAATTTTTGCAAAATCACTGTAAACTGTAAGATTTTTCCTCTCAGATCTCAGAAGTTTTCCAAATTCGAAATGGGAGGAGACCTGATTCAAAATGAGCCTACAGACCACTCACAGCTTCGCAGTCAGCCACAAATATTATAGTATTTCCATGACAACGGATGGATGGACTATATTAATAAGTTTCAGGGATTCAATGAGTCCATGGTGATAGAGTTCGTTGCCACATTCGAGGATGGAAAGGCCACTATTAAGGGTTTGATAGTTGAGGTCGATGATAAAATTCTAGCTGCAGTAATAGGACTTTCGGCAGAACATGATTTTTTTCCTACAGATGAAAATCCATACAAAGCTCGAACATAATTTGGTGATGATGATGATAATTTTGTAAGTGACAGACAAGGTACATTGCACACTTCCCTGAAACCTTTTTGGGTTGATGTTGCAAACTACATTATAAAATACTTCACCTGTGAGGGTAGGTACTCAAGATTGAATATTGTGCATTTTAAATTGCTTAATCATTTAAAGAATGGAAGACATGTTAATGTCCCTAATTTCTTACATGAAAGCTTAAAGAAAATGAGTAAGGAGTCTCAAAGGGGGAGGTTTTGCATTATCTCATCACTTCTTATTACCTTGATTGTCAAAAATGCATTAGAGAGGGAACACCCTACAATAAAATGGGGATAGTTTGCTAGGGAAAAGAACATTAATGATTTGTTGGGAAAAAGGAATAAAAAGAGGAGAAGCACATCTAGTTCTTCTACACCTCCACTTGAAACCATAACTTCTACCTCTATTCCTACATAAACCCTATTCCTACAGAAACTTCCTATACCTACCTACAAGGCACCTATTCATGAAAAACCTCCATCTCCAGAATAAGCCCCTAGGCCCATCTCTCCTGACGTGATTCTTGTTGTTGAAACTTTTCTAAATATATCTACACTTGAGTCCTCTTCCTCTAAGGGAAAATGAAATTCCTCAAGAAAATCCCCTGAACCATCTCAAAAATCCCATAGGCTTCAAACTAAAAATCCCAAAACCTCAAATCCTAGGAGAGATGATAAAATCTCACTGGATAGTGATGTAGAGGAGGTTGAAAAGACCAAAGAACCTACACAAATGGATATTGAGCAAGGTGGTCCTGAAATTACATGTGAAAAGTAGGATATGGAAGACACCACTAAGGAAATGGAAGAAAAAAAAGATGAGGATTACGATGAAAAACTATGTTCATGAGATCCCTGTTGAACCAATTGGGGTTTAGGAAGAGGTCATTCATGCTTGGGAAACCCATAAACAACATGAAGGTGAAGCATTGATAGATGAAATTGACAGGTACCACACATTTTTCTACAGTTAATGAAGAACACAAAGAAGAATCCCTAGATCATGAGGTGTTGGAGACACATGTTGTTGACAATGATATTGTGGATACTTTTCAACCACATGTTGAGGAAACAATAGAAAAAATTGTTAGTGCACTTGATACAGAACCTCCATATGAGGATATTGAGACCATATAAGTGGATAATCCTGTAGTCATTCTAGATATAATTCATGAATTTTCAGATCATATTTCCCCAAAATTACCACCAAATAGTCTGCAGCTATAGTTTATTATCAAATAAATCTTCAAGGAACCCCCAAAACTAGTTTACAGAAGCATAGGCACTCAAACAACTTTGTTAGATTACTGGGTGCAGAAATTTGAAGACTATGTTGCTAGGCTGCAGGGTAGATGGAATAGGGAGAAGGAAGAGTTACTCTTCCAACATTAGCAGGATCTTGAAGAAAAAGATAGACAACTCAGGGCCAAAGATAATCAAATTGCAAGACTGAAGAAGAAGTAAGAAGATACAATTCAAGTAACAAATGAAATATTTAAATGTAGACCAATGTCTAACATTTATGTTGTCTTTTTAAAAGAAAAAATGTTTCGGTTGAAGTATACCTATATCAAAAATGATATCCCATTTTCTATTAGTGGAGGCAGGACCTTTCTTCAGGATATATATGAAAATGCCCCATGAGATCCAGTTGCTTCTATGTGAGCTATATATGTATAATTATGCTTTGGAGTATGACAGAGACTGGATCCCTATACTCTACATTGGGGATGTGCAAATTAGGGCACTGTGTTCCTATTTTAACAATGAGTTGTATAGAGAGAAGAAAATGGTTGACTACATGAACTTATGTAAAGTGTAATCATTGATGATAAGGGAAAAGGATGGAAATACAAAAGCTATGATTAAAGAATATGGGAAGTTTATGAAAGTTCAAGAAATTAAACAGAGAATTTATCAAATGAGACAGGAAGCACATGATGAAGCAAGAAACTACATTAAGTTTAATATCATGGAAATATTATAGGCCTGCAAGGCAAGATGGGAGGAAATGTCACAAGAGATGCAGAGGAAGGAAATGCATTCCTATCATAATATCATTCCCACTTTTAGGAGAATAAATCCATATATTGAAGTCTCTAAGGGATGTGGAAAAACTTGGTTTCCTATTGGTTATTATCCACCAATTTTCCACTATCCTATACCACATTGGTCTAGAAACAGGGAACTGGATGAGGACACACATGATAGGATAATGGAAAGATACAGAAAGAATGCAGGGTACTTCTTCAATGAGCCAGAAGGAACATCTATACCCACTGACTTCAGGCATTTATGCAACATCATTCAGGAAGATCCTAAGCTGGATGAGGAACCCAAAGAATCTTGAATGAGGACATTCAAGAAATTAAGTTTGGGGGTGTGATGAGTCATTTTATTTCTTGTTTAAACACCTCATCTCTTGTATTTTGTTTAATCCATGTGTACCCCTGAACTTGTATTTCCTGGTTATACTGCTGAACATTTCCACTATATCTTGAACTTATGGCACATATATTAGTTAATATGATTATTACTAAGTTTACTTTATTTTGTGGATTATGGTATGCATTTATTCTTCTGGATGCAATGTGATGTTAAATAGTGCTTTGAATAAGTATCAGCCTTGATTTCCAAAGAGTTGTTATGTGTATCCACTAACATGTAGCCAAAGGAACTCATTCAGAACATAGAGGTCATCTACAACAACTAACATGCAGCCAAAGGGACCCATTCATAGATATGCGCCTGCAGCCACAAGAGGTCACACATAGATGTAAAGCCTTGATTTTGAGGAGCTTGAACAATGTGGACCCTTCGCCTGAGATTTCATGTGTTGATAGAGAAGTAGTTATGTGAGAAAGGAGAAGATTCAATGCCATCATCTGATTATGTGTTGTAACTCAAACAAGGAACTAGTTGATTGAATTTATAATTTAATAATTGGTTGTTCTAACGATCAGTTAGTTAGGTTATGTGATTGTATTAGAACATCTCCTAAATAGTTTTGTTGCATGCAAATTTCCAGATTGCTTGGTTAGGATCTTTTACTGAAGCCAATTGTAACTCCTAGTATGAATCTATCTCTTCACACCTCTGTTGTAATGAAGGATATAAAAAGGAAAGATTAATGTTGTAAAGGGATATATAATAGGAGAGGTAGATCAGATCCATAGATAGAGAATTTTGTTGTATTCTTCCATTTGTAATCTTCATGATGATGAAATAAGAATCTGAGTTCTGTTAATTTTTTGTAGACAAAGCCTTAGGAGGGATTAGCACCCAAGGCAGGGCCCACTTGTAGTTTGTTAATCCTCCCCTTTTGTTTGTTTTTTTAATTCATTACATGTTAGAATTGCAATAGTTCCTTCCTTTATCTGTATTTTTTTTACATGCTTTTCCATAGCCATAGTATTTACTTTCAGTTATAATATAGTTCATTTCCAGTATTGTTATTTCCTAATTGTAGTGACAACAATTTACCTTTACACTCCTCAAACATCTGTAACTGTGCATATAACACTGGCAATATTGAAAGTTTCATCTCATCACTCTAGGTCCACCACTTAGGTATCTCCTTCACATAGGTATACATCACCTCCTCATTTTCATTCACATAGATTTTCATCATCTCCGCACTCTACTTCACATAGGTTTTCATTTCCTTTGCAATCTCATTCACATATGTATCCATCACCTTTGTGTTCTCCTTCACATAGGTGTTCCTCACCATCTAATTCGCAAGTACAGAGGTCTCATTCACTAACACATCATCTATCTCACACACTTCCGGTCTTAGATCATGATCACACACCTTTATCTTCACAAGCATGAGGTGGAGGACCCTCATCTTTCAATTTCATTGGATATCATATTGATCGACATACACTTGGGAGGGCATCATACTGATTCTCCCCCCTTCCAGAATTATCAGTTGTCTTGCGTTTCTACTTGTTCACTCTACACTTCGCATCTAGTCTTTTACACACATCTTACACATCTTCATACACTTATATCATCATTACCCAATGACACACTCTTGTGCTATGGTTCACACTTAACTGTTGAGGACTACATTTATGAACCTCACATCACATCACACAACACATTCCACACTCGGTGAATTCACGACACATATTTATTGCATCACATTCTCACATTGTCAGTACCATATGATACACTCTAGTTCTACTGTTCATACTTGACTCCTAGGGGTCTAAATCTAAAATGAACCTTGCCACACTCACTCACTCTCTATACTCTACACTTTAATTGATCATATCTATCTAGTTCATAATTCAAACCGTTTCCCGATGATGTACTCTCATTATATGGTTCATTCTTGACTGTTGAGGGGGAATTTATAAATGAACCTCATCTCATGCATACTCATTCACATTCACTCGGAGGACACAAATCTTATCACACTCACATTTCATTCCATTCCATCTCACTCACTCATAACATATTACATATCTTGGTTACACATTATTCTTGTTTACTTATACTGCTCTCATGTTACACTTTCATTACTATGTTAGGCAAATACTTTATATGTCATTATATTTTACCATATATACATGTACATTCACTTGCCTTCTAGTTGTGATCATAAACTTTACACAGATCGTTACACATAACATGGATGATTGGCATTGTACCTCTTACCAGTCCCGCATTAGGCTCCTGGGGGCATCCACTTTCATACACATCACATGTGTTATTGTTTCATTTATACTACTTCATAATCTATTCATACTAGCACACTACATCATATTGGATCATACACATGTTTTACATACTTTCTAACATGTTAACAGGTGCTTCATGTGTAACATTTACTCTTGTAGGAACTCATTTGCTACCATGGTTGTCTGATATTTCTTGCTATTGATTCTTATTGTTTGTTATTGTATGTCCATTGTTTGCGGGATTTTCCTTTTTCTTGTGTGCACACTATGTATGCTTTTGGCCACTTCGGCCTATCAATTTTCTTCTGACATTGTGAGTAATGTCCCATGTTTATAACCCTCTTTTCACGGTCTACATTGTCTTCTTGCTTGTTAGCTTACATCTTGTCTTCTATATGTGTGTCTATCATGTTTGCAGTAACACTTCTCTTCAGCCACTTTATTTGTATGTGCATTGGTTTCTACCAAGAACATTCCCTTCCCCCTGTAGGGCATCAGTTTTAGTACAATATCTGGTCCTCCTTTGGGCCACATACTCCTTGTGACGTCACATGCACCCCAAATGAGGGGGGAATCATTGGGTGAATCAGTCACCCCATACAATAGTTTATAGTCACATTACAACATAGTTCAGCACAGAGTCAACACAGTCTATAGTTTCAGGAACAACCCATAATCTGACTTGGGTCTTTAGCACAACACAAACACCAATACCCAGACACAAGACACTAGTTCCTGGGTGCCCCTAACCCTTCCTGGGCCTATGACTAGGGGTAGTTACATAGTTTTTCTCATATTAGGCTGTCAATTTTCACAACAGTTTACATAGTGGCTTTTACAAGACAAGCACAATCCTTCAACACTTAGTATGCATGCATTTCTCTTATTTTTCTATTTTGCACATTGGATCAAACTGGATTGGAATGGATCAAATTTGACACACACCATCTGCAGTGGTATTTAAATTACGGGAAGTAGTGAAAGGTTGGAGAATAACACTAGACCTTTCTCCCTAAATTTATTTTATCATGGTGTGAGATCACCCAAAAAACTCGCACTTGGCATGCAGATCACCCAACTGGCTTGAGACTGCCCAAAAAACTCATTCTTCTACAACATTTTTAGGATCCTTTCTATCTCCTTTCACTCATCACGGATTAGGTGCACATGTTCCTTTTCACATTTTTACATACTTTTACACACTTTTTACATGTTTTGATCAAATTTTTCATATACACATATTTGACTACTCTGGTTTTCTCTTCTCTTTTGCAGGTTTGTCCTTATGGGAAGCAACAATCACATCATCAAGCATCAAAAAACATTGACAATAGGTACAATGTGACACATACACATACACTTTCACCCCTAGGGTCATTTTCACTTCCTCTTCTCTAGCTTCCATGCTTCTTTTTTTATCACTCCACGCTTTTTCTTGTCTCCTCGGCATGCTTTTCACCATTGATCTACATGGTTATCAGGTATGTATCATCTTATCTACTTTATGTTATCAAGCATTCACTCAAAAACATAAAGTGGGGGAAAATGTATACACTAAATCATGCACTTTGGGTATATTTCTAGGTCTTAATCACATACCACTATTCATATGATTCCTAAGCGAGACAAGTAATAATTGACCATCTATCTTTGGCCTCTTTGATTTGCTTTCTATTTTCTTCTTGGTCTTACACACCTTCTTTCCCAAGTCTGAATTTCAAAACTTCAATTTTTCTGATTCTGGACACCAGTGCCCAGGTGCCCCTATCCCCTCTGGGTGCCCCCGACCTCTTTGTATCTTATCATCTTTTGGGTCTTTTCTAGTTGTTGAGCATACTGTTTTCTTGGTGGTCAACCTTTTAGTGGTTAATTACAAAATTCAAATAAGGGAATCATATAAATATAAACCTGTGTGACCATAATAAAGGACCAAGTACTAAGAATCTATTATCATCACCTAAGGTTGCATCCAAAGGCCATTACAAGAGAATCAAAGCATTCATCTAGCATCCATTCAAGGGACAAGGGACTACATTCTTTCTGCATACACTTCATAGGAGGGGAAGTTATTTTTCCATGCACACATCTATTTACATTTTCTACATCTAGCTATTATTTTCTATCAAGTGCGTCTGGCACAAGAGCCACCTAGGGCATGATTCTACACACACACACACACATGCAAAACTATATGGAGTATGAAATGTAGTGCAGCATCAGGATCGTAAGTTCACTCAATTGGGTGACCTTTGGGGTCAGTTTGAACTCCCCATTTGCATCTTTTTCTTTTTAGGATTTGATGTGTTTTAGGGTTTTGTAGGTGCTCTTTCTATTTGCAGGTTTAAGGAAAATTCAGTGATCAAGTAATGAAGTATAGTTGACTAAAGGTGACATCCAGCGAACATCTTGTGACCCTACGAAATTAAGTTTCTATGAGTTTCTGAGCAGTCATAGGTGCCTAGAGGAGGTCTGCAGTGCCCCTGGCACCATCAGCCTAGGTGCCCTAGTCCTGACATTCCTAAAAACTTCACACATTTTTATGGGTTCAGTTGTGACACTTTGCTTTCATGTTTCATCATTTCTCTAGTCTACACAACTGTAGATTTATTGCGAATTAGCTAAGTATTTTATCCCTCTCTCTTGCAACTAGGGTTTCATATTTTTCTAGCTTACTTGTGTCAAATATGTACTTTATTACATATCTATATATGTGTTGTTAACTAGAAATTAACATTTATATTTCAATATTTTTTTATATCAGCCTCCTTAATAGCACTAGGATAAGAAACAAAATATGAATATATTATACCCATTATCTTAACTTTTATATGCCCTCATACAAGGTGTACATGACCACACTCAATGTCACAAAGAAGAAACTACCCTTTGGAAAAATGGCTAACTTGTTGCAACAAGAGGAATCCATGTAAAATGAGGAAGATGATGAATACCATGCACTTGCTTTGAATCACAAATGGAAGAACAAATAAAACTTATATAAGAAGCAATGATCAAATCATAAGGCCCAAACATTTGGAAGAAAAATCCATGTTCTATATGTAATATGGGGCGTGATATATAGAAATGTTGGTACTATGGGTTGACTAATAATTCATCAAATTCTAAACAATAGTCCTATAGACAAGACAAGAATTAGAATAAGAAGCAACAACACCATGGAAACTTAGTCAATCAAGAATATTATCACTTCAATTAGGACCAATTAATGTCCACATAAATAGTGGATGAATTATCACTTCAATTATGTGTGACTATTGGACAAATAAGAGAAGATGGTTACAAATAACTCATCCCCCAAATTATACAGGTCCTCAATATCCTTTTAAAATCCTTAATAACAAAATAAATCAATGCCATGTCCCTCATAGATAGTGTCATGTTGATCTAATCTGACGTGGCATGGATTTTGGAAATAATGAGGTTAAGTCTAGATATCTTTTGAATTTTGAGAAAATTGAGGCTAATGGATATTGGCATAAAATATGGAAAAAACCTTATTCTTAAAATTAATTTATTCTACTAGGAAGTGGTCCAGAAGAATATTTTGATGGTGGATAGACTAAGGAAGAAAGGCATGATTATCATTAACAGATGCAACTTGTGTAAACAATAAGAACAAAGTGCCAATCATCTTTTCCTAGAATGTATTTTTGCTTTACAGGTGTTTTCAGTTGAATTGAATTTTTTTTAAAGAATAGATGGTCCTTCTTGGAGATGTTTCTAATCTCTCAGAGTAGTGGGTTTTCAATTTCCATCACAACCTTATCAAAGAAATCTAGAAATGTGCTTTTCCTCACACTGTTTGGGGGCATCTGGGTCAAAAGAAATAACCAGATATTTCGTAACCAGTGCTCTAGTATTCAAAAGGTTGTTAGGAAAATTAGTCACACTCTACGAAACAATACACTTATCATCAAAAGTAAATCTACAAAGCCATGTCTGGATTTCGAAATATCTATCTTGAATAGGTTGAATATCAGTCCCATAAAATGGGATAATAGCAAAGATAAGGGGGAAAATACAAAATGTTAAATGGAGATGCCCACCTAAGGGGAGTCTCAAACTAAATTTTAACAGATCGGCTAGAACCTTGGAGGGACGAGATGGGGGTGGGGGACTAATTCGGGATCATTTGGGTGAGTGTTTTAAAGCCTATGTTGGCCTTGTGGGTAATCATTCAAACAACTATGCCGAAGCTATGGTGATGTTATGGGATATTGAGCTTCGTGTTTCTATGAATATTAAGTCCCTGATAATAGAAGGTGACTGCCTATGTGTTGTCACTACCCTTAAGAATCAGGCGGAATATGGTTGGAAACTTAAAAACATCATCACTGAGGCTAGGTTGTTATTTGCTTCATTTGAAAAGGTGGAGATTAATCATGTTTATAAAGTTGAGAATAAACCTTCAGACGGATTAGCTAATAATAATGGCAACGACATGCCAGAAAAGGAGATCTAACAGGGAAGACTCATACCATGGAATAATATATTAAACTTGGTTATTACTGACAAGACATCTCATGCTTTGGTATGCTATCCTCCTAGGCTCGAGTGATTGGTCCCGTGGGAAGGTGAAGTATTTTTTGAAAAGGGGTTTTAATCTCCCTAATTTGTACTTAGCCATTTTATTTTGGGTTTGTAGTTTTATTCTTATTCACCTCAAGCTTGAGCAGTGTGCTAGGCTAAGCATGGGGGGTGACAAAGTCTAAACAGAGCCATCTACCTACCTACATAACAAGAGGGATGCCCCTCTATGGAGGTTGTTGTGAAGAGGTGGCCTCTCCAATTACATCAAGAGACTTAAAGGTAACGATCCTCAACTTGCTACTGAATTTGGTGATGCCTAAAATGTGGGGCGTGCAAAAATTTATCACCAAATTACAACACCCTATGATTTTTCATGTGTGTTTGCATGAGCTACTAGTGTAATTGGGTAACATGGAATTGTCTCTCAAGTTGTGGGACCTGCTACTTGAAATGAACCTCCAAATAAGGTTGGTTCCCCCTCCTAATCTGAGAACTACACTACTCCTAATGCAAGAAAAACACATATCTAATCCTATCCTATCAATTCCAAGGGACTAGGGAGAAAGAGAAAGGGTGAAAGAGAGAAATCCTACAATAAAAGCGGTGATAACACCAAGAAAAGGGTGTGTTGGACATTTTATGCAATGCATGAAAATGGAGAAATATGAGCATGGAGAGGATGGACAAGCATCACACACAAAAATACATACAATACACCATCCTCATTAAGAACGACAATATTCAAGCATGTAATGAGAGCATAGAAAATGCATAGTATACCTATAAGGATGAAGAAAGGCAAGAGAAATCAATGGAAACTAATGCAAGGATAGAGAAATAATCACAAACACCAGTTTTATTACTCCAATAGGTTGCATAATACATCATTATAGAGAAAAGAGGCATTATTTCCCATTATAAAGCTCAAAAATGGAGGCTTGGAGCTCCAAATCCAACCAGTAGTTAAGAAGAAGAGAGAGCAACATCAAAAAATGTGTCCAACTTTCAAAATGAGCACATATATAGAAGAAGGAATGAGAGAGGGAGAGAGGAACTCAAAATTTGCATTCAACCACCAACAAAGAGCATTGAATGACCTGCAAAAATGATGGATCACCCTGCAAAATCCCATCCCTTCCTGTCATGTAGCTTATTGTAGAAGAAAATGGTTGCCCGTGCTTCATTTAATGTAATTTCAACCACCTCAAAGTGATCATTTGGAACTGGGTTCATTTTCTACATTTTCACCTAACTAACTCCACCAAATCTCTAATTTATTGATTGTTGAGTGTAGAGGATAGAATCAAGATTCCAACGAGTATAATTTTTTCCAATTTGGTGAAAATTTGAGGAAGTTATGGCAATTTGAGTGCATGTTGCTCCTTAGCTTGTTCACCTACTTTACGAGACTATGCAATAAATTAGGTTGCTGGAAATAATCATTTTTTCACTTTTCCCCCAATTTTATAAAATTTCTGTTTTAAATGTCCTGAGAAATCCATTTTTGAAATTTTTGAGGGGCCAATAGAATTTGAATCCATTGTATTTTTTGCATTAAAAAGGGGGGGCATTGACTTGGCAAAGGGGTCTTTAGCCAGCTCTAGCCACCTAGCTTGGCTGACACAAGTTGGTATGTGCATGAAGCCCTTATAACCCACCACGTCCTGTGGCTCCCCTTATGCATCCCAAACTCATGCTCAATCTACCCCACATTAACCTCTGTGTGGTTTCTGCTCATCGCTTCCACGTCAACTCTTCCTCGGCAAGCTCTTGATTTCTCCTGGTGACCCCTATGCTTCATGCAGTTTTTATTACTCGGCGGGAATCCCCGACCATCTCACTTGTTCCCCAACACCTTGTGTTTACAAATATTCAGGCCCATTGGGAACTCAATCCCCATGCGGGAAACCAAGTCCCCATGAGCCTTATGATTCCCCAATTTAAGCCACAATGCATCATCTTGAGCCATCCCAGCCCTTCAGACCCGATGACACCTTAACCCCGCATTTCATTATTCTCCCACTTTTCTTGCCTTGTAACCGTCTTGCCATGTTTCCCCACCAACTCGGGCCCACAAAAACTTTCCTCACCTTGACCACAAATGTATTGAGATCCCTTCATTATGTGGAAATCAGTGGAGTTCGATGGAAGTCGAGGCCCTTGTGTCACGTGGGACGCCTGGACCCAAAATGTCTGATCCTCGCAGTGACCTAATTGGAACTCATTTTTCAATAACTGCTAACCACCCATGCGATAAAGTCAATGAGTCACCCCCATGTCGATCTTCATCCCTGCAACCCATCTCAAATGAGCCCGCTAACTTCCAACTCGTGTCACCCTGCCACCAAGCTCCCAGATGACTTGATTGCACCCCAACTCGACCTCAAACATGTAGAGCCAAATCTCAGCTCACCAATCCCTTAAGTGACTCATTCCTTGCAACCCTGATCACCATGAATAGCTCACCGAGCTATGTTTCTAGCTTGCCCAATAACTCAGCGAGTTGTTTTAGCTCCTTAACCATTTTTTAGAAATTTTTTAGGTTTTCTCTGATTTTTTTGATTTTTTTATACTTTTCAAAGTTCCATAGGGGGCATGAAGAGATGCATTGAAATGTCCCAACACCAATCTGCCCAATTTTTTTCATTTTTTTGCATGAATGTGGGCCCTAGGGGTTATTTTCTCACCTTGGTTGAGCTCTGAACCTTTGAAACTGAAAAGAGGAAAAAATGTTCCAAGTGATTCCAAACCTTCTTGAAAACATTGTAAATGCTCCCAAATCCTAGAATTTCACCTGTAAACTTCATATTCATCTTTGAAATCCTTTGTCAACTGTCTAAGTCTCAAGCCTTTCCCAGTTGTCCATTTCACCTAGGGGTGAAAATGGATAACAATTTGGTGACTCACGGGGACATTTACCTGCTAGATGGGGTTGACCAGTGACCTTGAAGCATCCATTGGGCATGGAGTCAACTTGATAAACACTGAACTGATCTAAACCTTGAAATTTGTCCCTGGAGCCCACTTGAAACACTGTTGAACTGGAGTTGACCTGCTTTGCTTGCATTTTCCAACTTTTATAAGAAAATATTGAAATTTGATGAGTGGAAAATTGTTTTGATCTGAAATTTTCTTTTTCTTTCCCTCTGCAAATCTGATCTGTTGGGACTAAAAATAGAGATCTGAACTTGTCCCAAATCTGATTTCTTTGCCAAGTATGAAGCACTGATTGACTAATGATTTCTTGGCAATGGATGATACTGCAGAGCTTGGAACATAATGCTGATTTGGAAGAATTTTGGGACTACTGCTAAAACTAGATTTTCCTCATTTTGTAGCACTACCCTGCTTGGAACACTACTAAAGGTTGTGAATTCTAAAACTGTCCAAGCTTGCTCACAAACTCATAAGATTTCAACTTGAAAAGGGTCAATGAGTGAGAAAGGAGGATTTGAGGTTGATTTTCTTCAAAACTGATTTTGAATTATTGGGGAGGGTTGCTCACTGAAACAAGGATCAAGTGCCATGAGCTGATTTGAAGCTACCCCTAAAACGATTTTCTAATTTTGAGAATGAAAGCTACCATGTTTGATTTAAAGAGACAAAATTTGGAATCCCCCAAATCTGATTTAGTTGCTCTACATTTGAAATTTCTTAGGATTAGCAACTATTTCTTATAACTTTGAGCTTCTTGCTACAACATTCCTTCCTCTCCTGGAGATAGATGAATTATGCAAGAGAAAAATGAATGCAAAAACTATGTACAAAGATGAAAATCATATATGCCCCAAGTGAACCATGCAGAGTGTGCACAAGCACTTCTTCTTGTTGAAAACAAACCTACTCCTACCCTACTCTAACTAGAGAAATGAGAAACTCAAACAAATCCTGCCACTGAAAGGAGAAGTAGCTTCCCTTTCTCATAAAGTTTGGACCATGTGACTGATTTGGCACTGAACATGGCTTTGATAACAAGTGAAAAACTGACTACAAGTTGATTCTTCCACCAAAATCATCAAGGTATCAACTGGAAACAAGAGAAATACCTCTTTTAGTTGCTCTGCATTTGGTTCTGAGAGGCATTGCACCTGATCCCTCGAACTCTAGAACCCATCCTCATGCTCAAAAGCAAGCATGATTGGTGGAAACTCTGAATTCTTGACTCCAATGAAGAAAAGTATTTGATTGGGCATGGTTTGATCCATGAATTTTTCCCATTGCTCCAAAGCCCAGCTTCAATAATGAAGTCTTCTTGCAGACTTTCCTGGAAAAGGTGACTATTTGTGAGCTGATTTGAATCTTGTTTCTCTTCTACAAACAATTGATTATATGACTTGATGACTGATTTGGAATGGTTGTCATCCTTGTTCTCTTCTTCCTCCCCATCCAACGATGCTTGGAAGATCAAACTCCTCCAAAACTGATTCAAGAGGATTCTTATGAGTAACAAGTTCACTTGAATGTTCTCATCCATGGCAACATAGGATTTCTTGATTGAAGGATAAATGATGGGGCAACAAACAATGATTTCTAATGGCTCTTCTCCATCAATACAATCCTCCAAATCTGATAAATACTCAACCTCTTCTATTGTCAAAGTGTGCCAAGGATTCTTCTTCCATTCATGGTGGCTTAAATTTGCAACTTGTTCACCGTGGTTTCCCTCCTCCTCAAACATGAAGTTTGAGAGCTCAAACTTATCCAAAAAATTAGATTTTTGGAAAGATGAAGTGGAAGAAGGGACTATAATTTCCTTCATGATGACATTCCTATCACTCAAGACCTCTGAATTTGTGTTGTCTTCCTCCATAGCATGAAGCTCCTCCTGAATGGTTACAGCTGATGATGATGGTTTTGGTGGATCAATGCAACCTCCCAACAATGTAGCAAGCTCTAGGCACACAAGACAAAGAGGATCATTGCATTCCATTGAAACCTCTTGCATACTTGGGATCTTTTCTTCTTTGCTTGCACATGCTCCTCTTCTTGTGGATTTGGAGTTGAATTCTCTTCCTCTATCTGAAATTTGCAACCGGTGATGGATCAACAATATAAGAGATAGTGCCAATGTGAACACTGCACTCAGAGAAAAGGATTGTTGATCATCATTCTCTTGTTCTTTCTCTACTGCTACTACAAAATCAGTCTTCACCACTTGTTTTGAATCTCAACCCTTGAGAAGGCTTAGTCATTAATGGCATTTCAGTAATGTTGAACTTGGTAGCCCAATTTCTCAAATTTTGTGTTGATTCTTCTCTGCTAAGCTCCTTAGTTTTCTTCCCTCCTTGACTGATTTTATGATTTTTTTCTTCTTCCCAAAATGGGTTTGGGACTACAAGAGGAGGGGTGGGTTGGGATTCAACTATTTTTCATTTTTTTGTGGTAGAAGGAAAGGTGTAATTTCTTGTTATTATGGAAGGGAAATAGTTTTAGAAGGGAAAAGGGAAGAAAATTGAATATGTGATGGAAGGTAGAAGGTGAAGAAATGGATTCCATAATGGGGGAAACATGTAAGAAGATAGAATTGAAACTTCAGGTTGAGATGATGTGGATTAGGGAAGAGAAATGGGAAATCTATGAGGTGGTGGTGTAGGACTTACCCATTGACAAGGTTTCTGACACTAAGTTCATAACCCTGTATCTCCTCAATCCACTTTACAAGTTGTGGTAGCATCTCGCCAATGAAATCAAGCTTCTGCTGAGGGATGTAGTGTCTTGGCATAGTGCCAACCCATGGACAAGGGACCCTGAAACAAATTCTAAATGCTTTTAATTGAGATGTAGCCCTGGTCTGCACCATATTTGCCTCCACTTTAGGCATAGGATGGCCTCCATAATCTACATACTCCTGCTCTGGAACAACTGAATAGTTTGGAGAATGACCAAAATTATTTGTATCTTTCTCATGGGAGTATGCATACTGTTGATTCTATTTTTCATTATAAAATTGATCTGGAGGTGGATTGTAATAGCCTGGAGAATATTTTTGCAAGTTTAGAGGTGAATTGAACTAGTTCTGTTACAAATAGGAATCCCATGATGGAAATGAAGTCATGGTTGCACAACTTCATGGATGCAAGAAAAATTGAAAGGTGTGGGAAGAAAAATGGATGTAAATGGATGGAAAGAAAGGTTTGTAACTCATAAAATGGGTTGTTTAGATCAGTGGAGTTTTCAGTTGTGCTTGGGAATGCCTCCAAAGGCTGAATTTCATCAAAAGCACAAAAAAATGATGAAATGAAGTGGTAAGGTGCTTCAAACCTATCCCACCGAACATGCAAGAAATATTATCACCAAATTACAATACCATCTAATTTATCAAGTTTATATGCATGAACTATTAGTGTAACTGGGTAACATGGAATTATGTCAAGGTGTGGGACCTTACAAATTGAGATAACTCTCCAGACAAGGTTGGTTCCTCTTCCTAATCTACTACAACAACTACTCCTAGTGAAATAAAATATACTCTCTACTCCTAACCTATAATTTTCAAGGGAACAAGGAGAGGGAGAGAGCATGAAAATAAAGAAATCCTACTCTAATAGTGGTGATAGCACCAAGAGAAGGGTGTGAAACATTATGTTGAGGGAGAAAATTGAAGGGGAATACAGCTGAAAGAGGCCAGGATATATTTGACACAGTCTCAAGCATGCATCTACCATCAAATATCCAAGAAACACAACAACACTAACCTGAAAATGTGAGAGAACATGCATAGAATAGAACAAATGCAAAGGTGAGGCAGTAAAATACAAGAAAATTGTAATAGGGTTGAAAGAACACCACAGGTAACAATTTTATTGCTCTAGAAAGTTGCACAGTCCATTATAGTTGTAGAATAGAGGAATTGATACACTTTTTAGAGCTCATGTGAAGGTGTATAGCTCAATTGAATAATGAGAAACAATTTTGCAAGAGTTTCCCCTAACTCCTAGAATATCTCCCCTTCTCAAATGAGAAGTGATACATTATATATAAAGGAAAGTGAGAAAGAGATAGAGAAAGTGAATCCCGAAATCCCTTTTTCACCCACTTGCAAAGTACAATAAATGGCTGAAAAACATGATGGAAAACCTATAAAATCCATCCCTTGTTGTCTTGTAACTTGCAACAGAAGAAAATGGCTTCCCATGCTTCATTAAATGCATTTACAACTAACTAGAAGTCATCATTTGGAACTGAGATCATTTTCTACATTTTCCACCTAGAAAACTTCAATAATATTTTATTTTTTTATTATTGAGTGTAGATTATGGAATCATGATTCCAACGAGTCCAATTTTGTCCAATTTAGTGAAAAATTGAGGGAGATATGGCCATTTGAATGTAAGCGGATCATTATCCCATCTCTGCATTATGAGACTGTGTAATAAATTGGGTTACCAGAAATAATCATTTTTTCCCCAAATTTATAAAATTTACATTTTAAATGTCCCTGGATAGGAATTTTAATTTTTGGTGGGGCCCATAACATTAAAATCATTAAATTTTGTATTTGGAGGGGTTTGTTGTGCTGAGGTGGCAAAAGGGAACTAGCCATCTCAGATCCTGCTTACCAACTAGCTCACCGAAATGGCTATGTGGATCACCCTGCAACTCACCACATTGGGCTCCCCTCATCATGACCCCTTCATAGTTTGTCGTGTTCATCTCTGCGACTAGCTCGGTGTGTACCCGTCAGCTCCTCACATTCCAATTTGGTGAGCTCCATTTCTTTTGTATTATGGGAGGGATTTTCTTGTGGGGAACATTATTCCCCATGCTTACCTTGTGTCTGCATCATATATTGACGTCCTAGCCGAACCAGTACCCTGTAGGCCCTCCGGGTCCAAGTTCCTCGCTCCAGCCGCAATACTCTTCTCGGGTCATGAGCTCACAATGCCAACAACTCACCCTAACCTCTAACTCACTGAGTTCCTACCACGTTGATTATGGTTGTAACACCTCGGGTCGTCCTAAGCACCTAGGCCCACAAATTTCCCTGTGTCGTAAATTATAGGGCTCCCTTCATCATGCGGCAAAAGAAGAGTTCTGAGGAACTCGTGACCTTGTACCTTACAGGTCACTCAGGCCCAAATTTCCCAATGCATCCAATGTGTGAAGGGCCATGCACAATCTTCCCCCGCACCAACTCCCTGAGCTCACTGAGTTAACCCGATGAGCTAACTCTTTCGCGTTGTATCACTTAGTGTTGAGTTGACCCCGAGTCACTTCCAACTTTCAACTCATTGTGAAACCAGTCTAGCTCGCTAAGCCCTTGAAAAACTTGTCCCTCCAGCAAACATCTTGATCCTCATGCATACATAGCTCATTGAGCTATACCCAGCTCGCCCAATAGCTCGGCGAGTTTTTCTTGCAAACTAGCCCATTTTTTCACCATTTTTGCATTTCTTCTAGATTTTTAGATTTATTTTAGACTTTTGGAATTTCAGAGGCCTAGGAGAATGCATTGGAATTTCCCAATACCATCCTACCCAATTTTTTCAATTTTTTGCATGAATGTGGGCCTCGGGGCTATTTTTCACCTTAGACAAGCTCTGAACCTTTTGAAACCCATAAGAAGAAAAAATGCACCAAGTGATTCCAAACCTTCTCGAAAACAATGCAAATGCCCCCAAAGCCTAGAAATTCACCTGTAAACTTCATATTCATCCTTGAACGCCTTGTCAACTTCCCTAGTCTAAGCCTCCCATTTGTTTATTTCACCTAGGAGTGAAAATGGATAACAATGTGATTAGTGGTTATGAAGTACCTTACCTTGGAAGGAAAATTTAGAAAGATGCTTTCTTACCATTTGTCTATCCTCAACTACCTATGTAGGAATCATGCAATGAGATTCCCCTTCTTTCTCCTCAAATCCCTTTCCTCCTCTATCAATCATTATCAAAATGAGAAAGTAGAAACTCCATTTCATCATGGGTTGATTATGTTAATGTATCAGAAAGGCAAGTCGTTGCTCCCATCCTAACCCCTATTCATATGGAGTTAGATTCAAACAATGAAACCCACGTTATCTGTATGAATCGCATTAAAAATGGTGGGCAACAAGAAAATTGAGATGACATTGCTGTGGATATCCTATGCAATCTGAAATAGGGAGATAAAGTCCTTGGGGAAAGTGTTGCTTGCAAGGAAAGGGACATAAACATGATGGATTGGGAAGCTAGGATTCTTATGATTGAATCCAGGGCTGATATGATCCTTCTAGTCAAAAAAAACTTGTTTAAGAAATCAGGAAGTGTCACAAAAAAATTGAGGTGCAAAATACAAGAATTTGTGGGCTTGATGAGAAATGATCATGCAGGAACAATGTGTTTCCATCCTTCAGGATCAAATTACTAAGGTTAAAGTTGTGGAAGGAAAGGATAAAATGCATCTAGAGTTGAGCAGCTAAGATGAATATGAGTTTATGGAAATGGAAGGTAAGGCTCCTATCAAGAATGCCCCTAAAAAGGTTACTGTTGTTGCAGGATCACAACACCCCTGGATGTTGATCAAATTTCTAGGTTGATCACTCTAGCATCCAGTGTGATTGCACAACATGGAAACCTCTCTCCAAGTGTGGGATTTGTGAAACTAAGAGAGGAATCTCCAGATTAGAGGTTGGTTCCTCAAACTCCTCTGATTTAGATCTATATTTGCACAACTACAGAGGTTCAGATCCTAATCCTACTCTAAATTGCAAGGAGACAGGGGTAGAAATGCAAAAATTGAAACTAACTAAAGATGGTGATGCACCAAAAGGAGTGGTGAAACATTTTTGTCATGCAAATAGACACAAACCAAAGATTGCAACATAAAACATACACAGGTTGATAAGATATAATTTAGGATCTAAATTATGAAGCAAATAATACAAACAAAGGATTGAAACCCATTCACAAAGCTTGCATTATTATTTCCAATGTCAAAACCACTTCATTACAACCTCAGAGAGGTAGAAAACCTGTTACAGCCTTGGGAGAGGTCTGATTCTTGCAACAATCACTTTCTGCAGGTGAAAGAAGAAGTCTGCTATGCCAAAAAGTGTTCCCCCTTTTCAGAAATGAGCCAAATCTGGCTTTTACATTGCATGGGTCGAGCCCAGGAGAGAGAAAACGTACAAAACGTGGGAACCCATTTCTCATTGACTACAAATGCACTAAATCAGCATGGAGGACCTTACAAACCCATACCCTATCATTTTTGACCAAATTGGAGGAGAGTGCGACCCATTCTGCATTAAATTTAGTCGCTGAAATGTCACTTCTGGCCATGAACACACGTCAGAGCTGTTTCTTAACTTTCTCTCTCCAGACTGAACCAAAATTCAAGATTGACCCCGGAATCATGTAGAGAATTTTATAAGCTTTCTAATGATATAAAGAATGTGCAAATCCAAGCTCTGGATCGAAAGATATGGTGATCTGAAGATTTAGGGCACAAAACAGGCAAAAATGGGTTTTGAAATTTTTTCCCGCGCTCCGCCACATGGACAACACATGTCAGGCGCTGATTGGATGAGCAATTCTCTCTCCTTCCCTTACCCGCAGGTTCTCCTTGAAAGTTTTGACTTTTTGTAACTTTGGAAAATTTCCCATTTTTTCCCCGCATCCCCACCACTTGGGACACGTGGCATGATCTGGTTGGAGGACAGGGGCGCGGGGTCATCCTTTACCTTTTAGTTTTTGGCCAAAACTTTTACCAAATTCTCTAATTCCTCCCCAAGCTCCGCACTTTCCTCGCCTTAGGACACGTGGCATGTGTCTATTGGCTCGGGCCGACCCTTCGAACCTTGCCCTTTGAAATTTTGGACGTTTTCCCTTGTGACATGTGGCATTTCCTGATTCGTCCGCAGGCCTGCCGGCTTTTCGCGTCCCTCGCGTCCCTTTGGCTCGGTTGTCCCGAACTATCTGGGACAAATTCCTCCGATTCGCCTGATTCGGGCTTCCCTGTCCCTCTTTGTGTTGAAGACACGTGGCAAGATTTGATTGGATCTCGGCTCCTTCGGCCTTCCGCGTCCCACACGTCCCTTTACTCCAACTGTCCCGGACTGTCTGGGACAAATTCTTCCGAACCGCCCAAAATAGGTTTCCTTGTTCCTATTTACGGCCGCTTCACCTTTTCGCGTCCTTCGCGTCCTCACGGCTCGAATGTCCCAGCCTTATCTGCACAACAGTTAGTCGATTTTCTCACCTTCGGCCAGTTTGCCCTTTCGCGTCCCTCGTGTCCCCACGGCCCGGATGTCCCTTTGCTGTGCGGAACGCCTGGAGGCTTTTCGGCCGGTTCGTGCCCCGACATCCCAACTGTCCCAAGGACCACCTAGACTAGGACTTAGCCAATTTTCATGATTGTTTCTGCCCCAAGCTTGGTTTTTGTAACTTTTTCACCCTTTTTTAGAACTTTCTCTTTTCTTCTTGGACAGGAGAGTTGGAAAAAAGCTGAGAGGGACCCCAGAAACATGATTTTTTGCCTTGAAAGGGCTGGCAAAAATTTAGAACAAAAACCCTGAACCACAATTTATCCTTCCCTCCCAAAAAACTTTGAAGGGATTTCTTGTGTTTGTCAATGGTAGGTGCCTTATGGATCATCTTTCTAGAGATCCATTGCTAACCCTTATTTGAAGAAAATGTGGCCAAGAGCTTTCCTTCATGAGCTGAAAAATACACTTTTTGGGATTCAAAGATACCCCAATCTTTGTCCACTTTGGAACACTTTCTCATAAATAAAGAATGGTCTGCTGCATTGTTGAAAAAATAGGATATCATCTAGATATATCCACACCATTTGTTTAATCAAATCTTTGAATGCCATATCCATTGGCCCTTGGAATGTAGTCCCCCAGCTTTGGAGAGCCAAATGGCATTTTTCTATACCACGGTCCCCCATTTGGTTTGTGAAAAAAGCTGTCTTGAACACTGATCCTCTTCTTCACCATATATTATTCATACCCTGGATAGTATCCATAGTAACGCAAAATTTTAAGAGCCAAAAACAATTTGTAAAATCTGCTCCATAGAAGGAAGTGGGTGAATGATCCCTTGAGATGGCTCTAATTCAAATCTTAAAGAGTCACACACCTCTGATCTCTCCACTCTCTTTATAACTGGACCAATTTGGATACCCAAATAGAAATGTCCTGATGGAAATATGATACTTTCCTCTATCAGCTTATTTCAATTCCTTTCTCTGAGAGGCTCCATGTGTTGTATGGACTGGCCTTTGTTTTTGCCTGGTGGGTTTAGCACTCTTGATCCACTTCAATATGTGTTGAGCTAACTTGGGATTGAAGCATTTCAAATCCTCATTGCTCCAAGCAAGACACATTAGGGAATTAATTGATAAAGATTCATGAACTCATACCTTTCTTTCTCAGTGTCACTTTACCAATTGGAGTGATTTGCTTTCTTCATTCCACAAGATGGGCACTGAATCTTCTTCCTTGACTTTGAATGTTTGCTTTCTCTTTTCCTAAACTGATCATTAGGATTGAAACTGGACTCTAAAAGTACAATCCTTTGGTGTTTGTTGCTCTTAGTTTGTATCACTTGATCACCATACGTTTTTTTTTTTCGATTCTAAATTTCCTGATTTTTATTGAGAACTCCCTCCTCTTGCAAGAATGGATGAATTTGTGGATCCTTTACAAACACGTGCCAACTTGCACTTGTTGTTCTATCACTGAAGGTCCTTATAATCAACATTAATGTTTTGGCTGTACTTTTTCTTTCTTGATGCTTTCAATCAACAACATCAAATGCTACTCCAACTGCTGTAAAGCCTGTCAACACTTGGTTATCTATCTTTTCTAGGGATGATTTGATACTAAACAAAACCCTCAAATAATTCAATGAGGTCCCACATCCCTTGGTTTTTGTTAGCATTTGAGTAGATCATTCTTGGAAATAAGCTGCCCCTTAACTTGGTACCATTCAGCTCATGTTCACCAAAGACTTTCAATTTCTTTATCCCCTTTTGATTGAGCAATGCCATTGCTTGTATCAAAGCCTTCATACTCAGCAGTTTTATTGAACATGCAACGAAATCTTAAAGCTGATAGTAACTTAAATATCCGTGAGGTGAAACACGCCTGCTCCCCCCTCCCCCCTCCTCCCTTTCTACTTCTGATCCCATCGAAAGTACAAACTGCCATACCTTTTTGTCATCCTTTTGTCTGGCTTCATGATGCTAGGAATAGGCTATTTCTTTCATTCATGCATAGACTGCCTATCTCAATTCTTCTATTTTTCTTGATAAGGATAAAGCATGCACCTTGCTTGCCCATTCATCAGAGTCAAGTCTGGGAGCTCCAATCTTGGTGTCAGCTTCATTAGTGCTTGGATATCTTCTTGATCAAACGATAATAGTTGTTATTGATTTGAACTTGGAGTTGGAGGTTTAATGTTAAGTTTGCAATAGGCCTCAGATCCTGATTATGGCCTTATGTCCATTATCTATTTTCTGAACAACATGTATGACCAATTAAGTAGATAAGTACTCCCATCTTAGCTTTGAAATCCCTTAACAAAACAAGGTAAAAGAGTGGTGGAAGATCTATCACTGATACATCTTGCAAAACAACACGTTTGGGCATGCATGCAAAGTAAGGCTCACGTTTTTAATCACTTCTCCCATGTTGTCACTGCTGTCCCATCTACTACAACTACCCCTTTGGATATGACTTCATAGTGAAGCCACAACTGATCAGCTATTTGGTTTGTCATTACTGCACTACTGCTCCAGAATCACTCAATCATGCAGTTTGTGTACTAATTAGTTCCACTGATCATGAACATAGAATGGAGGGGTCTTTCAAAATTTTACCTTATGTCCGCCCATAATTCCCTTCACCTGGTAGGCATTTGTAAGTACCTTCTCCTTGGCATTTGGGCCGGTTGATTTGAAGTGACTAGTCCTTCAGGTGGCTTGTATCAAATCTCTTTGGCCTGGGATGGATAGTGATTCCACATTGATGTGTTTACATTTGTCTTCTTCATCTGAATCAATGATGTTGAAGAATGAGATGAAGCATCTCTCGCTGCCCTATGGCCGCACTCATTCCTTGCACATGTGTGAAAAACAACTGCTCTAGTTGGTCAGGATTGGTTTGGGCTGTCCTTACATGTTGGGGAACTGCAATTTTTTTTGCCAATATATATGGAGTGGTGAAGGTTTGTGGGTTTACTGGGATCCAATGGCTGTCCTTCAAAAACCCATTTATATTTCTTCTTTTTGACCTTGTGTTGGCTGCGACACTTGAGAGATTGTTTTGAATTCATACCCCAAATCTTTTGCCTTCTTTTATAAGTGTGGTGTCATTTAAAACTGATTGGTTGCTGGGATGTTTCTTCTATTGTTCTTTCCTTGAACTCCCTTCCCTCTCCAACAAAACATTTGTTGTTATCATAATTCTGATTTTAGAGCACCTTTGAAACACATTATGGTTTTGTGAGGTTCATTGCAAACACGAGAAACACCAATCATAATCTTGAGCTATGTGTTTTTGTACTGGCCTAGTGCTTTAGAGGCAATGATCATTGGGATTATAAGGAATAAATGGTCTATTGGTAGGATGCCCTTGCTTGATTTTTGAATTTGTAGATGGATTGGGTGGTCTTTGAGGCTGATCATGGCTGCCTGTTAGGCTGACTGTTGAGGCTGATAAGAAGGTCTAAAACTTGGCTTGTTGCCTCTTGGTTTAATAAACTCAGCTCATTACCAAATTTTGCAACATTGTCTTTTCATGACTTCTTGAGTTCTTTGAGTTGCTTAAGAATGAAGTAGAAGCTTCATTTGAATTCTGATTTCTAGGGTGGGAATAGGAGCTACAATAGGCAACTTGACTATGCCTTTGACTTTCTCAATTTGGATCAATTTGCAATTGGAGGCCAGGAGCTAGCTTACCAGCGTGAATCAAACAATTTTCAGCCTCAATGTAATGCTATAAATAGCGTAGGGATAGTTGTTGCCTCCCACTGAATTGAATTTACATAGAACTACATAATTTAAATCTTTAAGGTATATAATAGAAAGAAGCTTTTACTGTTGGCCTTACTTCCAGGTTGGGAATTCTCTGCCAAGGTCCTTGAAATCTGAGTTGAAAGTCATTCACTCTGCTCATTGGAAGCTCTCTAATAGTTGTCAATTTTTCCTCCAGAAGGACAAGTTATCTCCCTTTTCTCCAACTACGCAATGGAGGGCTATACATAACTGGTTCCAATTTTTGGATATAGGCCTGAAGCAAGGCTCTGAACCATTACAAAGCTTCCCTTTGAATGAATAGCCAGCATTTGACCAACAACTACATATCCTAAAATCTCATGGATTTACCAAATATTGCAATATCCTTGGACATGACACCAGGAGTGTTCTGATGCTCTCCAGTAAAGTAAATGAATTTTCTTCAATCTGCACTGGATTGGATTCTGTGCATGATGAGAAAGTTGGCTGCTTCCAGTGAAATTGACATAAAAAGGGTTGTGTTGTTCCATTCTGATTGGCCTTAGAACCCTTGTTTTCATTGTATGAAAGGTCTACCAGTTTGGGAGCATTAGATATAGTATTTTGGTGGCGATGGAGACCCTTTTGAATTATCCTCCCGTAAACTTACTTTGTCCTTCTTCTTGGGAGATTATTGCAGATACTCAAAACACAACTTCTTCTTTCTCAACTCTTTACCGCTGTGGAGATTCTTCTCATGATTTTTCATGTCTGGAATGCTAAAAACCAATTGATTCTTCTCCTTGGAGTCAGCAGTGGTGCAATTAAGGGGGCTTCTTTCACCAGTCAAGAAACTTGCAACAAATTGCACATCAATTGTTGCTGCCTGCAGATATACTCAGGTCCCATTGGGCAGCCATGCCAACTTGTTATGCAAATCAGCAAGCACCCTCTAGATGTTCTATCAGAATTTCTAGTTGACATTTGGGCATCTAGTGTGATTGTCACCCATTGAATCCTTTTCCCAAGTGTGGGACTT